>OZ023237.1:22750029-23135070 GCA_964006365.1 Trididemnum miniatum | reverse complement strand
AAACAAAGGCAACTCCTAAGCGAGTCTGGATTAATTCGTCCTACGCATAGCGCCTCCGCCCTTTCTCGCGATAGGAGGATAAAGACGAAGAAATCAATCACCATCAATCAATCTAACTTCTATATCTTAAAAATTTTATTTGCAGCAAGCCCGCCCTGTAGCGTGCCTAGTGGTTCGGAGCGTGGTTTTTACGACAGCCGTGATCGCAGGGTTGATGATTCAACTCCCACCCAAGCCTTGTTGCTGCGTTCTTGGATAAGATGCTTCACGACAATTATCTCTGCTTGGTGTAATCTATCAAGCAGCAAATTAAAGAAGCAGGAAGCAAAATTCAAGCAGAAACTCGGAAACAAAGGCAACTCCTAAAGCGAGTCTAGATTCATCCTTCGCATAGCGCCTCCGTCGCTTTCTCGTGACAGGAGGATAAAAAAGAAGCAATCAATCAAAAAGTAAATGACGTAACAGAAGGAGTTAAACTGGTCGCTCCATGATAATAAAAATATCTTCGTGTGATAGCTCATACTCATATCCAGTTTTCCTGCGTATAGGCCTATAGGCGTATATTCTGCCGTACAAATCAAAAACACAGTAGCCTAAGTCCATTTTTGTCGTTTTTGAGATTTTGTCACGAAATAGTTGGTAATTTATCGACGCATGTGCCCACAGAATTTTGGGGGGAAATTCGCTCTAATAAAAAAGTTGGCCCACCGTAAGTCCGTTCTCTTTTGAAATACTGTCGGTTAAAACAAGACAAAACACAGTAAAATGCCTTACTGTGATTTACCTTGAATCAATGTGTTGTTTTTACGCTTTGAAACCAGGCGAAATTACAGTAAAGTAACTTGCTGTGGTTTTCTAGTAAAATAGCAATTTTTCGCACGCTCGGAACAAGACATAAACACAGTAAATACTTACTGTAAATTGCTTGTTTTCTTTCAATGGTTTTTACAGCGAAAGTGTACTTACTGTGATTTTGGCAAATCATACTGTTATGACGTAATAATCCGACACTTCCAAACCATGACAAAAGTCTCAACATTTCAATTAATTTCTAAGCGATATCGGTAGGCCTAACTGCAGCTGAGCTAAGGATAAGGCAATTTAAAATTTATGCTCAGCATTCAGCAACCACCTATTTGTGCTAGACTGTAGATATGTTCTTGTTACCGCTGGGGCGTAACTAGGATTAGCTGAGACCCTGAGCATTGCCCAACAGGAGTGTGCCCAGAAATTTGAAAAGGGGGGCGCAATTTAAAGCCATGCCAGCAGGGTCGGATATATTTTCACTGCGCAAAACAAGACACGCTCATTGGAGGTCATCATGTCCGTTTTCCGCCCAAAATCAAGTGAAGTGTAAAAAAAAAAAGTCACCACGTCTGCAGATCTCCACTTTTCCGGTCCAAAATCATGAGCAGTAAAAAAAGGTCATCACGTCCGCACATGTCCACTTTTCCGCCCAAGTTAAGTGAAGAGCAACAAAAGTCGCGGCCCCTCTGAATACGCCCCTGAACACCTGGAAAAAGACTCTGGGCATTTTGAAAAGGATCCTGGGCATTTGCCCCCCCAAAAAGGCGTAGTTACGCCACTGTGTTACCGGTAACTGAAATTTTGATCGATTGTGTAATAATGATGACATGCTGTAATAACGATGACAAAACGGCCTTTATAGTCTTCTTTCTTCACAATTTCAGAAATTCACAACGCGTATCTGTCCAACTTTTGTTGGTATCCTTTTTTATACCCACATCGAATTTTCAACATTTGCAAAAATCGAGTTTTCAACATAATTAATACAACATAGTGGATATAGCGTAAAAGACAAGGCTACCTTTTTTCATTGCTTTCTTTTTTTGCCAATTTAAAAATATTAAGGATTTTTAGAGATGAAGGTTGGTTGGCGTAATAATTTTCGATTCGACAAAGCACAAAAATTTTTTTTAACCCAAAGCTTTACAGACTTTTAAAACCTTCTAAAATCACTTTCCAGCTTACCGTTTTTTTCTCCAAACAAACCATATTTCATTTACACTTTTACAGTAGGCCTAACACTAGTAAAGACTAGAAAGAAAGAAACGTGCCAATCAGCAAAGGCTGTTATTTTTCCAGTTTCCTCAAGCTTTCCATCAATAGACACAACTCGTCATTTTTTTTATTTCGTCACAGTCTTCATTGACTTGCTGTTTTTGGGTTCTTTTAAGGCAAGAAAAAATCAGCTGAACTGGACTTACTGCTTTTTTGTCACAATGGACATACTGTGTTTTTGTCTGGTTTCGCCGAAGCAAAAAAAGAGCTGCGTAGACTTACTATTATCGTGCCTAAATTGGACTTACTATCAAATTGCTTTGTTTTACGGCAGAAAAACAATGCATAAAACCAGCATTTTGGACTTACTGTAATCAAAAAACGTCACCACGAGGAATTTTTTTATGAAATTTGGTAGGAACAGCGATTGATTATTTTGTAAAAATTTCAGCAAAATCCGTAAGGCTTTTCCGTTTCAAATCAAACAAAAAAGAACCCAAACAGTTTTTTGCCTTTTTCTCGAAACTTGGATTTTGGGCTTACTGTGTTTTTGATTTGTACGGCAGTATTGCGTTGATATCAGCATGATTTATTGTAGGGCTGGTAATCACTTGTGAGCATGAAACTAAACTGCTTCTATACCTACTGTTCTACTAAATAAAGATATTTGAAAATTCTCACACGATACAGTTAAATTTTGGTTTGTGATTATCATAATGCTTATGGTGGTGAGTCGTATTGGTACTTTTCATGGGCGTCCGCAGGGGGGGGCAAGAGGGAGCACTTGCCCCCCCCTGAAAAACCAAAAAAGTTGAAAAAATACGCTTGAAAAAATGCAAGTTAAGAAACTACACAAAAAGTTGAAAAATACAAATGAGTTTACTACAAAACGAATAAAATAACAAAACATTTCGCAATAATCTGTTTAATTAAAGCAGGGGTGGGCAACTTTCTGGTGATACTGGACCACAAATTATAAATATAGGCTTCCAGCGGGCCGCAGTTTTTAGCAAAAAAAAAACTTCTTGGCAGGAGTAATACTAAAAAGGGTCTGTCGTGTGAAAAAGAGGTCTCTGAAATAAAAGATGACTAGAAAAACAAGATTTTCAGCCTGGAAAATAGCATTCAAAGCAGTTCGTGTGTTGATTGGGTTTGAACTTGATCGCAAAAAAACAGGTTTCGGAACCAATTGGCTATTAGCACATGCTTTGGCGGCCGCAGGTTGCCCATTTCTGAATTAAAGCATAAAAGAGTTTGTCTAGTTGTCTAAATGTTGCTGTCTAAATTAGTCCGGCCGTTCAATGAGTGGAAACTCCACCCTTCACACATCATTGAAACTGGATTTACGTTTAGGCATGCTGTTACCAAGGCCAGTGCTAAGCACGTTAGAAAATATTGGTACAGGTCCCGAGCATCATTTTACGTTGATCGGTACGAGTTATTGCTTGATACTTAATTCATTTTTTGTTCTCTGCATGATTCCATTCGTTTAGGTTACTTTCTTGTCTTTCAAGGCCGTATGCAATAGTACATACTGTCGCATTCTATTCAGGTCAACAGACATGGCGATTTATCTTTTGTCATGACGCAAAGACTAGAAAAGTGTCTTTGTGTCAAATGCTACTCTTCAGTCAAACCACAATCGGATAGACTGGTGGAAGATAAACAGGCGCACACTTCGCATAAGATGAAGAATTCGGTTAAAAGTTTTTGTGCGTCTTTTTTATTGATCTTCACTCTCAAATCTTGCTTATACTCGTGGTATTACCTAGAAGCTGCGTGCAACGAGTGGCGAAGACCATCTCCGCAACTTAGCGCGTGAGCAACTTAGCTTCGAACTCCGAAGAAACGTGGCGAGCCATTGGCGGTGGCAGTGAACAGCACTGTATTCGATTTGACAGGTCGGATATCGAACCCCAGATCTCTGACTTTGAAAGCAATATCGTTACTGCTACACCAATCAGCCGATTACCAATCCGTCATGTGGACGTACGTATAGCCTACTTGCAAATTCACGCGGCAACGGCAGCATGTCCAATTTTACTTTTTGCATCTTGTATAGAAAAATTCTGGTTTTTGCTTATATACCGAGTATCGTATCTTGTAAAACAAATTTGGATTTGTCGCTGATGCGCTACTGGTACGCCTTGATGGCAGAAACTGCGCTGCCGGTACATTGCAATAAAAAAATTGAGCAGCACTGATTTATAGGCCGTAGCTATAAGTTTGATTTTCAGAGCTCAAACTACTTTTTATTTTGACATTTTGGATCAGAACGTCGCTGTCGGTGCGGGAAGTCTGGGGTTCGATTCCCGGATTGGTCAAATCGGACACAGTATCGCTAACGGCTCACCACCGTTGCGACGTTTCCTCGAAGGTTAAGCAGCGGAGACGGGCCCCGCCACTCGTTACACACTTTGGCGTAATAGCGCAAGTATAGTGAAGATTTGATTGGTTTGAAATGTAAGCATCAAAGCAACCACATATAACAAGACCAAAGAAAACCATGCAAAAAGAAAGTTGTTTTAACAGACTGTCAAGCCTAGTGGCACATAAATTGAGTTATGTCCGCATAATGCACAACAACATGAAACAAGAGTTCTACACGTACGGCATCGGCCGATGCCGGACGTATGGTCAGTTGGTCACCCTATCACTGACACTTACCTGACTATAGCTTTCACTAAGATGGCCATCTCGAGAATGTTTTTGCCCCCCCCTGCATTTTTTTCTGCGGACGCCCATGGTACTTTCTATCGGCTTTTGCGTGGACCGTCTAAAAACTTTACAAAAATACTAAGCGTGATTTTTTTTCCAGTGGTAGGACCAACGCCTTCTTCTCTTGGCTTATTATAATTTGCAACAAGCTTACTTTAATTTAAAACGTTGCAGGCAATGCGCAGTTGCTGAGCATACTGCTGCCCTTTTAATCAATCTCTCAGTTGATATTGCGTCCACAAAAAAGAAAAAAACTAAAGATAATTCAAAAAAATCAAAATTAAACTTCATTTTACTCGCGGTATAATGCAAAGTAAGCTTATAAATTAAATGAAGCGAAGAGAAGGAGGCTTAATTTGGGTTTAGTCCTTGAAAAAATTCACCCTTAGCATTTTTTAAAGCTTTTAAAACGTTAACAGTAAAAATTCCCCCGCCCAAACTCTTTCACCATAGGCGTAGGCCTTATCGCCTATTTTGAAATTTTAAAGATCACTTGACTTCACCTAAAAGTTTTTGCAATTACTTTTATCAATGAACAGGTATAGCCTATTCAAGTTTAGCTCCTTCAGCTTTGACGTCAAATTTTGTTGCGCATTTTTACCACCAAGATGAAACCTATTGAAGCTATGGAGCATTTGTGCACTTCTCATTCAAAATAGAATATTATTCTATTTAAGATATTATTCTTCTCATTCAAAATAGAATATTAACCAAGCAAGATTGATAATGGTTTAAGTTTAAATCGAAACGTCTCTATCATTCAAAATAAGTTCTCAATATCACTTCCCATTCAAAAAAAGTTCAAAATCACTTCTCATTCAAAATCAAAATTGAGCCGGAAAACTGCGAAAAAAGGGCAACTCCTAAGCGAGTCTGAATTCGTTTTAACCATAGCGCCTCCACCGCTTTTTCGTAATGGGAAGATAAAGATGAAGAAATCAATCAATCAAACCAGAGGGGCAATTAAGTGTCGAATTGCCCCCTCTACATACGCCTATACTTGTATTAATTAGACACTTTTAGCTTTGCATCAAACTTTGTTGCGCTTGTTATAACTAAAATACTGTAAAATATAGGCCTATTAAAACTACTGTGCGGTCGCGCATTTCTCACTCAAAATCCAGGGGGGTCAAGTGCCCATCCTTGCCACCCTTGCGGGCGTCATAATTGTCATTCATGTCTGTAGTACCTTCATGGCTTAATAGCAACTCGCGCAGACATCGCTTCGACGCGCATGCGCAGTAAGCTACTGTGCAAAGGGTTTATGTCACGTAACATCATTTTCACACTTCCAATATTTTCCGTGTTTAGCAGGTTTTCTGCCATTTCCGCCTTTCCGACGTTTTCAGTATTTCCGACATCTGTCTAGTAGTTTGATTTTATTTTGACTTGATTTCTTAATCTTTATCCTCCTATCACGAGAAAGCGGCGGAGGCGCAATGCGTAGGACGAATTAATCCAGACTCGCTTAGGAGTTGCCTTTGTTTCCGAGTTTTCCGGTTGAACTTTCTTCTGACTTCTTTAATTTGCTGCTTGCCACATTCGACCAAGCAGAGACAATCATCGTAAAGCATCCTATCCAAGGACGCAACAACGAGACTAGGTTGGGAGTTAATCCATTAACCTTGCGATCATGGTCGTCGTAAAAACGACGCTCCAAACCACTGCGCCACGCTGCGCTCAATTAGCTTCGGTGTAATACCAGTGGCCTACCCTGGTCAGCTGGAGCTCGCTCAGCACTGCAGAATGAGTCCTTGTTACCAGGGAGTCGAACCGTTTGATTTTTCCGGTTCAGGTTCGGTTTGGGTTCAACAGCGATTTCAAATTTCGGTTCAGTTCCGGTTAAGATTCAGATAAATTGAAACGGTTCGGTTTGGGTTCGCTCCAGCAAAAAATATTTCAAAACCGGTTTAAAAGTTCCGGTTCAGGTTCACAGTAAAAAATGGTGTAGTTCTAGTAACACAATTTAAAAAATGAAAAGTACAACGCAGTTTTTCTTTGCATTGACAGGCCAATATAATGCATAATTTTAACTTGCAGTAAGGCCAGTTAGGGATGTGCCGAGTCGAGTCCGAGTACTAATTGATACTCTACCGAGCATTAAAGCATTATCATTTTGACCTTTTTTTTACTCTGCACACGATTTTGAGTCGAAATACGGACGTGATGACCTTTTTTTTTGCTCTTCACCTGATTTTGAGTTCATATCTTGACGTCGCAGAAAAGACACTCGGCCGAGTAAATGCGAATATTCGTTAAGGCGTGTTTACACAGAATACGATGAAATTTTTCGTACGTACAGCGACGTAGGCTACGAAACTGTTAGAGGTTATGACGTAAAGCTACGTCACTATCCGCGGCATTCTAGATTGCAATCGTTAGGGGCATTGCAAAACAACCGGTAGGAAGCAAAACTGTTTGGGTTTGAATTGTGTGAAAGATATTTTCGTCAACTGCTTACGTCAAAAATCTGATGAAACTTCGTACGACAGCAAATCGGACTAAAATCGCATTTAGTGTAAACAGACCTTTACTCGGCGAGTCCGAGCAATTTTCCTTGAGGCACATCCCTAAAAACCAATCAATGGTAAAAGAGTTTTTCACCATGCATAGATTATTTACATAAGTGACTATTAGTTTGAATTCAAACCAGCTTCAAAGTGACGCGTGTTACGTCACGGAGCGAACCGCTTTTTTCAATCGGTTCAGATTCGGTTAAGGTTCTCAAGTACTCAAATTATTCGGTTCAGTTCCGGTTTGCTCTTTGCAATTTTGAAAAATACGGTTCGGTTTCGGTTAAGGTTCGACAAAAGTAGCTAAAAACCGGTTTATAAAACTCCGGTTCGGGTTTGGTTCGACTCCCTGCTTGTTACTGAGTTTGTAACTCTGTGCATAATCGCCACTCCTAATGTTTTTACATCAGATCTGATGTTTTGGACAAAATTCCTGATGTCTGATGTTTTGACCTACTAATGTGATGTTGAAACATTTTTTTAAACAGGTTAGTTAAAAGTAAAATTTTTAAATTTCTTATGACTATTTTCCTGCTTTCGCAAGTGTGTATTGTGCCGCTGACTGTTTTTCCAACCAAATTCCTTAATCAAGCTCCCTTTCCTGGAATGAAAAAAAACTTCATGCATAACTGAGTTGAAGGTAGAAAAACTGAGAAGTGACCAATTCATTCGTTCATTCATTTATTGACGTACCAGTATCAAGTTAGCACAAGATTTCAACAATGCCAAAAAAAAAAAATCAATGTAGCGTAAACGTTGATGCAAAGGCACGCTAGGAGACCATAAAAGAGCAAAAGCTCACTGAGTCATGGCCACCCATTGTTATTCTACCACATTTGTCTGACTCTCGTAAATTAAAATAAAAAAGTAAAACAAAACGAACAGCAACGAAAACCTAAGCTTATTAACAATAATAATAATAAATAACAATAATGATGATAATAATCCTACGGCACAAGTACCGGTAATAGGCTACAGTGTTTTGTTCAGTAGGTATGGTAATCAAACAAGAAAAATTTAAATAAACCTAACTGGTGACCAGAGATAAAATAATTAGGCTAAGTCCTATTCGTCTCAGTGCTAGTATTTCGAAATTAAATGATTTTTCATAAATCGCTTGAATTTGTAAAAAGGGAAATTCTTCCATTCTGGTAACAAACTGTTCCAAATCTGAACGCCATTAAATTGTATTGTGTTCTTTCCTGCGTTACTGTTAATTGAACTCAAATAGAGGTTATTGTGGCTTGTGCTTCTAGTGTTGTAATTGTGAATTGACGCTGTTGGAGTAAAATAAAAATTACACAAATTTGGCAACTTGTTGTGTTAATGTTGGTGCATAAATTTGAAAACTTCAAGCTGATACATATCTTTAATTTTTAGTATTTTTAATTGCTTGTATCAATTGTATAGGGAATTATTAGTAATGTGCTCATTTGTTTTAACGTTAGAAATAATTCTTACGATTATATTTTGTAGAACTTGTAAGGGGTGAAGAACAGTGTTGTTTGTGGAACCCCACGTTAATATACTATACAGTAAATGGGATCCTACAAAACTATTGTATAACAGGAGTAGGGTGTTCTGGCGAACATAATGACGAAGATAGCAAAACAGTCCGCAGATTTGAGATACCTTCTTGCAAAGATGCTTTTTGTGGTCATTCCATTTTAAATTTTCATTGACATGAATACCCAAATATTTAACTACACTTGTTTAACAGAAGTTTAATGTTGGTCCTCTGCCTGGCTACCGGTATGTATCAGCTATTGGTACTGCCAGTTGGTGCTTAACGTCAGGGCAGTGACTATAGCAAAACCTATCGGTACAAGGCACCTGGATATGTGTAAGTGTGTGGCAGTACAGTATCTTGTCCTTTGCACTGGTGATGCAAGCAGTTTGAGCTATGCTGTGCATGCATTTCCGGTTTACCGGTACAGTACGGGTATACTGGTTAACTAGTATTTTGTCTTCAGTTTTTAGAGTACCAGTAATCTTGACGTGGCAAGTTTACCAAAATCTCCCAAATGTTGCTTGTGAAGTGATTGTTACGTAATCTATCTGACTTGCTGCTTGTCTACAGTTGTTGTTGCTGGACTGCTGGACTTGACTTTTAAATCATGAGCTTGATTTTTGGAAAATCAGTTTTTCAATGGAGTAAATTCATGTTACAACATTTTAGTGCAAGGTATCATAAACTACTGGAAGTAAATTAGAGGTGGGCAACATGCATGCGGCCCTTTGCCACTGTTTGTTTGGCCGTTTCTCTTCTAATTATTTCTAATGTACAGTTTGCAGTTATGTGAGTGTTCACTGTTCATCATGTTGGAACTTTCGCTTTTTTAACTTCCCATGTAAATGCAATTAACCTAATAGTATCTTGCAACACTGGTGCAGCAATTGATTGCACAAGTGCGTAAGGAGGCAGAAAAAGGCTAGACTGGTTAACTGTGAAGCTCTGTATAGTGACGTCGCAGTCTTTACAATGACGTCACAATTTGCAGTGTGGCTCCCTGTAAACATCAAAATTTCAAAATGGTCCTTATGTTAAAAAGGTTGCCCACCCTTGTAGGCTAGCAAATGGACTAATGTAAAAAAGTGTCTCAAAAGCAATACCTGAACACTTACACTGTTACAGGTTAACTTATCATTATAAATTGATTTGAAACTACAACCTTCACATGCTGCATATTAACTTTTTGAAATTGCATAATTACTGTTTTTTCAACTCTTTTAAAATGATGCTTTTGCTGTAGGAGGTGAAGTTTTGTATCAGTTGTTAATGTCGTTATTCTTTGTGTCACAGTCACAACCAGTGTTCTCTCTAGAGTGAGAAATTTGAGAAAAATGCGAAATTTTTGGACAAATTTTACTGATTTTGAACCAGAAATTAATATTATAAAATGCAAAACTGAAAAACTTGAATATTTTAATGCAAGACTGTAGCTTGTATCTTGGAAAAGCAAATTTAATGCAAAAAACTGGTAAAAGGGGTCCTTAAAGTAGTGAAATTTTTGGGCAAAAATTTTAATGAATTTATCATTTGGGCAAATTCACACTAGCCAAAATCCTAGAGAGAACACTGGTCACAACCATCTATATGGATGGCTAACCCTATACTTTTTTTTTATGTACAGCTAACGATTTTGGGTGTAGTGAACAATCAGCCAACAGTGTACAATCAACCATCCACAACTTTTCTCCTTTCACGTTCATTTGAGAGTTAACTCTTACCCTTAGTCCAGAATTTTTTAACCCCTGCCAAGCGGCCGAACCCTAGAAACGGACAGCGTGACGTCCAATTTTTCCAAAATCAGGTGAAGACCAAAAAAAAGGTCATCACGTCTTCTGACATCCAACTTTTCTCTCAAAATCAGGTGAAGACCAAAAAAAAGGTCATCACGTCTTTCGACGTCCAATTTCCTTCCAAAATCAAGTGGCCCTCTGGGTACGCTCCTGAAAGTGTTAGGATATTGAATAGAGCTCGACCGATACAACTTTTTCAGACCGATACCGATATTTTCAAAATATTGAGGCCGATACCGATACTCGATATTTTACCTATGATATTTTTTCACTAATTTGAGTAATTTTAATTAACTTGATACTAAAAACTTCACTAATCCCTCTCCAAAAAACACTATTAGTGTAGAAAAGTCACAGTAGAGTATTATTCACAAAAAATTCACAACAGTTTGGCAATCAATTGGCAATTTTGTCACTAATTTCAATTAAATAATAAGTTTCAACAGCTTCAGCCAGCTCCAAAGAACCACTCTTACAAACACAAGTCACAGACTAATGTAAGTCGATATTTATCGGTGGTAAATAACCGATACGATATATCGGCTTGGTACTGATATCGACCGATATATATCGGCTGACCGATATATCGGTCGAGCTCTAATATTGAAGGACTTCCACCGAACTCCAGAGACAGCTCCGTCGAACACTAGGGGTTCGATCAAATCCCGGTTAAGAAACACTGCCTTAGTCACATGACATCAGAAGAACGTGAAGTCTCGGTCGGCTTATGTATGCACTGGGGATCGATTGTTCACTACTCCCCTATTTTATTTATTTTGTAGTTTGAGTCGAAACTACTCTGGCTTACAATATGAATCACCAAATGAAGTCATTCAAAAGACAACTGTCGAAGTTGGATCCAAAAATCCCGATATGCACCCTTTGGCTTTAACTGGTTACGGATTTGGGTCCTTCCGCTTCACTGATATCACAATCAGTGGATCAATTGCAATTTTGGATGAGGCCGTTTTTAGATGGAATGTGAGTATAATTCTTGGAATATTATTGAAATTGTACAGTAAATGGCAGTAAGAGATTTTATTTTTCTTCTTGATGTGTTGGTACTTTGATCTATATAATATTATTCAAAATTACTGGTCGGAAAGATAGATGAAGAACATAGTAATTATAGTGATCATCTAAATTTGTTAAACTTTGCATAGGTATATCTTCAGTTGGAGATAGCATCTTCAGTTGGAGACAGCATTGGAGATAGCTGCTGTTATTGATTACGTATTTTTTCTTTTAGATCACTGATCCAAAAGAAATAACAGCATCAAGCTTTGCAATGTTCTATATGGCCTTTCCAAAATTAGGTGGGTATATCAGAAATTTTTTATTTGAAGATAGATCATAACTTCTTTTTGCTATGTTGTTGTGCGAGTCGTCAATTGAAGCACCACTGATTTTGGAGATCGTAATGCAGGAAGTGGTAATGTGCATGATATTGCACGGAATGCTTAGAACATGAAATAATCATTATTTAATTATTGGGCGTTCATTACATGATTTTATGCAAGCACAATTCCATTCTTCATAGTGAATAATCAGTAATTATCTCTTCGTCTTACATACATACTACTGGTTAGGATTGTCAAGAAGAGGTGAAATGATTGTGAAACATTTTGCCGAGAAAGTAACTATGAAACTTGAGTGAGGGTTGAATAGATTAATTATCCTTCGATCTGAACACATTATCCAACAGCAAACACTGCAGTCCCTACATCAAACGCGACCAACTCCAGCTGTGAATCAAACCTGGCACGGAGGATCTTTGAAACTCTTGGCTATATATTTGGGAGCATGCTTTAACATTTCGTTTATGATGCAGATGTAGTGATTGTTGGAACTGGAAATGATTACCATCCTTTGAGTCCGGATATAATTTCCGAAGTTGGAAAGCGTGGGATAAAACTTGAAATTCAAGATACAAGTCATGCTTGTGGGACTTATAATTTTATCAGGATGGATCGACCTAATCAAGTTGGAGCTGCTTTAATTCCAATAACAAAGCATGCCACTGCCCCAAAGAAACTGCTAAACAAAGGTCCTCGCAAGACTATGATTCGATAATTAAGTAGCCCACAAGTAAGCAGGTTTCTTGACCGTATCAACAAGTGTGCCTTGATCGAAGGAAACTTCGCGAAAATGTGTGGATCGGATGTGGTACGATTCAAATGGACACAGTGTTAGCAACGGCTCTCCACCCATGCAACGTACCTTCGGAATGTTCAAATTTAAACTCGTAATTCCTGTTTTGGCCAGGCGCTAAGTCGTGGAGATAAGCCCTTTACTCGTACAAACGATGTCCTGAAAATGTCACTTCAGTGGGAAAGTTTTGCATTACGACATCATATTGTGTAGTACAGTATAAGCCTACCTCGTTATTGATGTTCCATCCCAAAAGCTATTTCAACTATACACAAATTACATTTTTGTGACGTGTATTAAGCATGAAATATAATTTTCTGTAACAAGAAGCAATGGTAACGTTTCTTTCGTAGTTTGAACAATGCACATACAAAAAAATTGCAGCGCATGCACAAAACTTGCAACTCTGATCGTTATGAGGTCGGCAGATTTTTCGTTCTTCACATCTGCGCTAAACGTGACCATTAGGTTCGATGTCTAAAACCATTGCCATAGCAGATCTGCATGGAAGGTAAACCTGAAAGGAAAAATTGAAAATTATGTCCAAGAGTGTGAACTACTGCGAACCATTTCACAACTTTGGTTTTTAGTGCCCCCCTACCCTATTCTTGCAAAGCTTGATCTAAATAAGTGTGTTGCAACTGTCTTTTCCCTCGTATGCTCCCCAAATCTTTTGTTTTGGGCAAATATGATGAGTGTTTACTATAACTTGCTAAGAAAGTGTTGTACAAGAATAACCTTATTTTTTCTTGACCTAATAAAAAAAGTCTTAATAATTTTCACTTGAAACAAGTTTATTAGTGCTACTTACCATCAGGCTGTATTTTCTGTTGTCCCATGGCGACGGTTCAGTAAAAAACCTCACCGATTTATCATTCCTATTGTGGCCACCAAAATATGAATCGTCACTGTCCAGCACTATGCGGTATCTGTAGCAAACATAAAGAGGCTTGGTCACACGAGGGTGGCCATTGGGTACATTTGTGAAGTTAACTTGTTTTATGACTGCTGGTCCGTGCGACGTGAAACAAAAGGACTTTTCATATAATGTTGTTGTTTTTTTCCAAACAAATTTTTCAGAAGATTTTTTTTGAGCTGATTAGAAAACTTACTTCCCCTGCAGGTTAACTCCAACTTTGTAACTAGTAAAGCTTTGAGTTGGATGAAAGTTGAACAAAAACAAAACGCTATTCCTCTCAAAAACAATCACTTTGTCTCCTTCGTGCTTTCTGCTAACGTACGCCTGTAAGTTGAAAACAACAGTTTTATTGTGACTTCATTGTTATTTGTTTAACTACAATTATCTATAACCAGACCTGAAAGTGAACCCAAAGGCTACGTGTCTTATCTGAGCAATAGCATCGATACAGGCGGCACCTAAGCATTGTCCCCTTTTTTGACGCATGAAAACCCCTTTTTGGTAATCGATCACCAAGACCAGATGAAAACTGGGCCCCTCATTGCAAAAATTTGACCCTGCATACTCTATTTTCTGCTGGCTACGCCCCTGCAAGAGAGATGTTTGTGCTAAAGCCATTAGCAAATAAACGGTCTGTCCAGTGTCTACCTGAGATAAGTTAAAATAAAAAAATCGGACTAAAATCATAATAAGCTCTTTAAACATCTACCAATCCACCTGTTCGGAATTGAGCCAGCCGTATTTAGCTTCGGTGTGTTGCAGCGCTTCATCAAACCGTTGCAAAAACTTATATCGCAGTAACTCGTCATCGGCGAGATGGAACTGCCGTCGAGCATAGTGAAAACTGGAATTATTTCCAGCACGAGGAAAGTCGAGCCATTCCGGATGGCCGAATTCATTGCCTAAAACAATAAATTTCAATTAGGAGAAGCATTAGCTTCAACTGAATTTTTAGTAGAGCCTGGAGTCAGTACGGTAAATGATTTTAAAACGCTGTAAGACATTACCGTATTGTAACAACTTAAAATTGTAACGAAGATGAAAAAACTACGAGTTGGAGCTGTCTACCATTAGTTTTTGCTGTTAGCGCACCAGTTATTTTGGTAGAGTGCAACTGCAGCATGTCAACCCAGTCCCACAGTAACAAAGAATCATGCAACCAAATTAAGAATGCTAATCACCACAACTTTCTACTCAAAAGGATAAAAAACTCGCATGTTTACAAAAAAGCATTGAGTTTTGGGTATTTATAGCAGACTTCATCAAACCATAGCAGTATAACGACGAATCCCACGAAGTAGGTGGACTCTATTCAAATTGATAAAAAACACTAACCAATGAAGTTGAGGTATCCTTCACCACCTAGTGCATGAGTGATAAACCTGATCATTTTATGCAGAGCGATTCCTCTATCAACCACAGGGTTTAGATCAGTCAATGTTGACATATTGCTGTACATTTCCTTGTCCATGAGCCAAAATGCTAAAGTCTTGTCTCCCACCAGCGCCTGTGTAAAAGACAGGACCTTAACCGTAGTAATACTGACCGTAGGCTGTTGCAGATAAACAAGTTTATGTCAAGGACGCATTATGCGTGATTTTATTTATTTGAACAGCTCGGTTCCATGCCTGCGTTAGTTCTATCGAAAGTATCATCGCAGCCAGCTATATCGACTGTGCTAGTGCTTGTTATTCACGATTCTTTGGCTTGTATACAAGGAAAAATATTGAAAGAGACATGAATGCAAGTCAACCAACTGCAAAATCTATCAGGCATAAGGCGCTACGCAGACGCACCTAATGCAGAGTGGTAAGCCTGAGGCAAAAATCGGTTCTAGCATCAGAAGCTGCATGACAAAACAGCGCTGCTTACTGCATTTTGAACAATTATGACCTAGGGCAAGATATTAGGCATGCAACCTGGTCGTGGCTTTCAGCATACGCTATACACTTTTCCCCGTATCGTCTGTTAATTAATGTGTGGACAATATCTCCGACATTCCAATCTTCATCTTTAATTTCTTTCAAAATCTGAAAAAGAAAAGGATTCTTACTGGGATTTCTCACGCTTAATTTCATCAGATTATCTTTTAAAACTTTTAAATTTGCGCAATAACTGCATGAGCTAATTCCTAGATAATGAATGAATTTTAAATCATTTACGACTAAGTTTCAAGCTTTTGCTCAATGCTCATGCACCAAATGAATTCAATACACTTAATTGCCCTTCATTCTCTGTATCAGGTTTAGGCATTTCCTAAAGAGTTAATTAAATAGGTCTGAAAGGAACCAATACAATAAATGATTATACCTTTATCCACTTATCAGGTATAGCCATCGCCAATCTGTAATCAAAACCTATACCACCTTCCCGAATAGGCCGGCACATTCCAGGCATCCCAGATACATCCTGCAAAATAAGTGGACTGTCTACACGAGGTATTCTCAAAATTTAACAATTTCAAAACTTAAGTTGATGCAGAAACAAAAGCAAAACTATTCGAGCAAAAAATCACTACACTGCCCACTTTTCAGTAGCCGCAACCGCACATAACGAAGGACGGTAAGAAGTAATAAAATAGCTACGCCATCAGTCTGTTTTTTGTGGACAAATAATAGCCCCTGATGATATGAATTTAATATATTATCCAGCTAAGTTAGAGTGCTGCTCTACCGTTGCCATGATACAAATCAGAAAATCTAGACGTAGTCAACTAGCCATATTGACTAAAATCTGAGCTTTACCTCGGCAATAGTAATGATATTGGGGTAAAATTGTTTAAGAATGTCGTTAGCTAACATTAAATAAGCGATTGATTCAACATCCATTTGCAGACCATAGTATTCACGATAATCGCCAGAAAAACCTCGCTCTGAAACAATATAAAATTTTGCTAGTCGAAACTTCATTGTTTTAACGAAGACATTCTCTGCAACACAGAGATTTTGTGCAGTTAACCGCACAAGCTAAAAATGAAGATCACCAAAAGTACCATCAGGTTGCAACTTAACAACTATTGATTGTGTGGAACTGCATTAACTACTGCAACAATAATGTACCACCGCATGCATTTCATTATTTATTCAAACAAGGCTAAAATTATATGAGAATTATGCTGAAGCTTCCACATAAATTTCAAAACAATGGATAGAAATCAGATAACCAGCCCTAAGTTGAAAAAACGCCTTTCAAATTTAGGAAGACATAGAAACAGAGTCAACAAGCACTTGCTGCATAACAAAATCTGCATTATATTAAAGAAAACCACCGTCATCATGCTGACTGACCCATTCCATGATCATGATACAGCATAGATGTCACACCATCGAAACGAAAGCCATCAAACTGGTAATTATCCAAATACCATCGCAGATTGGATAACAGAAATCGCAAAACCTCCCATCTAATTAAAATAAAAATAAATAAATGAGATTGTTTTCAAACTATGTTGAACTCAAATTCAACTGTAATTGTGGGAGACTCTTAAGTGAGCTTGCGCTCTTTGAGTCAGCAGTCACCCGGTACGCACATTAAATATGATCGGCTCCAGCCATGAATCGAACCTGTAACCTGCGCGGTGCCGCTAGGCCGTGTCGCCGAGACAAAAGAATTTTGTTTGGTCTACTGTTCTTCCACTGGTAAAATGCAATGGTTTGATAAAAATAATCAAAGCCATGCTCTAGTTAATATATTTGACCGTAAAAAGCTTTCGGCCCGCTTGGATAGCAAATAAAGTTACCAGCGAAGTTCATTCAATTTCATAATAGTCGCTAAACAAGAAAGCAGCTTCCTACCAAAGTTTGATGTTGAATAAATCTCATTGTTTCGACGAAATTATACATCCGCAAGGCATTATTTGTAACTTCGTCTGTAATTATGCGGAGGTATTGTTGTTACATACTAAATAAATGCAATTTGGCAAAGACAAATGAACTATTCGCTTTCAGCTGATGCAATTTGTAAACAATTCTAAATTTTCGTTAAGTTTTCAATTTTCAACATACTCTGTGTATTTGAATAGACGGCTATCCCAAAGTGGATGAGTTCCTCTTGAACCAGAGTGAAAAAAACAGGCATCACTTCCATCAAACTGGTTCAATCCGTCTAAGACGTTCTTGCAAGCATGGCTATGTACGACATCAAGTAATATGTACAAGCCCATACCATGAGCAGCATCTATTAGCGCTTTTAGTTCATCCGGTGTCCCGTAACGACTAAACAGAAATTTCCGGCATCAAATTTAACGCCGCGACAAACGCAGAAGTCGCTGTACTGTACATGCTTTATATTTCTACAAGTACAGTCGTAATGGAATATATAAATGAAACGACAACGCAATACAAATAATCCTGTTAACATTTTTACTTCCACATATCACGTCAACAATTGCACAAAAATTAACATAAACGAAAAAAATTGAAACGTTTCAAGTTAACAACCACCTGCAAACACCCAGCAAAGACGTCTATGGTTTTAGCATATCGGCAGTAATTACGCAAAGCTTTAAATTAAAAAGCCATAACGTTTACCGGTAGATGTTATTCCTTACCTTGACGCAGCGTAAAAACTGGTAACTTGATAACCAAAACTTGCATAGTAAGCGTGCTCCATAACAGCCATCAGCTGTATGCAATTATACCCTAAATTTTTAATTCTTGGCAGAACATTGTCTTTGAAATGTGTGTAGGACGCAACTTTTCCTTCATATGAAGAAATACCAACATGAGCCTCGTATATACGAAGACTTTGAGGTTTAACGGGTTTGTTATTTCGAAACTAAAACAAAAATTTGAATTATAGTTAATGCAAGCAATTCACCTCTGAAGCAATGTTTTATGATTCTGACTTGAACACCACTAGCTTAGTCGCGGAAATTACACCGCTAGCTCGTCAGTGCTTGAGCGTATCATACGATTACGGTGCATTATCGCAAAAAGAAAATACATTGGAATAAGTGAAGTTCAAATAATGCAAACGAAATCCAGGAACGTGGACATTCGCTGTACCAGTGGTGTTATAACGAACAGCATTGCCCAAAAAATTTCATGCATAAAATAACGTTATATCTATACACCAGCAAAAGCCTGGTATATAAATATAACGTTATTTTACCTGATATGGATTAGCAGGATTCCAGAATATCCATTTATAAGTTGATGATCCTTCGTCTTGCACAACATATTTAGCCCACGGAGAAATTCTTTCAAGGTAATGATCTTCGTGAGTTTGAATCATAAGCTGAAAGAAAAGTCACGACACAAAATTAAACACTCAAATGACATTCAACAACATTTTTTAATGAATCAATTAGGTTATTTTACGAAGAAGTAAAGCTGCAAAAGCACCTATTCTTTATTACCTAAAAATTCGTTTAGAATCAGCATTAACTAGAATCAAAAAACGCGTTGATTATTTCGTAAACATATATGCATAATCCTGTAACTTTTTCAGTAGTCATAGTTACTGTAGTAGCATTTTTTTTATCTCACTGTGGGCACAAAAATATCGACATAAGTTTACCATTAGTTCACTTAAATGATCAATTGCATAGTTTCCACATGGCTTGGGAGGTAGATGAAGTTCCCATTTACTGAACTCTTTTTGACTAAATTTTACTCCAGGAAATTGCCAGTTGTCTGCAAAAAAAACAAAACAAATGACCATTTCGCCAAAAGTTAAAATTATTTTATTCCATCAATACTTACTGAAATCTCCACGTAAATACATGGCTTTTGCAGCTGGAGCCCATTCTTTGCAGGTAATGCTCTTGTCAGGATGGGCATGAATGCCAAAATGTGTGTATCCACGAGAAAAACTATCAATTCCTTCATTTGCTTCAATTCTGGCTCTACTTTTCGAAAATATTGAATATCTAAAAATATTAGTATATGCATTTTTTAGTCAATCAATACATATACCAGATCAGAACTTTTAGGCATGGGAATACTAGTAGCCGCAATACAAAGGCATTGAAATTGTGCTGCGTGCATTACTGCAGTTACATGCTTGTTTGGGATCTTACCAGCAGGCTTATTTAGAAATTTTAAAGCCGTTTCGATAAAAAAGATCACTGAACTTGTATATACTACTCATGGATGTTAATGCCTAAAATTCATGAACAATGACTTACGAGAGCTGATTTTCACTGTGATGTTACAGCAATAATCTTTTTACAAGTTGGTAGCAATAACAAGAGATTCACGCGAAAAAACAAACGAACCCTTTAATGATGTTGGAAAATCAAACTAGTTGATTAAGCCATACCTGTATCAATTTAAAATAACTATATAAATTTAAAACAGAATATTGTATTCATAGCACAATCATTTTATTGCATGAATTAATAAATGTGTAAAATGCATGGCACACTAACATAAAACTCTTATGCAATTGGTACTGGTATTTTGTAAACATGCAACTGTAGCAATAGCATAAAGGTAAAAAAATGCAAAGTAGAAATAAGTATGACTAGACAATGCGTAATGTTTTCAAGGTTTCACCATTTTTTAATACCGTTCATACCTTCGTTTCAATTCAGTTTCAAAGGATTTAATATTAGGATCAATTTCAACAAATTTATTGAATTCTGGAATTACTACACCTTCAATATCTACTGCATCCCCAAATTCCATTTTGCTATCACCTTTTTTACCTAACAAAATTGTTAACAATTTAAAACAACATTAACTTCAGTTTAGCTATTAAAAATATGTTTCAGCTTAAATTACACTTAGTGGTAAGGCATAAAAAATATAAGCACAATCTGCATCATAAGCAAAAACAAAAAATTTAGACTTAAACCTAATTGAATTTAGTAACTCTCTCTGTTCCAGTCCGAAATCAATGAAATAAGAGATTTTGTAATTGGAAGCTGAGCTTTGGCTATTGAAGTAATACATATATTAAACAGGGGCATAGCAAGAAATTTTTAAACGCAGAAAAGGGATGGGGGTCATAAACTTTTAAGGAAGTGGCTAAAGTTACGTGACCGTAACATTTGCCTCTTTAGTTTATTTTATTACTTCGTCACGCTCTCGTACAATCAGGGAAGCGTGAAGGGATAATAAAATAAACCAAAGAGACAAATGTTACGGTCACGTAACCTTAGCCTCTGCCAACTTTTAAAGCCTTCAAAAGAGTCTAGTATATTTCAGTCACTTAGCAACATTTGTTCTTTTTTACAAATACTAAGCAAAGTCAATAGTGGGCCATGGCACAATGCTCCCTAAATACGCTATATACTTAGTGTGATGATAAACACCACAAACCATGCATTCACAGTGAACCATATCAATTTGGTATTGCAGACTAGACTAGGTTAGTAACAGGGGTCCTACTAAACACCGCGAAGGACTGAAACACCGCAAAGTATGACAAAGGACTTGATAACCCCAAGCCTAACCCTAATTTAACCCTAACCCCAACCTAACCCTAATTTAAAGTCCTTTGTCGTTCTTTGTTATGATATGATTTCAAGTCCTTTGTTATTCTTTGCGGTGTTTAGTAGATCAATTTGAAATCCTTTGTCGTACTTTGCGGTGTTTAGTAAATCGTTTGTCATCTTTTGCAGTGTTTTAGCCCTTTGCAATGTTTAGTAGGACCGTAGTAACAGCATTAAAATCAAGTCCTTGTGATCCTTGTGCTCCTATAGGTTTTAGTAATAACTCACTTGCACTGCTAGCGATCCTTGTGATTGTTGTGCTCCTGCAGATTTTAGTAATGACTGACTAGCGCCGCTAGCGGTCCTTGTGCTCCAGCAGGTTTTAGTTGGACCCACAAAAACTAAGTTGATTTACCTTGAACTAGTTCATTGAACTATCAACCTGTTAACCGGTCTATCTAGATCTACCATATTTCATTCTTTGCCAGGTTCTAAATCAGAAATTGTGCAAACTTGGTCTAAGCAGCTATGGTACACATTTTCACACAAATCTATTAGATCATAAGAAGTTTGGCTGCCACTGTACACCAGTATGTTTTCTCATAATTAATTAAAGCTCTAATGATCAGTTGATAAGATTCATAACAGCAAATTGAAAGATGAGACTAAACTCACTGATTGCAATAATTCTTGGATTTGCTCAGTGCAGTGCGCCTAAGCACATATCAGTTCTTTAATTAAAAGCTTTCAATTTTCGCATATAAAAGAAGCTGCAGGAAATCTAGTAACAATTTAGACAAGGCTACACGCCGATTATAACTCAAATTTTGCAAAATAATAACTCTGCAAATCTTTTCAACCATGAATAACCACGACTATCGCAACGACTTTCATAGGCGGGAAGTTCCCAATCTTGGCAATTTGATGGCAAATGATCCGCAATTATGTAATTTTGAAAAAGATATACGAAAACGGTAAGAAAATAAAGATTGCTAAGTTTTGGTCACATATTAATTTTTCCTGCTTCAGATACGCTATTTTTGAAAACACCAAAAGGTCTATCGAAGAAGCAGAAGGATTGGAGCGTTTTACACAAGGATATAAAGAATTTGGCGTTTTCGTAAGGCCGGATGGCGGAGTAATGTGTCGAGAATGGATTCCCAACGCCAAAACAGTTTACCTGAGTGGCGAGTTCAGTAAGTTCTTAATAAGTAGTAAGTTTCTTATGATATTAAGCCTCTCAATCTCATTTTAACTGAAGCAGCTATCACTTTGCTCCTGCTTAAATTTTGCTCTGAAACTCCTGGCACAGTGGCACATACACGTCAGTTATCGTCTTGACTCGTGACAAAAATGTTGCTACTGCGACTCATTTAAGATATTTATTTCAGGAATAATTACGTTTTATTTGATTTAAATCAGCAGAAAAATTTTTTGAACTTTTGCTCGAAAGTGTCTCAGCTTTGTTTTGCCTTAAATTTAAAAGCTTTTTACACGCCTAGTAGGCTACACGGTAGGCTACAACTTCAGTTCGCTGGCAAAAAAATTTTTTTCGCATGATCATTTTTCATTGCCCTGATATTCGATTTTGCAGGCTTGAAAATTTTGTCAAAACACAAATAAATATTTTGTAAAATTATCATAAACAGCCTTTAAAAATAATTATTTTTAAGAAACCTTAAAATTATCCTAATTATAGACCAGTCTATTTAAAAAATGATGCCATCTAACTCAGGATCCTCGTATTTTTAACATTGATCGTGCAAAATTACTTGATTCATGTTTAATTAATCTTGGTAATTGGTTAGTTAGCTTTGTTGAGTGCCGATTTTTGTTTTTGGTTATCGAATAAATGTTTGGCAAGAACCCAACATTGTTCTGATAAGACGCTGGAAACGCACCCTCTGCATATTTATTTTAAAAAGAATCGGCAAATGCCTTCATGTTTTGGCTAATTTTTTTGCGTTTTGTTTAAAGATAATTGGGAAAAATGGATGTACGAAAGAAAGGCTTACGGAAAGTGGGAAATTTTTATCAACTCTGATGCCGATGGACTTTGCGTAATTCGACATCTCAGCGAATTAAAAGTTTGTTGAAAAATAATAATAATTTTTGAGTTAATCGTAGGCCCAGTAAAATAATTTTGGAAAACTCATTAATTTTCTTAATTAATCATTTTCAATACAGCTGTGCATTGAAACTCAAGATGGACAAATTCTCCCTCGCATTTCTCCATGGGCCAAGTACGTTGTCCGCAGAGATGATGGAAATGCTTTCAGATGGCTGTTTTGGAATCCTCCCAGGAACGAAGCCATTCTCGTGAGTAACAGTACCATTACGGGTTACCTATCGCGAAACAGGTTTACACTTCATACCTTAACAGTGAAACTCCGATGCACAGCGGTGAATCTAGAATGCTTATTGTACACTTTTGTGCGTTAAAAATACCGAAGCAATCTACTAATACATTATAAGTATAACCATGGGTGCAAATCTAGGGGGGAATGTATGCCCCCCAATATTTTCACGGAAGTGGAAAATTCCCCATACCATGTATCGTAAGTCTACCCAACCAAGACGCATGAGTGCTAATTATGCGGATAAGGTAGCGCAATATCAGTTCTGTCGGCAGCATTTTTCGTTAATACGGCGATTATTACCGATGAATAGGCTATAGGCTAGCCTACATTATACTGCCTTTTGTTATGTCAGATTATTAAGTTTTATTCGTGCATTGCTGCGATAATTTAGGAAAATTTTGTGATTTAGCGATTGAAAAGTTTGGAGAAAGCGCGTGAATGCGGTAATATGCCGCAGAAGCATAGGCGCACGCAGGGGAGGGGCACGGTGCCATGCTCCCCCCTTTTGGCCCTGTAAAACTGTGCTAAAACTTAACTTTCAGTCTATCTCAAACTAATAACGGTTGCAGCCTCCTTTCACATATCTCCGACAAGCTTCTACTTTTAGATATAAGCTGCGAAATATTGTTGCGTTGTCCATAGTGACTACTCACGGCATGCTCTTTTTCGATAAAAAAGGATGCTAGAATGATTGTTTTTTATGTGAAAATCGCAAAAAATTAGTTGGCGGCTGGGGGCATAGCCCTCAGACCCCCGTAGCCTCCGGCGGCTGGGGTTCCCCCAGACCCCCGGCTGTTCCTCTTCCCCCTTTGTCAAATCCTGGGTGCGCTACTGAGCAGAAGGAGTGGACTAAAACGATAACTGGTAATGCTAGCAATGGAATCGCCAATTTAGGCCTATATCCTTCCAAAATATCGAAAAATGGTCAATTTTGCTAAATCATCTCCCTCATGCTCAACATAAATTTGCAATCCTGATTATAACTAAAAATTTTGAGTGGGCTTGAGCCCTATGGATCAACAACGGTGGAAGTAACGACAAGGTATTGTTGGGTCGGATATTATGACCCACGCCCTGACCTCAAAGATACTTAAATAGCGGTTCTGTTTATGTATGTGGTTTTCAGCCTATGAACCTTCGTCCCCCTAAACCTCTGCGACTGCGAATCTACGAAGCTCACATTGGCATTGCGTCCAGCAGCTCTAGTGTGTCCAGCTACAGATATTTTACTGAGGAGGTGCTTCCCCGCATAAGAGATCTGGGATACAACTGTGTCCTTTTGATGGCCATAATGGAACATCCCGTTTATTCAAGCGTGGGATACAATGTTTCCAATTATTTTGCTTCCTCAAGGTAGAGCATAGTTTACCCTATATTGATTCACCTTTAAAAAAAAATGCAGCTGCGAGAATGTCTCGTCAATATCATTTTTCAACGATGAGTTAAAGCATCCAGTTACGAGAATTACAGCTCTTAGATTTTATTTTTCCTCTTTAAGCTATTTTCATGTTAATGTTTAGGCTAACAATACTTACTTCGCTGCGTTCCATAATATTTTTCATTTTCTTGCTTGGCATTCTTAGGCAGAACAAAACTTTTTTCAATCTTAGCCATTCTTTATTATTCAACTTCACCTATTTTACCTGAAACAAACTAATATTAACGTTATGATGGTGTAAAATTATACATTTTTCTATCCTTCCGGTACCGAATACGAGAACTCGTATTGTGTGAGATATGTCAATAAGTTATGTTACTCGTTTCAGTCGTGTATGTATGTCAACATGTTTTTGCGAAACTGTGAACTCACACCTATTTTTATCGAGTTGTAGTCCGAGTCCACTGAAAACTTGCAGGCCGAGTTTGATGAGTCCTTTATTTTCAATTTTTCAGTTTCAAGCTTGAGTTCACTGTTCAATAGGCTAATTTTCATTGAGTTTATGCTAAGTTTAAGTATAGTTTTTATGAAGTTTAGGCCAAGTTCAATGAAGTTTTGACAAGTTCAAAACCCAATCAGCTTTTTTCGTGATCGAGTTTAAATTAGAGTTCAAGGACTTTTCTTTTTCGAGTTCAAGTTCGACAGAAAAGACCCAATTCAAGTTAGTGTTCGCAGTCACGTGTTACTGAACATTTTGTTGTTTTAAACTTAACCCAAATTGTGGTCTCGTGCAGAGGCGTAGCCACGGGGGGCAAAGGGGGCAATGCCTCCCCCGAACCATGGGTGCAAATCCAGGGGGATGTAAAAATTGGGGATCTGCGAACGTGATGACTTTTTGTTTGGTCTTCGCAAAAAATAGGACATCTGCGAACCTGATAACCTTTTTTTTTGGTCTTCACTTCATTTTTGGGCAAAAAATCGGGCATCTGCAAACGTGATGACCTTTTTTTTATCTTCACTTACTTTGGGCAAAAACTTGGGCATCTGCGAACATGATGACCTTTTTTTTAGCCTAGGGCCTCTCTTTGAAGTTTTGCCCCCCCCTCGAAATTTTTGGCTGGCTACGCCATTGGTCTTGTGCTAACAAATTTCATTTTAGTCGATTTGGAACGCCAAACGATTTGAAGAAGCTAATAGATGTTGCCCATGGGATGGGGATGACAGTGATGATAGATGTGACCCATAGTCGAGCATCAAACCACCCGGATGTTGGACTAAGTATGTTAGATGGAACCCAGGACTGCTACTTTGAGAAGAGTAGCCACGAAAAAGGACGCACTCCTCGTTTTAATGTGGCCAAGTATGATTTACACACTTAGCAGTCTCTATATTTAGCCTTAATTTTTATTCCATGCAATTTTTTTCTTAGACTATAGCTGCTTGTCAGCTAGGGTAGATCGAGAGGGCAGCAAACCGGTTGGAGTTTCCAATCATTTCCAAACTAGACAAAAATTGATCTGCTCATTAAAGACAGCAGATTCCAGTATGCCGTTAGCCAATACCGAAATTCGAAGAAGCCCCTTGTATAACCGCGTCGATTGATAATGACAATTATCCAGTAATCAACAATAATGACATTTTCTTAAAATGTTCAGAAAAGTGTATCAATGACATCAACTCCGACTAAAAAGAGAATTTTTGATTATGTTCGCATTATGCAACCGATAAGCTAATAACGTTCACTTTGCAATATTGCGATTTCGAACTCACAAACTTGAGACAAAAACTCACACCCGATCAGATCGAATACCGGTTGCTTTTCGTCATGATTTTCGATTGTTTAGATGGGAAGTGTTGCGATACCTCCTTTCTAACTTGAGATATTACATGGAAGAATTTAACTTGGACGGATTTCGGTTCAACGAAGTAACCCGGATGTTATATCACAATCCAGAAGAAAGTATGCCTACTACCAATTTACTTATACTTTTGTTTCTTTTCAAAATGATGAGCTTACTGCAAAGTATTGCGTTCAAAAAAATTGCCAGCAAAGGATTAAAAAGTGTTTGCACTGCAGAATAAAAAAATCCAAACAATTTTTCCAAAAGGAGCATCACTTTACAAGTTCTTTCATGAAAATTCGTTGCTAAATGCTTGGCAAATTTTCAAAATCTGGCACAAAATTCATGAAAAATCTTAGATATTAGCCATAGTTATTGACCAAAAATAACCTCTTTTACATCCTACTCAAGCTTTCTAACGATATTATCATTAACTGAAGTTAACTAACCTTTTTAGACTCACGATACTCCAACGATTATCGGCAATACTTTGGCATGCATATGGACACAAACGCTATTGCTTATCTCATGCTGGCCAACGACATGATTCACGGCTACTATCCAACTGCTGTCACTGTCGCTGAGGTAGTTTAATTGACACTTTGAATCGATTACGTAATTCTATAATAGGTTTACTCTACTATAATGATCTACAATTCAGAACTTCGGAATACAATAAATATGGGCCAAAAATAGCTTATGGAGGAAAAATGAAGCGCAGTAAAACTGAATGTTTTGACAATATTGATACAGCCGTAAAGTTTTATATTGCCTAGCTTGCCTGCTGATGATGACAGCTGAATCGATGTTAACGAAACGTTCAGTTTTGAGAATTATTACTGTATATGGCTTTATTTTTCCTGCTTAATTCAGAATTTATTTTTCAACAAACCAATATCGACTTTTTACATTCTGCATACAAACACATTTTGTTTTGTCGCACTAATGTGTTCAAGGAGAGGTGTTACCGTGTTGCCCAGCGACGTTTTCTGGGTGGGCGTTGACTCCTACCGATCCGGGTTGATCAGACACTTTGTAGCGAGTAGCTGTTCGTCAACTTCTTCATCTGTTAAATGCCGCTCTTATTTATTGCTCTGCATATGGTAGTTCTTAATTACTATTCTTAATCATTGAAAACTTCTATTGGTTTAATCTTTTTTTTTTTTTGCATTTATGCTCTTTACCATGACTGTTCAGGACACATCAGAAATGCCTACTTTATGCCGCCCTGTAAGAGAAGGCGGGATCGGATTCGATTATAAGTTGGGATTATCCGTTCCGAACAAATGGATGAAGGTATGAACTGTGTTATTTGTGTATCTTGAAACATACCGAATAGGCCTACATCTTTTGAACTTCAGCTGTTGCACAAAAAGGTCTTTAAGATATTTTTTCTGCTGCTTACACAACGTTTATTTTGATAAAAAGAAAAGAGGGTCTCAGTAAAAATGAATGGAATGAATTAGCATAATATCCAGACACCTTAAACCGCAAGGGCGATTGTGTTTGTGTGCAGTTACTGGAGGAATGCCGAGATGAGAACTGGAACATGGGTTTTATTTTTCATGCTCTGACTGAAAAGAGGAACGGAGAGAAGGTCATCGCTTGCACAGAATCGCGTCAGCAGGTTAGAAATAGATTGTTTAAATAGAGCATGCTGTTGTACTTTCTCTTCGCAAAATAAGCTTGTGTTTTGGAAGAGACAGATTCGATCTTCATTCATTAGCTCACTCCAAGCGTAATAAATTTATGGAACGCAGTAATATAATGTGAGATGAAAATAACGTAAGAATAAAATACAGCCAATTATTCATTATCATTTCATTTCAACGAAAATTTCAGGTACGATGAAAAGAACAACTTTACCTGCAGTGGCGCATACCGGAGGTTGCCCACGTGCGCGGCCTCCTCCGAAACAAGTTAGAACCCGTTGTTACTCCATTCTCTTGAAAAAGAAACGCCTTAATTTAGGATAGCTTCTTTACGTGCTCCGTACTGCAATCATTTCACATACAACCTTCTTTGGTTGTAAATACCTACCTAACGTTCTAAGATAATGAATTTTGATTAACAGAATTTGTTTGAAAAGAAAACTTTGATTTCAAAACTTGTTGGACAAGAACTTCAAGACAATATGTCTGATGAAATTCCTCTGACCATTGGAATTGATCGAGGACTGAGTTTACACAAAATGATGCGTTTGATAACTCAAACTCTGGCTGGTGACAGTTACCTGAACTTTATGGGTAAAAATTCTGTTATTTATTAGGCTATTTAGAAAGCCTGATTAAAATCGTAAGTTATCTTTTTTTGGATGCTATGCAGAGTCTCCTCTGTTTACGAGACAAGTATAGCAATAAGTATCAGGGTTAGCTATGTTTTTGTGAGTGTGATCAAACTACTAACGATCTTCCGCTCAAGTTGCCGGTAGCGGTACCGGTAAGAATATGCGCATTAATGAAAATATTTTCATACCGGCACCGGTATATTTTTTCATACCGGTACCGGTATGAAAATATTTTCATTAAACGTGAATGAAAATATTTTTCATTAAACGTGACGTGAATCAAAATCGAGTTTGACTCTTACGTAGGTCTTACCCCGGAGGCTTTAAGAATAAGCGCGTTAATGAAAATATTTTCATACCGGTACCGGTATATTTTTTCATACCGGTACCGGTATGAAAAAAGACCAGTGCTACGCAAACTGTGGTTATGTGGTACGCATACTGGTGCCTATACATGCAGTTGACTGCCGGTACGGGGTCAGTTAGAAAATAAGTATGGTAAGTATTATTTTACATTTATCAGAGCATGTTTTCACGCTGTGGAAAGTATTTTTTAGCGTACCTTCACTTACTTACTTTGGCTTTTATAACTATATGGTATTTCATTTGAGGATATAAAATAAAAGAATTTTTGACTTTGTTCATTGTATAGTTGTTGTTTATTCAATAACACTTTCTTCAGCAACAACAACAACAAGATTTATTTCAGCCAAATGCACAGTAAACAATAATAAATAGAAAAATATCGTTCAACATTGGCAGGGAGACTCTTCGGTATGTTTTTTTCTGTTTGAAATGCATGACTGGTACGTTGCATAACAGAAAGTGCGCTGCCGGTACACTATGTTAAAAAGTTTGGATAGCACTGGCCTAGACTACAGAATTAATCGAAAGCATGAAAATCTTCGCAGGAAACGAGTTTGGTCACCCCGATTACGTCGAGTTTCCTTCATCAAGCAACAGCTACAGTTACTACTATGCACGACGCCGTTACGAACTTTGTGACGATGAGGATCTACGCTTCAAGTACCTGATGAGATTCGATCGAGCTATGAACAACTTGGAAGAAAAATTTGGTTGGTTAATGGCGCCCCCAGTGAGTAAAATATTTGGAGTTTTTAGTGACTGTGATTTACGATCGTATAATTTACCTGGCAAACATAAACGCAACCTGACGCTGTTATCTGTTAAAAACACGAAGTCAAAAGTCTGCAAAAACATTGACAATGTGAATCGCTAATGTTCATGAACATTTTCACTTTGTTTAAGATGCTAAACCATAGACATGACGCAGATTTTTCAAATCAACGTAAATTATCGTGAAGTATCTAAACAGAAAGCGTAGCCAGTAGTTAAACACTTTGAGAAAATTTTTATACGCTCGAAAAAGATAGTGTTGCAATATGGGAAAAATAATATGTGCCAAAGTTGCTAGGGTCACGTATAGCCTACATTTCAATAATTTTAGGCGTACGTGAGTCGGAAGCACGAAGGAAACAAAGTGTTCATCTACGAGCGAGCTCATCTTCTCTTTCTTTTCAATTTTCATCCAACTCAAAGCTATCCAGATTATCAAATAGGCGTGAACGAAAGTGGGGTGTAAGTACCGATTTGTCGTCTCAATTCAAAATCGCTTTGTTTAAATGCATTCTTGTCATTTATCAACATAAGACCAATGCACAAACACTCTGACATAAAACTGAGGCTACTCTAAGCAAAACAGCGGTAGCGGATCCAGAAAGTTTTGGGTGGGGGGATGCAGTTTTGAATTAGGCTGAATGTTAACTAAAATACAAAGACGTTAGACCCGGAAAAGAGTGTAAATATAAGCCTTTTTTTGAAAATATGTCCGTGTCAGGGAGTATTCAGAGTTTTTTTAGGCGGGTAGGCAGCAAATTTTGACATTTTTTAAGCGTATTTTTCCGGCAGAGTTAATTTAAAGAAAATTGAGGAACCTGCTTTAGGCGGGTCCGGGGGCATGCTTCCCCAGAAAATTTTTTGAAAATTCACGTACTGTAAGGGCCGTTTTAATGTTATTTGAACAATGGTTAAGGCCAATTTTTTGCTCCTAATTAGTCCGTCATCTAATATTTTGCATTTTGTTTGCCTGAGGATTTTTGTTATATCGAAGAGGTTCAAAGTTATGGAAAAATTTATTCGTCAATTATTGTTGAAAATGGCTAGTGGGGGGATGCATCCCCACATCCTCCCCTCTGGATCCGCCTCTGTAAAGCAGCATACTTTTTGAATACCGTTAGGATGGCTGCTCCTCAATGTTTATAAAGTGCGTCGTACAATTGTAGCCTAACACAGCAACTTAGTAGCTGTAGTGATTTTTTGTCTTCGGTCATGAAGTACATGAAGTAACTAACATCGATAACACAAACCACAGAGAGGCAAAAAATAAGGAAACAGCAGCAAAACGATATACGTTAAGACGTGCTTATAACACTAGTTCAGGTAAAAAACTTCAAGAATTAGCACGCCCACTGCACCTACGGCAAGTGTAAATGTACATTTTACATCATAGGCTTGTACGAACCTGCTGTAGCTTATTCCAATTATAGCCCACCAAATACAGTAGGCCTACTCCAACGTATATAGGCCTTACACGTTTTTTCAGAATTATTTTGCAGTAGACTTGTGTCTTTTGCTGGGTGATAACAAAATCATTTTATCGCTAATCGTATAGGCCTAACTATGCATTTTCATTTAACGTAAAATTTTTAATTTTTGAAAAATTGATAGGCCTATATGTTTTTTTTTCAGCTACAAGATTATTTTGGACACTGATGACCCGTATTTTGGTGGACACGGACGGAGTCAGCACAGCGTAGACTTTGAAACGAGACCTGAGCGATATGACAACAGAAACAATTCTGTCATGGTAAAAAAATTTGGATATATTTTACTACCGATTTAAGCCTGACATGAAAACATGTCTAAAAGTAGTAGGCTAAAGTTAGCATCAGTAGAAAGCTACCTCGACGGTCCGATGATGTCACATTTTTGTGCACAAGTTGCCAGATTAGGCTGAATTACACATCACCGACTTACTTGCATGCAATTAATTATGAGCCAATGCATTGTTTACGCTCTACTTTGCCTAACTTTGGTTTTATTCCTTTACGGCAAACAAATTTGTGTCAGGTTTACCTACCGTCTCGCACCGGCATGGTCATGGTGAATCACGAACAAGATGACGGAATTGGACGGATTGTGTCTTCAGGAATGGAACAGGAAGTGTTTACTTCAACTTCCATGATAGCCTGTTTCCAATAGCCATATTCTATTGCCTGCGGTCATTTATTGTCATTTTATCATAAAATGTGTGTTGCTGTGTTGGCCTATCATTGTGAATTCCACTGTACATATATCTATCACTACTCGCAAACTATGTGATGAAGCTGGGAAATCATGAATTGCTGCTAGTTGCTGAGACTAGAAATGGCACGGGCTGACTTTTTCGCAGCCCGGACCGCCTATGGCCCGGAACCTCTAGCCTAGGTATCCGTAACCAACGCGGCAACACATCAAAAAAATAAAGCCCGGCCCGCCCAAAGCCCATTCTCTTTGTAGACCTTTAATCACATCAGTTATTAGCAGCCCAGTAAGAAACACCAGATAGCGCTGGGTCTGAAGCGAACCAGTAAAAAGATCGCTTAACGGCTCGCCAGCGGGTTGTTAGATGCTCATGCCATTTCTAGTTGAGATCATTGATGCGAACGTAAACTTGGACACCTAAACTTAGTTCTGGCAAGCTACCAGTTTACGCATGAGAGTTTTTGTATCTACTTGTTACTTTATTATTAGGCTACGTCACGTGTCGTGATTTTGTTTATTATTTACTCTCTTCAATAAACAGCTGAATGAAAAACTGCTTGACGTTAATACCATATCTGTGGAGATTTTTCACAGCTCGGATGGCCGAGTGGTAAGAGCGTCCGCCTCTAGAGCTGTAGACTCAGGTTTGATTCAGAGTCGGTTCAAACCAATGATTGTAAAATTGGTAATCGCAGGCTCACAGCTTCCGTGCTTGACGCTCGGCATTAAAAGGGCAGTGTGAAGAACTAGCATTACTTGTTGTGCCGTGGGGAAAGGCACTTAGCGGGATTTCCCCATCTTGGTATGGTAGACAGGTGGTCGGCAACTCCTAAGAGAGCTCGTTATAGCGCTATGATCGCTTTCTCGTGATAGGAGGATAAACATGCAAAAAAACCAAGGTACCGGTAGACCTATACGTAAGCGTCTACACCTGAAATTTAAGATTTATTCAGCTTATGATACCAATAGTCCTTTACTTCAATATTTCCGATTTCATAAGACTAAGAATGCCAAACATCAAGCGTATTGAGTCGACCCTGATTGTGGTAAAGCATCTGTGGCTTTCTGTGCACACTGCTCAGCCTCTACAATGATCCGTGCGTAAAATAATCCGTCAAAAGTTCATAAATTCCGCTAAGTGACGCGGTTTTGCAGATTTTGCCATTAACTCCATGGAAACTTAATGCGTTTTGAAAAATTGTTACTGAATGTGCAAGAAGTCATGAGCTGGCGTTTTAAAAAACGTGATGTTATATTTTGTGAGCTTATAACAGATTATTTTAGCAGTGAAAAGACTGCTGTTGATTATTTTCATTTGTGTAGCTCATTTCCTAGCTTACCGTACCTGTTAGCCACCGATATTCAAACTATTTTATCAAGACGGGCCAGTTGTCAGGTTGTTTGAGACGTTGATACCTAGGCCTAGTACTACTAACCTCTGTAGACTTTTAGTAGCTCAGCTGCCACTGGACTACAATAGACTTAGCAGTTCACTTTGTATTCATAAAGTTAGCTAATGCTGCAATAAGTTACGGAAAATTTTCATACATGCTGGTAAACAAAAGTCAAAATTTTTAGATGCTGCAAACATGCTTATGGTAGCCTGCTTTTTCTTGCTGGTAGTCAATCAGTTTGGAAATTTTTCAAATCTGGATCGTACCAGTTCATAGGTTTACATCTGAGTAATAGCACTATCTTGCATTTCCCTCTCTTTGTTTTGGTTTAACTTTGGCAGTGTCTATTTTGCCGTTAACGCCTGCCTGTATATTCTGATTGGCTTGCATCTGTACGCATACCCGGTAATTGTTGATTGGCTTGTGTCTATATGCATGACTGGTTTTGAGTGAATTAGCCAATCAGTATTTACTGCCGGCAAAATAATAACAGCAATATAACCACTATTATACCTTAAATTTACAAGGCAGTGCTTATTTTGCTGTTAACGGCTAGATCCTGATTGGCTTGCATCTAGGTTATATGCATGACTTTTGATTGGCTTGCATCTATATACGTGACTGGTTTTGAGTAAATTAGCCAATCAGTATTTACTGCCAGCAAAATAATAACAGCAAAATAGACACCACCAATTTGCAAACCACTTTGCTGTTATTGCTCTGATGTCAGGATGTTGAGTGCACAAAAACTAAAAAGAGAATATACCAGTACAACTATTACCAGTGATAATGTTAAGGAGGAAAAAACCACTGTAATTCTTGAAAGTGGGCATTTCGATATCATGGATTCAACTGTCATCATCAGCAATGCATGCAAGGCAGAATAAAACTGAAAGCTAAACAATGTATGTTCATTGTCTAGAAAACGTGATGTGGCCTGGTACTATGATGCACTGCAACTTTGTTTCTGTTTGGTGCCATATATTGAAGTTAAAGTAGGTTTGTTTAATGTGCAAAGCGTAATCGTTAAAATGGCTGAATTATCTACAAAAAAGCAAAGATCACTGGGGTCAACCAGTTCACAAAGCCAGCAGAGCAAAATACTAAGTTCTGTCAGCGGAGAAGCTCTGGAATCAAAGCTGACATTGAAAGATCTGGAAGAATTAATGGATGCATTTATGGTAATTGCTGTTGATATAATAAACTTAATTTGTGAATTTTTGAGTGATGGAGGAGAAAATTTAGCGACTGCATTGTCATATTTCAGTTTTCATGTGAGATAGTGCTGTTACTGGAATGTTATTGCAGTTGCAGACCCAAAATCTTATGAATAAGATAAAAAACTAAAACGACACAGATGATAGTTTTACCGCTCACATGGCTGAGCGGTAAGAGTATCTGCCTCGAAGCTGCAGAGTCGGGTTTGGTTGGGAGCTGCGTCAAATCAGTGACTCACAAATTGGTATTCACAGCTTCCCTGCTTGCAAGTTTATTAGGGCAGTGTGGTGGAGAACAGCCCGCAAGTTTAGTTGTTGTGGCGTTGAAAAGGGCACTTAGTGGGATTCTCCCATCTTGGCGTGGTAGACAAATGGCCGGTAACTCCTAAGCAAGCTCGTTATAGTGCTTTGATTGGTTTCTTGTGATAGGAGGATAAATGTGCTACTAAATACAAAAATAATTCATGGTCGTTTGCTCTTCTTCATTGTGCTATTTGTGTGTTTTATTATCATCCTTGCGTTGCAAGTTCATTTTTAGGCCGACAATAAATATGTACCTACCTACCTTCTGCAATTATTTTACATTTATAAGATAATGTTTTGTATGTATCATTGAATTTGTCGTGCTGTAAGATAGCGCCACATTTGCAACCATTTGAATCGACAATCAACGCTTTGTTTTCCTGAAAAATTCTACCATTTTTTTTGATTTTTAAACATTTTAAGGAGTTATAAGACAATTGTTTCTTATCAATGAAACTTAGATTTAATTTACTATTTGCATTGCAGCCTGATGATGATTATGATCGAAGCCAAATACGTCTCTCACGCAATCAGTTTAGCGAACGACTTTCAAAGATTATCAAAAAAGGCAGCAAAGAAGAGTAAGTAAAAACAAAAGTTGGGTTTTTCAAAAAATTATCTTCTGCTCATCTTTTGGCAACGAATAAAGACATTGATTTGCACATGATTTGCACCAGAAGTAACTTATCACTTTTCACCAGAATTTTAAATGTTTCATAAAAATCTTTTCTCTACTTTTGATGCGTATATAGTAGTATTAGTATTTTTTTAGCGTTTATAAAGTCCAAAAATTGCATGCACTTTCAGTAATTTACATAGCTTTAATTAATCATCCTCGATAAGCTGAGCTGAATGACATAATTGTTTATAATATGTGTTGTAGGATTTTGAATTGATAAAATTAATTCACGGACGGAGATTCAAGTGAAGTTACGTGCTAAAGTTTTGTGATTCGTGTGTTGTACAGTGTACATAACACCAAGTACTGTACCAGCGGTCAAGCATTCTAGGTGTTGTGTTCAAAAATATTTCTGTTTTTAGCTATGAAGAACTATTTGATAAAATTGACATAACCAAAGAAGGCTTTGTGGATTGGGACATGTTTATTCAATTTATGTTGCTGGAGTTTTATGAAGAAGATGAGAAAGTCAAAACGACACAGGTGATAATTTGTTGATTAGTTCATCAACTTTTTAATTGATTTATTAACGAACGTTAGTAGGATTTGAACCATCAGCCTTACGACCATAATGGCAAGGTTGAAAGTTCAACTCCCATCCAAGCCTCGTGATTGCGCTTTGGATAAGATGTTCCACGATAATTATCCCTGCTGCTGGGATCTAACGTGCAGAAATTTAAAGAAGTCAGAAGCAAAACTCAACCGGAAAACTTGGAAACAAAAGCAAGTCCCAAGCAAGTCTGGATTCGTCCTATGTATAACGCCTCCATTGTTTTCGCGTGAATGTAGGATAAAATTGAAGAAGTCGTCATCAATAATCGTTGCAATATGTTTGCATTTTTGTGGACTTTACCTGACTTAAGTTACTTATCATTATTAACTAAACTTTCTTGAAAAGTTTTTAAACCCTGTGATTCTCATCGGAGACTTGTAATTTAATTTTGAAAGGGCTAAAAGGGTGAACAATTTGTACATAGATCAACTGATGCTTGGTGAAAGTAGGCAATGTAGGAATTGTTATATTTGGACTCATTTTTCTGTTTATTTTCTACCCACAAGGTTCCGCAATGGAAAGAAATCAAAGTCATTGCCAGTCCACACAAAGATACAATCCAAAGAATTGAACTTTTAAGAGCCTCCAATCGTTATTTAAGTATCAGCAAAGAAGGCTGTATTGTATTCTGGGATAACCATGTCAAAGTTCAAAGGTCAATCAAGATAACTACGGACACAATGAAGCCTAGGTGATTTAAAACTGTTTTCGCTAATGCTTTTGACCATTTATTTCAATGGATAACTTTTTAGTATTAATCCTACTTTAAGACTGAACAAGAAAATAAATAGAAAATTAGTTAGTGAAACAGAGTTAATAGACATGAGTTTAATACACGTATCAACTTTGAGATTTTTGGTGTCAAAAAGTCCGGCTGATGATTCCATTAACTGTCGTTGAACCGTTTGTTTTTTCATTTTGAGTCAAATACACTGTGAATTAGATTTTTAACTGCAAAGGTTTTGTCATATTAAGTACAGTGGTTAGTTTGAACTATCCGAATTGCCTACTTTTTTTGATTTTTCGTTGTTAGTACTAGGGCGAAACTAGGTAGCTGTAAACATTATTTTCTGTCTCAACCAAGGTTTGTACCGAATTTTCAAATTTAGATTTTTAACTGCAAAGGTTTTGTCATATTAAGTACAGTGGTTAGTTTGAACTATCCGAATTGCCTACTTTTTTTGATTTTTCGTTGTTAGTACTAGGGCGAAACTAGGTAGCTGTAAACATTATTTTCTGTCTCAACCAAGGTTTGTACCGAATTTTCAAATTCTAACGCTTCATTCTTTGCGATAGATTAGGAATTAGGCTACATGTTACACATCGCTATCAGCGCCGGAGATAATGAGTTTGATTCCAGGGCCAGTAAAGTCGGACATGGTCGCCAACGGCTTGCCATCGCTGCGATGTTTCTGTGTTGCGCGGGTGCTAAGCAGCGGAGATGGACCCCGCTGCTCGTTACACGTTTCGGCGTAATGCCGCGAGTATAAATAAAGATTTGATAATTTTTTTGATTTTGATGCTGATGTGCTGGCAGGGATATATGGGTCACAGACTTCGTTCTTCTTCCGAACGTCAATAAAATTGCTGTTTCATTCACAAGCAAGGAAATTTGCTTTTATGATTTAAGTTCAAAACTGGATTTCAACTGTCAGTACAAACTCCAGGTAAGTTCAATTTTCGATGAGGATAACTCGGCAGTTGTATTGTTCTCGATTCGAACGTAACCTGCTGTACAAACCGGAGCGGCAAGCATTTGTAATTGAGTTCAAGTTGCCTAAAAATTAGCATGCCAAGTTCAAGGTCTTCATTTTTAACTTTGCAAATTGAGTTCAGTAACTTCTATCAAGCTTATGCTGAGTTTAAGCAATTTTTGTCAAGTTTAAGATAAGTTCAAAACTCGATAAACTTTTTGCTTTGATCGAGTTACTAGGTTTTGCTTCTCTAGTTCAAGTTTGGCAAAAAAAGACAGAGCTCGAGTTTGCAGCTCTGGTACACACTTAACTCTGCTTGGTGGAATGCGCGTGAGTTGAAACGAATGCATCTTTAGTTCGATTTCTCACTAAGTCTGATCACCTTTGAAATATTTTCTTTGTTTCGTAATCTCTGATTCATGATATTTGTTACGCGATATTTTCAGGGTTTAAAGTCCACACCCTTGTGCATGGATTACTGGTCAAACCCAGATGACCCGAATGAGTCGGTCCTGGTCATGGGTGATGTGGGAGGAGAGGTCCATGCCCTCTGTTTTTCGTCTGCTCAGATTGCTTTGTTTGACAGGTGCGCAATGAAAGAATATCATGGAGTTGTTTTCCTACGAATTACGTTTAATAATAATAATAATAATGCATTGTGTAGCACTTTTTCCTGGCGGAAATTTAGATCGAAAATGCTGAACAAAAACCGTAACAATGGAAACAGTAAAATTAAATGCAGTATATAAAAAATACGAAGTTTGCAATGGTAAAAACCGTTATAATGTTGTGCTAGATTTGAAGAAAAAATGGTTGTCGGTATTCATTTAAATTATGTACATTGCTTAAAGCAGATGAAAGTGGACTTTCCAGCGGGTCATTTTTGAATCGAAGAGTGTAAGCTCTTTTGACGTCTTCTTCTTTCCATGGTTTAAATTACGGTTCTGAAAATAGTATTATTTGAAAAATGAAGCATTGATGCTGAGCATTGCCAATTTTTTTTCACAAGTTTCTCACAGTCGTCCTTTTCTTAAAGGTGTTTGGCTCCAGAGATCGTTTTTACAAAGTTAAGGTTGAATTAAAAGTAGATTCTTGATGCTACCTGGTTTTAATGCATAAATGCAAAAGGTCGATGTTATATTTCATTATAAAGTTACTGATTTCCTAAAGTTTCGTTAAAGCTTTCATCTTACCTTGAGCTTTAGTAATCGCAGAATTAGTTCTGTAGCTATAGAATTTGAGGCCCTGAGAGGTAAAACTGCAAGCACCAACGTGCGTTTGCGTTCGACGTGAAGGTATACGATGATTGAGATCAAAAGTAAAAAATAATCCAATCTTCATTATACTCTCGGTATTACATCGAAGAATGTAAAGAGTAGCGGGGCCTGTCTCCGCGGCTGAGCGTCTGGGTAACACAGTTTCAAATGAAGGTCGCAGCGGTGACTAGCCGTTGGCAACTGTGTCCGCTTGGACCGGTCCCGGAGTCAAACCCAAGACCTCAGGCACGGATGGCGATGTGTTTAACCACTACGCCGCTAATTGGCTGCTAGACTGAGAGCACTGGACTTTTTTTCGAAGACCTTCGCAAGCGAGTGATGGAAAACAAGCTGACAACAACACCACAGTTCATGTTCGAATGAAGGATCTTATCAACGACAGCTCGAAACACAATAATTGCAGAGTGGTGTATCACTCCGCCCACACTGGCTGGGTCAGGCAAGGTAAATTTAATCCAGGAACCGTTTGGTGATGCTACAGTTAGTTTAAATAAGAAACTTGTAGAGATTTCAAACTGCCAGAATTAGTAAATTTTTAGAAAGCTTGTGCTCTTCCTATCATTTCAAAAATTGATCTTAAGTTTGATTTGAGTTTGAAAAATATTTGATTGCTAATTCTTGGGCGTATTTTGGCGTTTGCTAGCACGTTACTACAAACAGAGATGGGCATTTATCGCGATAATTTATCGTCGATAACTTTTTATCGATTATCGTTATCGCTCAAAATAGTTTGGATTTATTGATTACCGTTATCGCTTTTGTTATATATTTTGTTATCGCCGATAAATCATCGCGATAAACGATTTTTTATGCACGCAGTGTTTAAACTTCAAAGTTAGTGAGTTGGCGCTATGGAAAAAACACGGTGTCCATTGAGACTTAGTCTAATTCTTAAAAATTATTTCTTTGTTTGGCTTAATTTCACGGCAGAGTCCGTGAACTGCTCTCTTTTCTTGAAAAATCTAGAAAAAAAATTTTTGCATTTCGACTTACAAAAAAAACTTCGTCAAACACATCGAAAATTTACCGCAACATTTATCGGAAAAATTTATCGGCAATAATTTATCGATTATCGATATCGCTTTAAGAAAGTGAGATTTATCGATTATCGGTATCGCCCAGGGCTTTTTTGAAGTTATCGATTATCGTTATCGCTTTAGTACAGAAAGGTTTATCGTGCCCATTACTGACTACGAGCCATTTCATGTTCTTGTTGAATTCATCAAAATCAAAAAGTCAAATATTAGCCTATACTCGCGTTATTACGCCGAAGCGTGTTACGAGTGGTGGGGCCCATCTCCGCTGCTTAGTTGCAGCGGTGGCGAGCTGTTGTTGGCGACACTGTGTCGATTTGATGGGCCCGGGAATAGAACCTCCGACTTCCGGACAGATAGCGTTGTCCTTCACCATTGCGCAAGGCTTTCCATCGTAACGAATAATTGCCTACGTTCAACCTTACCGATTTGTTAGGTAAAATTTTACCGTTTTTGCTGAAGAAATCTCGTGTATGTGTGCATTTTAGTGAAGTACGCTGAACATCTGGAATGTTTCATCAGCTGTTCGACTGGCAAACAAAATTCAGTTATTGTTGGTTTTGTGGAAAAAGCTAGCATTGTAATGAGGACTACGTCGTTCAAATATTTTCACGGAGTACATTGCTTTGATTATCATCAAAAAATGAATCTCATTGGTAGGTTGATGCTTTATTTGATCTTTTTATCTCTTGACAGCTATCAATCAAGCAAGTGAATGTACTAGCGGTGCTGATATGACATATACAAGTAACGACAAATATGCGAGAAAAAAACGCAGAGAGGCTGCGAATTGACCTCACGGTTTTCTAGCTAGCAGCCACCCTAAGCTACAAGGATTCACTGCGTAGAAAAAGTTTATTTTCGCCTGACATTTTCTGTAGCTAGTCTGCAGAAATTCTCGTTTGCTTACGGATATCGTGTGTTTTAATCTACGTTGCAACTTTGTTTCGGACAAGTAGTTTGCTGTGCCATTTCGTTTTTTCACTAGGTACACGAAATAACAGAAACGCTCACCCGTCCGAGAGCCACTGCCTCGATCATGTTAGGGGTAGCTGGGTCAATCCAGAGAAAACATCCAAAAATTTAAATTTAATGACCTCCAAAGATTTTTTGCTTGTGGCACCAACCATGAAGCAAAATTTTTTCACCCCTGCCTGAGTGCTCAAATTACGGAGCGATGAGCATCGCGCAACGCAAGGTCAGGGGGCTCCCGATGATAGTGCTGAACCAAGCACTAAGGAGAGAGCGAACATGATCTGTATGGGTACTGATTTTTGACTGAGCAGCAATCTTTGATTTCTTTTAGCTACTGGCAGTGTCAACCATCAAGTGTGTTTGTGGAATCCTTACGTGATTTCAAAACCGGTTGGAGTGCTGTCCGGCCACATGGCTGCGGTTATACAAGTCGTTGTTAATGTGAATCGTTCACAACTGTTAAGCTTTTCCAAAGATAAGGTAAAGAATCAAATGGTTCTTGCATTATGTTTTGACTTATCAAAGGCCTATTGCCGTTGTGGTTAAATACATTGCTAATGCTAATGGTGCTGGAGGTCTGGGGTTCGATCTCCGGGCCGTTCAAATTAAAGGCATGGTTTCAAGTTTCAAAATTTGCCATTCCTGTTCTTGTTGTGTTTATTGGTGAACATGTGTTCAGATTATGCAAGGTTAGACAGCTCAGATGGCCGAGTGGTGAGAGCGTCCGCCTCGAGAGCTGTAGACTTGGGTTTGATTCCGAGTCGGGTCAAACCGATGATTTTAAAGTTGGTATTCACAGCTTCCCTGCTTGGCGCTTACCATTAAAAGGACAGTGTGGAGGACAAGCCGGCAAGTTGACTTGCTGTGCCGTTGGGAAAGTCATTTAGCGGGGTTCCCCCATCTTGGTGAGGTAGACAGATGGCTGGCAACTCCTAAGCGAGCTTGTATAACGCATTGATCGCATTGTTGTGATAGGAGGATAAATATTAGGGTGTTTCGTTTTTTCACCATGTTTGAAATTAAAAATGCTTGGGGTCGCACCTGATGGAGTTTTGGGCACTGATTCCGAATATGAAAAAAAACAAACTTTAAATGACGTCATTTAGGGGGGACAGGCCGCGTTTTAAGCTTTTTTCGGGGGGATTTTCCTAACTCGAGAACGGAAGAAGGTAGCGCTTCGATATTTACCTTATTTTTATTAAAGTCAAACTTATTTTAATTTACAAATTATTATTAAAGTAAAAAATAACGCAGAATTTGTTTTTTCAAAATAACTTGTTTTTGGATAAAGTTACAGCTATGAAGTCTCTTAGAAGGGTATAGGAAATCGACAATTCTGCGCATTTTGACACCAATATCGAAGCGCTATCTTCCGTTCTCGAGTTAGGAAAATCCCCCCGAAAAAAGCTTAAAGCGCGGCCTGTCCCTCCTAAATGACGTCATTTAAAAATTTTTTTTTCATATTTGGAAGCAGTGCCCAAAACTCCATCAGGTGCGACCCCAAACATTTTTAATTTCAAAAATGGTGAAAAAACGAAACACCCTAATAAAAATGCAACTGTTTTTTTTATTCAACTCCGAAAGAACGAATTATTAGCGAGGTACTATAAATATGTAGTTCTTCAAATTTTCGAGATATTCTTATTCAGTCATTGCTTAAATTGGAAAAGGCTTATTTCCTGAAGTTTAGGTGCTCAGAATATGGGATATCCAGCAGCAAGTTTGCTTACAGAGACTTGCTGGCATGTTTCCCAAAGGCCCGGAAGTTCAGACCAAGTTATATTTCGATGATGTCCGCAACAGGTTTGTGTTTTAAGACCAGTTTTCTAAGAAAGTTCAAAAGATGTCTAAATTGATAAGAAAATTGCCGAACGTTATGGTTAAAACTGAAAGCTTTTTGGCTGTGGTTGCTTAGAAGTTATTTCTGGCTAAGCCTATTTAAGGTATTTTAATGAAAGTCGATAAACTGACGCTTATTCTAACCCACTAGATTCTACGCTAATTTAAATGTGATCAGAAAAGTTTGATTACGTATAGGATTCGAACCCACTGACTCGTGACGTGTTGCACCAGCCCAATGGTTGCCGCAAAATTTTACCGGAGACTTAATAGTTCATCCGGCATTTCATGGAAGCGTGTGACGAGTAGTGGGGCTCATCTCCGCGGCTTAGCGCATGAGCAACACTGCTCCGATGAAATATTACAACGATGGCGAGCTGTAGGCGACACTGTGTCCGATTTGATCGGCGCAGGAATCGAACTCTTGACTTTCGGCGCCAATAGCGATGTCTCTAACCGCTACAATTGCTAGGTTGTTTGTGACGTTTAATTATCAAATGACAATGTTGGAAATGAAAATCGAAGCTAAGAACAGAGTAATGAGTCATGAACGACCAGTAACATGCGCCATATACAACAGTCTGTACAACCAGGTGGGTGAAGTGTGGGCATTACTGTGATCGATAACAGTCTAAGACATCACTGATGTCGATTAAAAGTAGATCAAGATTCAAGAGTTCAGTTGCGTGATTGCGGATTTGAATTTAATGTGTGCTTAACCACTGGCCAGTTGGAATAGTGGTTAAAGAGATCATTATTAGCGCAGGAGGTTTTGGGTTCGATCTTCAGGCGAGTCAGATCGGACACATTGTCATAACGCCTCGCCGCAGCAGCGACGTTTCTTCGGAGCTGTGTTGCCCAGGCGCTTAGGCTCGGAGATGGGCCTCGCCACTCGTCACACGCTAAAGCGTAATATTGCGAGCATAATGAAGATTTGATTTTGTGTGTTAATCCAGAAAATTTTCATTAATTTTTAAAACATATTAAATATGGGACGAAAATAGTCAAAGAAGGAAGAATAAAACCACAGTAAATCTTGTAACTAACATGTACTGCCTTGCATATAGTGCTGATGATGATAGCTAAATTTATGCTGTCAAAACGTCCATTTTTAAGAATATCTCTGGCTTTGTTTGTCATCAATTTTCCCTGTTTCTACCTGGGCTTCAAACTCGCTGAACTCGCTGCTTTTTACCAAACTCGATCTTTAAAAAAGTTGATTGAGTTGGAACGGATCCTAAAATTGACAAAAATTGCTTGAACTCAGCCTAAACCCGATAAAAATTACTTGAACTTGGCATAAACTCGATGAAACTTACTGAACTCGAACTTGGACTCGCAAAATCAAAAACGAAGAACTCGAACTCGGTTAAACGAGTGCGCAGCTCAGGTTTCTAATTAATATTTTTCTACCACTTTCAGGTGATCAGCGCGTGCCAGGGAGGCACGGTTACTGTGTGGATGATTGACAATGGACAGAAAGTTAAGCAGTTTACAGATTGCCACAAAACTGCTGAGATAACTACATTGGAACTGGATCACAGCCGCACAAGATTATTCACCGGTATGAGCTGTGCCGCTTTCTCATTCCTCTTTTTCACTCTGCAATCTTCTTGCTAACCAGACGCTTTGCGTAGTTAGTAAAAACGTTGCTAGCGGCGCGGTAAGTCTGTGGTTCGATTCCCTGGCCGGTCATGTCGAACACAGTACCGCCAACGGTTCGTCGCCGCTTCGACGTTTCTTTCGAGCTGTGTTGGTCAGGCGCTAAGCCGCGGATATGGGCCCTGCCACTCGTAACACTCCTCGGCGTAATACTGCGAGTACAATAAAGTTTGATTTTTTTAAGCTTTTTGCTAGAAGTTTCATTTATCTTACCAGCGTATGGACCGAAAATTGGATTTTTTAGGCAGCACAGATGGAACAATCAAGGTGTGGGATTTTAATGGACATTGCCATCACAGTTTGCAAGCTGGGAGAGAAGGGCCTGCTGATATATCGCAGGTACAACATGCAAATGTTTCTTATGTTAAAGAAACTCCTGGTTAAAAGCTTTCCGTGCCACCGATTTCTGGCTCAAATCTTAATTCTTTTCTTAAATCTATAATTTTTATGTAGATTGCAATGCTTTTGGGCGTTAATCAAAGCCTCAACCGCGTGCAACTGTGCATGTTGTAAAAGTACAAAAATAATCTCTCGCCTTTTTCCATATTTCGAGTTTTTTTAATTCTTTTTTTTTTTCTTTTTTTCGTCATCACCGCATTTTCGTAAATCAAAAGCCTTAAATTGTTGCTGAAAAAGCTTTTACAAACAGTTTTCTTATGAAAAGTTTGCAATTTTTGATTACGTTTTTCAATATTTTTTCGCAGATCGTCATGTTGAAACGATCAATTGTTGTGATTGGGTGGGATAAATTCATCACTGTCTTCCGTCAGGGGGCGTTAATTCAGTACCACGTGGAGCCTGCTGATTGGAAGGGAGGAAAAGAACATCAGGATGACATTCTGAGCGCTGCTTATTCATCACCATCCATGCTGGCTACAGGTTGGTTTTTATGGTACGAAATTGTACTATGGTAAATTAATGAAAATCAAAAAATCAAATCTTCATCATACTCGCGTTATTACACCGAAGCATGTAACGAGTAGCATCTTCACGGCTTAGCTTCTGTGCAACACAGTTCCGAAGAAACGTCGCAGCGGTGGCGAGCCGTTGGCGATGCTGTGTCCGATTCAACCGACCCGGGAATCGAACCCCAGACCACCCGCACCGACAGCAGTGTTTCAACAACTGAGCTGACCGGCCGGATTAATTAATGAAAATCACTCTCTAAAACAGGATTTTTAAGGTGCGTTTGCCGATACGCGACAGGCGACAACGCGACTAAAATTATAATGCAAGTAACTGTAGAAGGATTTTGCAGGTTTTCGCGTGATCGGTGAACAGTAAGATAAAATAAACAGGGTACGAAAAATTTTTGTCCCGTTGCCGCTTGTTGCGCATCGGTAATTACTAGACTGGGGCGTAACCAGCTAAAAAATTAATGGGCCAGGGCCGGGTCTAGGCAATGAAAGGCCCCGCTTCTGCTGTTAGTGATCGATCTGTTAAAACAGATCTTCGTACGTCAAACAGAGGTACAGTGCCGCGGTGATTCCCCCCTCTAGGTACGCTGTTGTTACTAGATTCTCCCCGAACATACTGATGGGTGTTCTTATGTTATCGGTAGCACCATACCTACTTCGGACTATCATTAGTAACTACTCCAAACTAGGAAAGATACTAGGTTGCTGGTACCTACGCAGCCATGATATTTGTGTATCTGTTTTAGGTTGACTTAACTGTTCTAGGCTGTTTTTAAGTTCAAAACTTGGGCGTTGTGTTGCTAACATCAAATTTAAAGTTAGAGGTAGCGCGTTTTCCCTATAAAACGAAGAAATTTACCGCCGTACCCCAGGCTAGAAAATGCTGCTCCAGAATAAAAAATTTCAACTTGAAATTTGGTATTCTCTTTTTGTATACACAAGTTGTGATTTTTTTAAATGGGAACCACCGCCTTTTGCCATTTTAGGAAGTTATGATGGTGAAATAATTATCTGGAATTCCAACTCTGAGGGTGTTAGTAAGAAACTTCAGCAGCGAAGTCGTCAGCGAATCAGAAGACCAATCACAGCAATTTCCGCATCACGTGATGATGATATGCGACCTTTGACCTCTGAAAGTCAAGGTAACTTTTAACACGGAAATTAACTTTTAGACAACTTTGTCCGTCATCTTAGATCGAATATCGCAAGAAACCGCATTATTGCATCTTCTCGTTTTCATAAATAAAAAGGAGGTGGCTGATGCGTCCTTATTCGGTGCGGGCGTGGGTTCGAATCCTACTCGTAATCAGCTTTTTTTGAGTACGTTTGATTTAGCCTAAAATCTTGCATCTTGGTGGGTTAGATTCAAGTTTGGTTTTTGTGGTATGAAATCCATTTATTAAACTTCTTGACTATGGAAAAACGTAGATTTTTTATTTAGGATTTTCACAATTCTATTTTGAATCTTTACTGGTTTATTTTAAACATCTAATTTTTCCTTAAGGAAATAGCCTAAAGCGAGCTTGACTTTGTCAAAAATGTGTTCTTTGATTTTGCAGCAAGTGAACTGGAATTCAGCTTTGTTATATCTCGCTTGATATTTCTCAATCACCGAATTTCTCTCGCGTCTCAAAATCCGGGCGGATCCAGTGCTTTTTCTGGAGCAGATTTGGTGTCTTGTGGCGGAGGGGGTTGGGTGAGGTTTTGGAGCACTTCAAGATCGGCCTTAATGTCGGAATTTGTGGCCCATCCCCATGCAGGAAATGCTATATCAACCACAGACGAAGAAAATAAATATTTAGTGACAGGTTGGTCGAAATAGAGCACCTAAAAGTCGTAATAAACTTATAGATTTATTGCACCTTTGTGTTTGTGGCGAGATAAAGCAGCATGTGTGACAATTTTTAATAGTTTGACTGTTCTTTTTAATAAAGTTTCATTCTTACTTATTTCTGGAGATTTTGAAAGCAATTTTTTTTATGCAATCATCTTCAAAGTTGAGTTTTAACGCCTTTAAACACAGACTGCGGTTAAGTATGTTTTTACCTTGTACTAAGTTGTGAAACTGTAGTTGAATGCATTTAGTTGCATATTTGTGCTCCTATCACGAGAAAGCAATCAAAGCGCTGTAACTGCTCGCTTAATAACAATAGTGAAGTGTTTGTGTATCGCTTTTTATCTGGGCCCAAAAGTAACGTTAGGATCTCAAAGCGCTTGGAGTACATTATTACTGTATAAACGTTTGGCAAACGGTACAGTTAGGAGTTGGTTAGCAATTTTATTACAAACATTACAGCTAAGATACAGCTAAAAATTTATTTTTTGCATCATGGCTTAAGACCCAGCATAACGTAAGCTTTTTAGCGTTGACAATGGCACCAGATGTGAGCCGAAACGTCCGCCAAAGTATTTTTAGCTGTATCTTGGCTGTATTGTTTGTAATCAAACTGTACAAACGTTGTAAGGAGTTTTTGTTTTATTTTAGCTGACAGCGACGGAGCGATGAAAGTTTGGCTAATTGAAGATTATCTTCTTTCTTCTACTTCCGATGCTCTTGGCCCGCCCCCTAATAACATTGCAAATTGGCAAGCGCATACGGACAGCATTAACAGGTGCCTTCATGATGCCGTGTTGGTCGATTTACGCAGTATCCGTACGTGTGTTTTCATGCGCATTTATACGTACGCAAAACTCAGTTGCTAACACCGCTCAGTGTAGACTGGCTCTCAGACTTAATTCGCACTCTATTTCATTTAAATTTCCTGGTTGAGCGATTTTACTGTGCATCAAAACCAGATGTTGTGGGTTCGATTCCACGAGTGGTGTCAATCAAAGATATTTGAAGTTGGAATGCGATAACGGACAAAAATAGCTCATAGAGGAAAAATAAAACCTCAGTAATTTTTAGAACTGGACGTTTCGACAGCATAGATTCAGCCGTATCATCAGCAGTGTAAGTAAGGCAGTACAAAATTGAAAGTAAGTTTTGTTTTATGAGTAAGTTTTAAACTTTCAGTTTTAGGCTGCCTGTTTACAGTGCTGATGATGACAGCTGAATCCCCATTGTTGCGACGTCCAGTTTTAAAAATCCCTGCGGTTTTATTCTTCCTCCTTAATTTTCCTTTTTTATTTCTTTCAGCATCCACATTTGCCAGCGAAACAAGCGACTGTTTATCGTGAGCGCTTCGTCGGACTGCAGTGTGGCTCTGTGGGACATGAGGGGCAACCGTGTGGGAGAGTTCGGCCAGGAACATCATTGGAAATTAGACTCAATTGAAATTGCTGAAAAATTAGACGTTTTGGAAGATGAGGAAGCTGACAATCTTCAGCAGGATGAGTCGTTGTTCAAGGTGATTTTTTGAAGTTTTTCTTTTTTTGTTACAAAATTTTTATGCTAATGTACTTCTTACTTTAGCTTGCTGTATTTCGTTATTTTATACGTACAATTTAAGCGTTTCATCAGATCAAAATTCTAGATTGGGTTTGAGATAGTAAAATCTTTTTTAGAAGTGAAATCAAACGAAATTATGGCTAAATTTTTTACTTCATCTGTACTAGTTTAAGCATATTTGTGAATAATGTCATTTTTCACTATAGGCCTAAGCATTGTAGTGGAAATAGTGTTTGAGAGAAACTGCGAAGTGAACTTGCGCTCTTTGAGTCAATAGCCACCTGAATGCATGTCAAATACGATCGGATCCAGCCGTGAATCGAACCTAGGACAAAAGGGCTTTCATTATTTTCGCTATTGTAGCTACTAAAAAAATCAAATCTTCATCATACTCGCGGTATTACGCTGAAGCGTGTTACGAGTGTCGGGCTCATTTCGGCGGCTTAGCGCCTGGGGCAACACAGCTTCTAACAAACGACGCAGCGGTGGCTAACCGTTGGCGACGCTGTGTCCGATTGACCACCCGGCAATCGAATTCCAGACGTACTGCACCTGTAGCGGTGTGTTTTACGACTACGCCAATCTATGGTCAATTTCTTAGGATTTTGATATTTCCGAAATTGAACTGGAATCTCGAGCTAGTACTGCTCTCCCTCCTCCTCCGAGGACCTCGCACGGGTTCGATCCTGATTATAAAGCGAAGACTTGGAAAAATACTGTTCTGGGGAAAGCATATCAGGAAGGAAGGTTAAACAAACGGGAACGAAAGCAACCTGGTAAGTTGGAAGTATGTGGTTTTGATTAGCATCTATGCTGAATTTCAGTTAAGTTTGCTTTAAAAAAATTAAATCTTCGTTATACTCGCAGTAGTACGCCGAAGCTTATAACGAGTGGTGTGGCCCATCTCCGCGGCTTAGCGCCTGAGCAACACAGAAACGTCGCAGGTGGGGAGACTATGGTAACACTGTCCGATTTGACTAGCACGGAATTGAATCTAAGACTTCCCTTGCCAATACCGATGTCTCTAACCACTACTCCAACTGGCCGATTGAATAAAGTAAAGTTTGCTGACTCAGCGTGAGAGCAATTTAACAGCTTTAACAAGTGACTTCACATGAAGAAACGGCTCTAAACTCTCCCATTGTAGGAACAGTTCCTGGCTTCAAGGATCATGTTGATGAATCCGCTGTTGGGCCTTACGGAATCCTCGCTTATACGGAGTTGGAGACGATGCCAGTTATGCGGAAACCGGATTTTATGCTCCATCCTCACAAATACTTTGGAGAAAAATCCGCAAAAGATCCTTCAAAGAGGCAACAAGGAAGAGAAATAGGATTGTCTGATTCTAATACAGCACAAAGTATCAGAGAAGCAAGACAGAGTAAGATTAACAATAGCGTTTGTAGAAAACGTTTTGCTTTTTAAAATGAATTGGAGGTATTAAGTATTGATCTTACGGCCAAGTGGTAAGGGCGTCTGTTTCTGAAGCTGCAGACTCGAGTTTGATTCCGAGTCGGGTCAAACCAATGACTTTAAAATTGGTATTTCACAACTTCCCTGCTTGACACTTAGCAATAAAGGGGCAGTGTCGAGAACAACGCGGCAAGTTTACATGTTGTGCCATTGGGAAAGGCACTGAGCGGGATTTCCCCATCTTGGTGTGGTAGACAGATGGCCTGCAACTCCTAAGCATGCTCATTATAGCGCTTTGATAGCTTTTTCGTGATAGAATAAATATGCAACGAAAAAAATTGATCTTTGGGAGATCCGAAGTTGAGGAATGAGGGTGGCTCAAGAGTCAAGACCCTAAATTGTTAGTTTTAGATAAAAACGTCGATGTTTGTAGACCCATAAAACTGTTAGATTGCGGTTTTCGAATCCAAGATTTGTAAATCCCTTAATAAGTTTCTGGATCCGTCGTTGTTGATATAATATTTTTTTGTACTGACCATACGCGGTGTTAATTTTCATAGCATATCTTCTATGGTTTACGGAAGTTTGTGTTCTGGTTTTTGTTTATCGTTTTGTTTCTTTACAAAAGTAGATGTATTTTGTCTGTATTTCATCTAGTTTAAACTTTTTCAGCTTTAAAAGCTGCGTTTGACGAAAAAACTTTGTTTCCAAAAGAACTTCTTGATTTTGAAGCTCAAATTCGCAGCGAGCATGCGCAGAAACTACGTCAACAAACTCCTCGAGAATTTGCCAAAAAAGTAAGAAACGTTTTCACGTAACGGCCGCTTAGCTCAGCTGTTAAGCACATTGTTATCGATGCGACAGGGTCTGAGGTTCGGTACTCGGGCCGGTCATATCAGACACTGTGTCGCGGCCGCTGCGACGTTTCTTCGAAGCTGTGTGCCGCAGAGATAAACCTGAGCCGCAGAGATGGGCCCCGCCATTCGTTACACGCTTCGGCATAATCCCGCGAGTATAATGAAGATTTAGTTTTTTGACATCTTTCATGTTAACATAGATTATGTAACTGATTACACGGTTATATATAGTATTGAGATTTTTCTTGAAGTTTTTTGCTTACTTTTTTTACATTTTGCAAGCATGACTAACGGTTGATGTTTTTTGATTTTTTATTCCTATTAAACGATGGTGATTAATAAATATGCTTTTCAACACTGTGGGTAAGCTATAGCGTGCCGTGTATTGAAAATTTAAAGTTCTGGTAAAAACTATTGATAAAATTTTCAGGGAAAACCGGTTGGAATCTTGAAGTCATTTGCGAACAGCAGTTCCAACATGCTAGCAAATCAGAGCTCAGGAAACATTGGGTCAAAGGTCAGCAGTCGGGTGGGATCATCAACCCAGCATAGTCGTCATGCTTTGAACCGGATTAAAAGCAGCAGCACTAATCTCCACTCGATTGAGAGTGCAGTGTAAGCGCTGCCGCATGAATGAGTGGATCAGTATTCAAAATAGTGTTGTTTTTCACCAAATGTTAAAGTGTTACTACACTTACTTTGCTACCGTTGCTCTCCAGAAAGCCACCCGCGCACGGGGTGCTTTTTTTAGTAGGGTGCCTGTATGGTGCTAAATTTTAGCCTAACCACAGTGGTATTTACAATTTCACATGTCCTAATCCTTTTACAGCATTCGAGTATGTGTATTGTTGATACACGGGCAATATCCAACTGCCCAATAATATTGCCCCCGAGGAGGGGAAGTATTTGGTTCAGTTACTATTTTAAATTTGACTTTCCAATTAACGGTCCAGGGCGGATTTCCGATACTATTATCCAGTTTATATTGTCTGCTCTCTTGCGTAGGCCAACTTTATAGCACTTCTTCATTAATGAGATACGGTAGGCTTAAATTCACCTCTAGTCCCTAATGCAGGGGTGTGCAACCCACGGCCCGCGGGCCACAATCCGGCCCTGCAGGCCAGTCAATGTGGCCCTCGACGATGGCAGGGCAAAAAAATTTTTTTTTTTAAATCGATTTATTTAGCTATTTGTACCGTCTATAATACACGGGTTGTGTTTAGCATTTTATAATTTCATACATATTTGACGGTGACTGGCCCTCGACGTTGTTAAAATTTTCGAAAGTGGCCCCCCAGTGAAAAAGGTTGCACACCCCTGCCCTAATGTATCGTTGCACTGTAAGAACAAATATTTGTTGGTGTAAGATTTTATTGTATTACGAATGTTGTTATTTGGCTGTGCTCGCAGTCTTACTTTTTTCACACTGCGTGATTTTTTAATAAAATACAACAAAATCATTAAGGTCATTTTATGAAAGCATATCTGGCGTCTCCAAGTGGTGAAAATTTTCTTTTGCGCGCACTAGAAGACAGTCATCATCACTTTAGCTCTCCCTAGCAGTCATCAAACTATTTTTAAAAAACAGTAGAGGGGCATGCAGCCATTACTGCATTTTGTAGCTCTCTACGGCCACCTAGTGTCGGAGGAGATTTTTTCCACCCGGTGATCACCCAAGATAAAAAGTATCCAGATGTATCCTAAAGCTGCGGTAACTTGCAATGTTAGATCTACGCTTTTCACGCAAATCCTGCTTTCTGCAAACGTTACAATGGCGCAGGAATTGTTAGTGTTCACGCCGAGATGATTTGTAATAAATACTGTTCAATATTCTTTATACTGCAAAAACTCTGAACATATTGCACTGCAAACAAAAATGATAACGATTTTCACAATATCAACAACATTAGGCCATGGGATGAACCAAAAGCATAATAGCGGACCACTTAAAGCCCATCCGCTGAATCTTTTTCTTTCCAATATCTATGCACTGAATACGTAAATCACGATCGATCAAGTTGATCTACAGACTCAGTGGCACTGATACGCCACACACCCATACCGAGAAGGTAAAGTAAATTTGTTTTGAAGCAATTTTTAGACGGATACAGCGAGAGCAGAATTTTCACTTAAAGGTACTTCCATACTTCAAGGCAAACAAGGCAGCAAAATAAGCGTTTTCTCGATTCCTGTCCCTCTTGAAACGATCCTGTATCCGTCCACACAGTAAGTAGCCTACCGCTAACGTGCGCAGAACAAAGTCTACAAGTACAAATTCATTTGTTAAAATTCGGGAGCATTATGTTCAAAAATTAAGAAAACCCAATATTTAACAGTCCTCAGTCCATATTAGGTATAAATTGCAATTTCTTGCAGAAGCGATATTCCTTTCCTCCCGTCAATACAACTAAATTGAAGCAAGTCAAAAAAATCACGTGAGCGTTGACACGCTCTATTCACCATTCAGTCAAGCCACGTCGACTATTCATCAAGCAGTTCTTGCTTTTAAGATACAGCGTTTTCTAATGTACTTCAACAAGTGTTTTCAAAAAAGTAGTTTGAACACAGCTAAGCTTGTTACCAACTCTTCATTGCTTCAATTAAAGATTAAATTTTAACACCCGGTAAAATCCACTTTAATTAATTATCGCTGCGCAAAATTTGCGATATTATGCTGCCGCATCCACATTCAGCAAACTCAATTTCTGATGCTTCGCATCTACTGTAAGAAAAACTTTTCGGTGCTCTGGAGACAAAAGCTCATTAATCCGAACGCTAAAATAGCTACGCGCACACGGCAAATTAAACAATGTTTTCACCCTGCCGTACTCTAGCCCAGTGGTTTTCAACTTGGGGTCCGCGGACCCCCAAGTGGTTTTAAGGGGGTCGCAAAGGCTAAAGGGTTCGTAAGGGGTACAAAGTACCGGTGTTTATTAATTCAATTATTAATGTATTTTAAAAAATAGTCTTTTTGTGAACGATATAAAGATAGACCATTTTTTAGCTCCTCACCGATATTTTTAGTGAAAAACAGGACAGCTGAGGACGTGAAGATCTTTTTTTTCCTTTTCACTTGATTTTGAGCGGAAAATTGGAATCGTGTTTATTTGTGTTGATTTGTGAAGGGTCCGCAACAATAAATTGCTTAACTTAGGGGTCAGCGACTTGAAAAAGCTTGAAAACCACTACTCTAGCCTACTGTATAGGTGTAGTGGCCATTATTGACCTATGACCAGGGTTCAGTGGTAGCGGTACTTCATACGCAACGTGGTGATTCAACTCTTGCGTTATCTTATTCTAAATCAATCTTTAAATACTTCATAGAAATTACAGTTTTGTTTTTGTTGTTACTGGTTTGGTCCAGTCGTAACTCCATCTCTTCAGCTTCCTATCACGAGAAAGCGACGTACAGCGCTATATCGAGCTCGCATAGTGATGGAAAAGCATCGTAAAATAGCCCCCCTACATGTAAGCTATGTAAGATCCAATCGATTCCTTTTTTCGTTTATCCGCCCGCATGTTTGTGTCACCATAGAAACATAGTTTCTTTGTTGGTTAGCGTGCACGTGTAGATGATTTGTGCATGTCAGCAAGGTTATCAGTTCTGTGAAATTGTTGAGTTTAGTCATTGTTAAGCCATTGTTAAGCTTTAATATTCTGTAGGTTAAGTATTTTGGGCAGTGGCTACATTTTTTTTAACTTTAATCTATTAATTGTCTATTTTAGCTGCTTGACAATTTAACTCTAAAACAGGCTCACAGGCCGAGGTTGAGAGTTGTGCTGCGTGAACCAAAACTGGTGGCCTAATTATACTGTTAATTCTAAAGAAGACTTTACGTGTGATTCAGCCTAGTCTAGTCGGAAGGCTAGGTTCTGTGTAGGTCAGTGGGTCTGCATCTCGAGTTGTCAGCTGTTCAGGTAGGATTGGTGGGTGTAGGATCCACCGTGTGTGCCTTGCTAGGCTTGCGGGTATACATTAACATTTAGAGTTAAATTTTTAGATTCTGGTAGTTTTTTTTTTGTGTGTTTGGGGATTGGATAGGTTGCAGTATTTTTTTTTTGCTTTGGATTCTGCTGTTGGGGTTTTCACTTTGTTTTGATTGGGTTTAACTGTGTCCCGGGGTTAGTCTACTAGGCTCTCTTTGGGGTTTTCTACCGGTGGGCTACTGCTGGTTTCTTTAGGCTTTTTCTTTCTTTGGCTGCCTACGGCATTCTGTTTTTCCTTTTCTGTAGGGTGGCATCCAAATTGCCATTTTTTTTTGCCTTTGTTTGTCACGGAAATGGATGATAAACCGGGCAATTCTCTTGCCCATTTTCTTGATGCGTCTCCTCGAGCTGGTCCGAGTGGTTCTGGGGTTAGGTCGGAAAATGCCATTCGCACACATTGCAGAGCATTGTACCAAGAGGTGAAGGAAGAGTGGGAGGCTAAAAACTCTGCTCCAGATGATTTCGAGAGACGAGAGCTGGATCTAGCTCGTAGGGAGCTAGAACTGGAACGCAGGGAGCTATCATTCCTCAAGCGGTCGTCGATGACGTCAGGTGATAAGTCCGCATCTGATTCTGTTGGTGATACACTAGCCGAGCACACAGGAACTCCATTGCATGAGAATGGCTCCCATTGTCATCCCACTGTGAATCCACCAGGCTTCAGGCAACCCACTCCTGAGAAAAAGCCTGCCTCAGAAATTCAAGATTTAATTGGAGCCCTCTTTACCATGACTAGTTCGATTAATCGGGCTCAAACTGGCCCACTACACCCTAATGACTTATTTGCAGGGGATCCTCTCAATTATAAGCAGTTCATTCGATATTTTGAAGCGTACACCATCCGAGACGTGCTGGATTCTGCCACTCGACTCAACCTGCTGATCGCTTCTTGCACCGGTGATGCCAAGGATTGCATCAAAAATTGTATTATGTGTGAGTCCCCCGATATCGGTTATTGGGAGGCTAGGAGAATTTTAGAAGAGAATTATGGCCAGATGAGTGGCATTGTAAATGCTTATATATCAAAATTGACGGATGGTCCGACAATTAAGTCTGGAGACTCTGATGCCATTCTTAAATTGGCAAGAGATCTTCAGAATTGTGAAATTACTTGCCGCGACAGACGTAATTCCGGCCTTGACACACAGCAAACTATTGGCAAGATTTTTGCTAGGCTACCTCGCAACTTGCAAGATAAATTTCTGTCATCAGTGTCTTACCAGTTGGAGAAGGGCGAACCGATAACATTTTCCCAGCTGTCTCAATTCATGCAAAGGCATTCATGTGTAGAGAGGAGTTATCTGACTCAAATTGCTAAAGGTAGGCCTGACAGACAATTTGCCTCCAACACCATGTTCAAGAAACCTTCAAGCAGATATACTGTTCACTCTACGCAAAACAGACCTGCATATTCTTCGTCTACTAAAACGAACTATACCTACCCCCAGAGGGTCCAGCCCGCAGAAGGACAAGTCGACAGCGTCAAGCATTGTCCAGTTTGTGCACAGAATCATCCGCTGTGGAGGTGCTCGTCGTTTGCAGAAAAATCATTGAATGACCGATGGGATGTAATCTGGAAACATGGTTGTTGCATCAATTGTTTTGGCGATCATTTAGTGCGTCAGTGCCAATCTGAGAGACGATGTAGGGTATGCAACGGTAAGCATCACACTCTACTACACCGCGATCGGGTCCAAAAAAAGACGGTGAGTTCTGAGGAGACACCTGATAACAGATCCAATGGGGCCGGTGTGAACACACACTCCGTGCAGTGTGATGCTTGTGACCTAAACGAAAGAACAAAGTCAGACAGCGAAGATTGTTCAGTTGTGACTTCGGGAATCAACTATGTAGAGAAAGGCACTCGCATAAGGGTACGGCTTAAGGTGTTGCCTGTATCAGTCTGGCACCCCGGAAGTGACCGAATCGTGAGCACCTATGCTTTTCTGGATGAAGGATCCAATTCTACCTTGTGCACTGAAAGTTTGATTAAGCGTCTGGGTATTGGAGCTGACGCGACGATTGGATTGAGACGTCTATATCTACCACAAATATGTCGGCCTATACTATCTAGCAGTCTAAGCCCATCAAGCTTGGTCTTCAATAGTAGTTGACTTTGATAAACGCAAACGGTTTTGATAACAGCAACCATATATTGAAAGACAACAGGAAGTCTGCAGGCACTTCGAAAAGTCCTAACAGCATACACGCTTACCGATAGGTACAACGTTCAACCTTACCGGAAAGTTCAACTTACAAGCTTAATAATCAGTTTGAGCCCGACCCAGGTTAATTGTCAGGCGAAAAGGACTGATAAAATGAACAAGCATTGCCTACGCATAACGATTCTACAACTAAACAATGCGCATTATTTCGTCATAGCAACTTTGGAGAGACTTGTCATTTCACGGTAGTCTGGCTACGTAAGCACGTTAAAACTAAAAATTCAATGGCGTTCGGACCATAGGCGGCCCCCGTTATGTGAGTAAGGTTTACCTCGAGCATAACGTACATCAATAAAATTGGGGAGAACGTGCTCATTGAGTTTGCAAGCGTACACACGAATCAATACAAACCTTTTAAAAAGAAGTATCATGCACAAAAAACAAAATGCACCATGTTGCAAACAGATATTCTCCAACAAACTTTTTCTCCGAACTTAAAAACAGGTTATCTTTAAAACAGAAAATAATCATATTCGCAACAACATTTCACGATCTTTCATGTTCAATCAGCTAACTCTAAAGGTGCAAGCTTAGAGATGTCACGTTCAATAAGGGTTAGTTCAGATTCACTAGCTTGACTGCTACTGGAAGTGGAATTCACTGCCACCACTGCTCGTCGAACAATAGCTTTACCCTTTCTGATCTGAGGTAAAACCTCAGTAACACGTCCCATACGGTATTGTCCCCGCTTGTTAAATTCCCCATGACTTCCCACTAAAACCAGTTGTCCCACCTTTAAGTTGTCAACACACTTGAACCACTTCTTTCGTTTTTGCAATTGTGGGAGGTAATACCTAATCCAGCGCTGCCAAAAACGCTGAGCAATCCCCACGTTGAATCGGTAGTCCCTGCGTAAGTGATCTTTGTCGTGAGGTGTGCCAATAGGTGTGTGAGGGTGAAAATAGGGTGTCAATAATGAAGCTGGAGTGATAGCTGTGTGATCTCTTGGGTCATCAGACGTGGATGTGAGTGGCCTGTTGTTGACCAGGTATGTAGTGTTTGACACATAAGTTTGGAGCTCCATTAAATTTGGAGTGCGATGTGAGCTGCTTGCCACCTGTAATAAAGTTTTCTTGAAGACCTTCACCAAAGATTCCCATGCTCCTCCCTGTGCTGGACTGTAAGGGGGAATGAACTTCCACGAAATTCCCTTTTGACGAAAAAATGACTGAAGGTCATCTGAAGAAAGCAAATCAGGTAAAATGTGAGCTGCTGCCTTGAATGTAGACCCATTATCAGAATGAAATCCTGACACCGGACCTCGAACATCTACAAATCGAGAAAAGGCTAAAATGAAGCTGCTTAAATCAAGGGAAGTTACTAATTCCACGTGCACAGCTCGTGAAGCCATGCATGAGAAAAGCAAACCCCAGGCCTTTTTATCGCTGCGTCCCTCTCTGTAGGTTATGGGACCAAAATAATCACACCCCGTGTGGAAAAAAGGTTTGTTATGGGCAGCGATTCGAGAATTTGGAAGATCTCCCATCAGTTGGCGAACTGGCTTGGCCTTTTTAATGATGCAAGCATTGCATCGTCCTAGATAATGCCGGACACTGGAGAGTCCTTTAATTATCCAGTATTGACGTCTTGTTAACATGAGTGTATATTGTATGCCTCCATGGGCACACTCTTGATGACAATTTAAAATAAGAAGTCGAGTTAAAGGGTGCCTTGATGGCAGAATAATAGGATGTTTTTCATCCGTAGGCAGATCTGCTCTGCTAATGCGACCTTCCACTCGAAATGTTCCGTCTGCATGTATGCACGGCCGAAGACTGCGCAAAGATTGCAGCATCGCTGTAGTCTCCTTTATGTTCTCTGTTTGGGTAGTGTTGGCTGCTTTTTTGACAATGTCTTCAAAGCAGTCTGGGGAAGTATCTTTAAGCTTCTTTATCACAGTGCCAAAGCATTTGCGCTGCACGTATAGTATTAGTCTGTGCATTGCTTTGTCCAGATAAGCTGAATCGATTCTAGGTTTTACAAAAGTCTTGTGCTGAGTCTTGCATTTAATGAACTCTGTAAAGGCCATTAGGTAAGCTGTCCTTTTCTTCAGGATATACCAACTCGGTGCCGTGTCAATTATGTATGTGAGAGAGCTAACAGCTTGTGCTGGTGGTGTCTGTGCCCTAAGCTCATGAACTTGAACTGTACCTGGAAGTGAGTCTTGAGTAATCATCAATTTCTCAATGTTAGGACTGGCAAGCCACAGTTTCATCCGATCACTACATGAATTAGTCGAAAGAGGGCGCGTAGCCACGTCAGCAGGGTTATCTCCAGAAGCACAGTAATGCCATTGCTCGGATCGAGATGCACGAAGTATTGTGTCAATTCTCCGCGCTACAAACTTTGGCAGGCGTAAATCAGGGTTTTTGATCCACCGTAAAACCACCTTAGAGTCGCTCCAAAAATGCTTTTTGCAATTCGTAAGCTGTAGTGCGTCACATGCGCTGTTCATGAGCTCTACACTCAAAAGCGCTGCTATCAATTCTTTCCTTGCAATAGCCCATGTCTGCTGATTTCGTAAAACGATTCGGCTCTTCCCAAACACCAATGAGGTGCTCGTAGTTCCCTTGCAAATTCTTCGCAAATAAATTGCACATCCATAGGCATCATTAGAGGCATCTGAGAAGCCGTGTAACTCATAAGAAGCATCCTCGTATGTACCCAGGTTTGGTTCATCAGCAAAGTTCCACCTCGGGACTGAAAACTCCTTCCACGAAGCAAGTAAGTTTAACCAGTCATCCCATGCCTTTTTATACCTTGGGTCTACAACCTCGTCCCACGAAAATTCGTCAATTGCCATTTGCTGTAAGATTAGGCGACCCTTCAAGACTAGTGGAGCTAAGTAACCCAAGGGGTCATACTGACGGCTGATCTGGCTCAACATGGTTCGCCTTGTGTATACGTCTGGCTGATCAAGGTGTAGCTGCATTCTTAGGCTGTCGTGTTCTGCATCCCAAATGCAACCTACTGCTTTAAAATTTGGAAGCGGATCGTCTTTTGTTAAATCTATTGTCCTAATCACAGGAGCGAGATTTCCTTCATCTAGTTCAGCAATCACTGACTTGGCAGCTTTGTTAGCTGACCACTTCACTAGCTGGAAACCTCTACTTTTAAATAGATTTATTGACTCAGATGCAATAACTTCTGCATCTTCCAAAGTATCCGAGCTGACTAGAAAATCATCCATATACATTGACCGTTGTATAGCCTTTACAGTCAAAGTACTGGCTTGTGTAGGATTCTCTTCGGTCACTTTGCGAATTGCACGACAAGCAATGTATGGAGAGCTGATGACACCCCACACGTGCCTTGTAAACTTAAATTCTTCAATCTCTCCTTTCGTAATATCATCTTCTTTATACCATAGTATTCGGAATAAATCTTGCTGCTCCTCTGGTAACAAGATTTGCAGAAAGCATTTACTAAGATCCGCCATCAAAGCATATTTTCCCATCCGGAAACGAGCAAGAACATGCGACAGCACATTAAGTTCATCGGGACCTGAGTAAATCACATCATTCACGCACTGTTTACTCCATGTGGCAGATCCGTCGTATACTACTCTCGGCTTCGTCTGTTCCGTCAAGAAATAAGGGAGATAGTTCAATAGCCTCTTCCTTTCGGCTCCGGCAGGTACGATGTAACCAGATTGTTTTAATTCTTTCATAGACTGAATGACTTTATCAGCTATATCCGGATTCTTAGTCATCCGTTTTCGTAGAAAATCCAGCCGTTTGGCCGCTAATTCGAAATTGTTTGGTAAGTTTATCGCATGTTCTTTGAGCGGGACTGGGATGCGATATCGATTTACGCATACCTCTATATTATCTTCGACCATCCTTTGAGCTTTACGATCACTCAACGACAACTGAGTAGTTTCATTGTCTGCGGCTAGTATTCGGATTGTTTCTTGGAGTTCGAGAATTTTGAGATCCTTGTCGTCAAATATGGGAGAAACTGACACTTTTCTGGCAGTTACCTCGTGGGTATCACTGCGAACATTTCCACCAGACGCAATCCAGCCTAGTGGTGTCATTATCGCGTGTGGTTGATCGATTTCACCTACGCGCTCCTCCAGCACTGTCATCAATTGTGAGTTGTCAAGTCCGATAAGAATGTCCACTGAAGAATTGCGAGGAAGAACAAAAGTGCTTACTCCTTTAAAGTGAGAGTAAGAAGAGAGATCTTGATTGTGGGGTAAGTTGTTTCCACTCTCAGACCATGGAGGCACAACTATCGCGCTAAGACCACTAAAGCATTCGCTTGTGTGCACGGCCTCCAGATTAAAGCCCACTCGAGAGTAGTGTCCAGTCTGACTACTAGAAAGAGTGTGCAATGTTAGATGAGATTTTTCTTTAGTCTTTAAACCAAGACTTTCTACGAGGGATGTCGATATCAGTGTAACTTGCGATCCAGGATCATGCTGAGCGTATATCAAAGAGCTGGCTCCAGTGTACGGATTTGTCACTCGTACTGCTGACACTCGCGTTAAAACTCCTAGCCGCTGTACTTTGACTTGCATCACGTTAGTCTTAATAGATTGATCGGCTGTACTTGAAGAAGGTAATGGTTGACAGCTGGCGGCCCCGAGCCCCATATTGGGTGCGGCAGTACCAGAAGTAGTGGCTTCGGCTGATGATGTAAGGGGAAACGACTGATGAAACAAGTCATGCAAAGAAGTAGTGTGTTTATGTGGATATTGCTTTCCACAATGTCTACATTTACAGTCATGAGGGCAATCTTTTAGGTGATGTGACGATAAGCAGTTAATGCAGTATCCTGCTCTTATTATGCTGTCATGGCGCACCTGAACTGTCATGTTTTTGTATTTGTCACATGAGCTAAGCAGATGTCGATACTCTTTATAAGGAGTTGAGCACACAAAGCACTTGGGAAGTTGTCGTTGGTTGGCGCTGAATCCTAGATTCCTAGGTGTTGTGTAAGATGAGGTGGTTGTGTTTTGACGTGGCACATGGGTGGGTGTAGTCTTTTGGGCTTCCGCACTAGTTTGATAAACTTTGACCTTCTGTGGTGTGTTGGTCTTTGCACCTTTGTCATGCGATGTGAATAAGATTCGCTGTGCAAAAGTAGTGTTTATCCGTTTTAATTCTCGACGGAGAAAACTCTTAAAGGTAGCAAAAGAAGGGTCATCAGGGTTATCGCAATGATCCAACAAATAATCCATGTACCGATTCTTGAAGTAAAATGGCAATCGTTCAGCGATGTCTGCGATGAAAGAGCTGTTGAGTGCTTCGGTTTGCCTGTATGCACGTGCGTATAGTTCGCAGTCATTTAGTTCAGAAATTAACTGCTCTAAAGCATGAACGTCCATCTTGTTAAACTTGGACCCACTTCGAATCTGTTTCACCAAAGGTTCCGATAAGAAGCTACTGCAACCGTATCGTAATCTCAAACCGTCCAAGGCTCGTTCAATCTGTGTTTCCACGCCCCAGCCAGGCACTGGTGGAACCAGGGCTGATATAGCTTCTCTTGCTTGTTCCTGACAAGAAGCACGCAGAAGATCCATATTGCGATTGGGGTCTAAGCAACGTTCTAGTAACTGTGAGATTTGATTGTAGAAGAAAATGAAAGGAAGTTTCCGACCGGTAAATCTTATTTCACGGGCTTCTTCAAGCAAAAGCTGATAACTTTGAGTGCTAACCTGTGAATCACCACCATACGGGCTAGATTGAGGCTGGTGGTAGGTCGGTAGCTGTTGCTGCATATGGGCATCTGCATACGCTGGATTCTGTATTCCATAAGATGTAGGTTCAGCGCTCGACACAGGAATCCCTACGGTTGTGAAAATGTTTTGTGACGAGTGCCTGTGAGCAGGTGTGTATTGTGTTGTGTTGGTTTTTGAAAACTGTGCTTTCCTTGCAGCTGGAGGGCATTGGCTAAGCTTCCCCGTGTGTACTTGAGTCTGTCGAGCACTTCTGTGTATATCATCAGACCCACTCCTATGTGTGGCGGTACCGATAGTGCTTAAGTATCTTCGACGAGGTATATCAGTGAGTGAAATTTTCTGATCGTGACGTGTACTTGTAGATGCATCAGGTGGCCTAACATATTGTGTTCCTTCAGTAATCTCTCGCAGATGAGATGGGGTTGAGTTATAACTGTGCACCGTCCTAGATTTGTTGTGAACTGGCTCGTGGGCATCTGACTCAGTTCCTTCAGTCCATGCAGCTGTGCAAGGTGAAAGCTGAGCAGCTCTGGAGGTGCTTTGGACCTCGAACTCTAACTGTGGCCTAGACGGAGCAGGATTAACAATTGGATTTTTCTCAGGCTGAGTGCTCAAAGAAATGGGAAACCTTATTTCTCGAGTCAAATCGGGAAGGGAAGCAGGGGGTCTTTGTAAACCGGCTGAGTTCCTGCTTACCACTGATCCGGGATTGGACAAGGCAAGGCGCTTCTCTTTGGCTTTGATCTCAGCTAGGCGAAGATTCAATTCTAGTTCAGCTTGTCGCTGTAGTTTCTGACTTTCAAACTGGGCTTTCAGCCTCTCACGTTCAAGGTCAAGTTTAATCTGCTCATTGGCCAACTGTGATGCGCTTAAGCTACATCTACTAGAAGTGTGTGAACCAAGATTACTGGCAGAGTCGCACGGTTCGATAGTGGGCGAGTCAGTGCGTAACCTTAGTGACTCTTGCGTCTTGTCATTCCACAACTGATACTTGTTTGTGAGTATGCCTATAAGTGTACCTAATCGCTCAATCATATCCTGAAGTTCTTCAGGGGGTAAAACCCGGCAGGCCTTTTCCCTCAGCTCAGCTAATTCACGTTTTAGCTGATCAAATCTCTGGCGTACCAGTTTTTCTCCATCGTTCCTATCTTGAGAAAATAATGATGGCTCGAAAGCTTCAACGTGAGCTTGGAGATTACGCTTTTCCGCACGGAGCGCTCGTGCGTCGAGCGAATCACCAATGGGGGGTTCACAAAGGGGTCCGTGACACTCATCTTGCTTTTCTGACGAATCCATAACAACACAATTACTGAATATAGGCCTACACAATTAGGAAAATAATACAAGCTTCTAAACCAAAGTGTTCGGAAAATCGCAATCAAGTTACTTGTTTTTTGAAAGACGTTTAGCTTTTCGTCGGCAATCGCTTATTCATGCACAAAGTTCTGACCTGTATCCAGTAAATGCGGACTTTGTTGTTGTTGATAATGGAAGGTTGACAAAAGAATATATCCTTAAAATTGCTTCTTCGCAAGGTAATGGCGTTAACCCACTGTCGGTGTTTGCCTTTTGATAAGTTTCTAAATTGAAAATGCAACCAACTTCTTCGCACTGATTTCGAATATTCTTTCTTCAATTGACTTGGAATTCTTAATCAAGTCGGGAACAAGAAAAAACTGATTATCTTTGTGGAGCTGACGCGACGATTGGATTGAGACGTCTATATCTACCACAAATATGTCGGCCTATACTATCTAGCAGTCTAAGCCCATCAAGCTTGGTCTTCAATAGTAGTTGACTTTGATAAACGCAAACGGTTTTGATAACAGCAACCATATATTGAAAGACAACAGGAAGTCTGCAGGCACTTCGAAAAGTCCTAACAGCATACACGCTTACCGATAGGTACAACGTTCAACCTTACCGGAAAGTTCAACTTACAAGCTTAATAATCAGTTTGAGCCCGACCCAGGTTAATTGTCAGGCGAAAAGGACTGATAAAATGAACAAGCGTTGCCTACGCATAACGATTCTACAACTAAACAATGCGCATTATTTCGTCATAGCAACTTTGGAGAGACTTGTCATTTCACGGTAGTCTGGCTACGTAAGCACGTTAAAACTAAAAATTCAATGGCGTTCGGACCAGGTATCACAGGACAACGGGTTAAATACGCTATGTCCACTGTTGGAAATACCAGTGAAAGATGGGGTAAAAGGACGTCGCTCTCGTTTAAAGGTATCAATGAATGTGATCAAGTCAACGTGTCCAATGTGCTGGCTGTGTCTTCTTTGCCCGATCTGCGACACAGTGTTCCCTCCCGTGAGGATGCTACAAGGTACAGTTATTTGCGTGATATTGACTTTCCGAGTTTAGAATATGAACAAGTAGATCTTTTGGTCGGTGCCGACGTGCAAATGGCGCACATTCCCAAGGAAGTCAGGCAACGGAATAGTGATGAGCCTACGGCTGTGCATACGGTCTAGGGTGGACCTTGGTAGGACCTGAACCGTTAATATCGGAAAACGATCTTGTGTCCCCGCCTCTCATAAACTTTGTGGAAGTAGACAACGAGGTTCTTCATCAGCAAATGCTCCGTGCTTACAATCATGACTTTCCAAATGAGCGTGGGGGGGTCGGGCTCTCTGTTGAGGATCGTAAAGCTTTGACTGTGATGGAAAGGACAGTCAAGTTTAATGAAGGCCACTACACCATTTCTCTTCCTTGGAAATCTGATGCCATTGTGTTGCCTAACAACCGCTCCGTGGCGGAAAGGCGCGTACTTAATCTGCGACGGAGACTCATCGATGACCATGAGTTTTCCCTAAAGTATCGGGCAAAAATAAATGAGTACTTGGACAATGGTTATGCCCGCAGGGTGGTTGAACCTGAGTCGGCTGCCAGTTGTCGCACGTGGTATCTTCCCCACCACGCTACAGGAGATAAGTTTAGGATTGTGTTTGACTGTGGGGCTACCTATAAAGGTACTTCCTTGAATGAAAATTTAATGCAAGGTCCGGACCACACCAATAACCTTATTGGTGTTTTGCTTCGCTTCAGGGAAGGGTCTATCGGAGTGGTTGCAGATATCCGCTCAATGTTCCATCAGGTCAGGGTTGATCCTGATGATTATGACAGCTTGCGCTTTTTGTGGTGGAGTACGGACGACTTGCACTCCCCACCTCAGGATTTCCAGATGTTGGTTCATCTATTCGGAGCCACCTCATCGCCCAGTTGTTGCAGTTTTGCACTTAAGCAGGTTGCTAAAGATAACCCTTTGTGTGTTGATTCGGATGTTTTACATAGCATAAGAAGAAATTTCTACGTCGACGATTGGCTTAAGTCGTTTAACTGCAAAGCTGAGGCAGTTGGGGTAATCGAGCAGATTCGGCTCTCTCTGGATTATGCGGGGTTCCACTTGACCAAGTTCGTGAGTAGTGAGGCTGAGGTGTTACTTGGAGTGCCAGAGGAAGATCTGTCGATCTCTATGAAAGACTTAGATCTGGATGGAGTGCAAGGCAAGGCACTTGGCCTAATATGGAATACCAGTTCGGACCAGTTTGGAGTTAAGGTGAAGATTTCCTCCAAGCCTTACACCCGTCGCGGAATTCTCTCTATGGTGTCCCAACTCTATGATCCTTTGGGGTTCGTCCAACCGTTTCTTCTTCCCGTTAAGGTTCTTCTACAAGGTCTGTGTGCTGCCGGGCTAGGATGGGATGACGATATTCCTCCAGACCGGAAAGATCTATGGTACCAGTGGTTAGATTCCTTACATCACTTGGAGAATCTTATACTCAAGCGTTGCTATTGGCCTATTAGATTCAAACCTGTCTTGTTTGAATTGCATTGTTTCTGTGACGCTAGTTGTGATGGTTACAGTTCTGTAGTCTACTTGAGAATGGTTAATGAAGTTGGACTCGTTCATTGTGAATTTGTGCTCGGAAGATCGCGCGTCACTCCCCTGAAGACCATTACCATCCCTAGGTTGGAACTTACCGCTGCAGTGGTGGGTGTCGACCTGGTTCAATTTCTCAAGCGAGAGATGGAGCTGAGTATTTCTCGCGTAGTGTTTTGGACGGACTCTACTTCGGTGCTTCGCTATGTCCGGAATACCACGAAGCGCTTCCACGTGTTTGTGGCGAATCGGGTTGCCAAGATCTTGGAGGGGTCTAATTCCTCGCAGTGGAGATACGTCGATTCAAAGAATAACCCAGCTGACATTGGGTCTAGGGGCCTCATGCCTGATCAAACTACCAAAGGGGAAATGTGGTTTAAGGGTCCACCGTTTTTGCGGAAAGAGGAAAGCTTCTGGCCAGCTCTTTCCAAAGTCTTGCCAGAGCTTGTAGACTCTGACCCTGAGGTAATGGATGTTCATGCGTGTTGCACACAGGCGTCTTTGCCTAAGGACGATGCCGTCGATCGCTTGCTGCATCACTTTTCTTCGCTTCCCAAGTTGCTGAAATCAGTTGTGTTCCTAACTCGTCTTGGACTTTATCTTCATCAAAAGTTTGTTACTCACTCTGTGGACGTACCTACGTTAAAAAAACCGCTATCAACCTTGGATTTAGAGACAGCTCTAAACTCTGTCGTTCGTCATGTTCAAAGTCGTTCCTTTTCGGCTGAACTTAAGCTGTTGTCTAATCAGGATACCTTTGTTTACAACACTGACCCTTTGTCCAATGTTTCTCTGAAGAGCTCCAGCATTAGGAATCTCAACCCCTACTTGGTTCATGGATTATTAAGGGTGGGCGGTCGTTTGCAGAAGTCGGCTTTGCCCGAAGAAGCCAAACACCCTATTATCATGTCTACTCGTCACCACGTGACGGATCTCATCATTAAAGACTATCACGAAAAAAACGCTCATAGTGGTGTTCTGCACACTCTTTCTGACTCTCGGGATAAGTTTTGGATTGTTAATGGGAATGCTAATGTGCGCCGGGTTTTAAGGGACTGCAGTAAATGCAAAGTGTTTAACGCTGTACCTGGGCAACAAATCATGGCACCGTTACCTAAGTTTAGGGTTACTGCGGGTAGGCCTGCCTTTTCGTGTGTTGGGGTGGATTATGCGGGTCCAGTGTTTGCTAAGGTGGGACGTAGTTTAGCTAAGCGCTATTTTTGTGTGTTTTCCTGCTTGACGTCTCGGGCTGTACATATCGAGATTGCTTATTCCCTGGACACACAGTCCTGCCTTCAGGCAATTCAACGTTTTGTGAATCGACGAGGACCTCCTGAAGAAGTGTATTCCGACAATGGAGGTAACTTTGTTGGTGCCTCTACAGAGTTGAAGGACGGCGTGGCTAGATGGAATCAAAGGGTTATACATGAATCACTTGCGCGCAAAGGTATAAATTGGAATTTTAACCCCCCGGCCGCTAGCCACCATGGCGGTTGCTGGGAAAGGATGATAAGGTCTGTGCGAAAGCTTATGATGGCATTATCCTGTGAAAGAGCCCTTACTGATGAAAACCTGATCACGTTTGCGACTGAAGTGGAAAAGATCTTGAATGACCGTCCCATTACCCCACTCAACAACGATCCTAGCGATTTGGAAGCCATATCACCTAGTATGTTGTTAACTGGCAATCTTCGAGTCGATGTACCGACATGCGAGTTTCTGAAAGCCGAGGCATACCGGAATTCATGGAAGTTGGTCCGCTGGCTGGCGGACAGGTTTTGGCAGAGATGGATGAAGAGCTACTTGCCATTGCTCCAACGTCGACAAAAGTGGATCCTTCCGTCCCGAGATTTAAAAAAGGGAGATCTCGTTTTAGTCTATGACGAGCATACGAGACGAGGCATGTGGCCCAAAGCCATTGTTGAAGAAACATTCCCTGGACCAGATGGACGCGTTCGCGTCGCTCGAGTGCGCACGGTTAACAACACTTTCAAACGTGACGTACGTAAACTCTGCTTGCTGGAAGCAGCCGATTGAAAATTATCTTTACGCGATCTCGTTGACCCGATTTTGGAAGCCAACGCCATTGCAATCGTTTGAGGCTTGGGTCGGTGTACATTTTGTAGGCTTAATGTGTGTTTCGTTTACTTTCGTTTTCTCGATCGGAACAAAGGCGTTCGAGTCCCGTGGGTATAATGCCACGGTTCCTTCTCATTTTTGAGGGAGAAGAACTGATTTAATTCAAGACTGCTAATGCTGTGTTTGAGCATCGATTGGATATTTAAAAAAAAAAAAAATTAAGTCACTTCGTAATTATTTTGGGGCCGGTATGTAAGATCCAATCGATTCCTTTTTTCGTTTATCCGCCCGCATGTTTGTGTCACCATAGAAACATAGTTTCTTTGTTGGTTAGCGTGCACGTGTAGATGATTTGTGCATGTCAGCAAGGTTATCAGTTCTGTGAAATTGTTGAGTTTAGTCATTGTTAAGCCATTGTTAAGCTTTAATATTCTGTAGGTTAAGTATTTTGGGCAGTGGCTACATTTTTTTTAACTTTAATCTATTAATTGTCTATTTTAGCTGCTTGACAATTTAACTCTAAAACAGGCTCACAGGCCGAGGTTAAGAGTTGTGCTGCGTGAACCAAAACTGGTGGCCTAATTATACTGTTAATTCTAAAGAAGACTTTACGTGTGATTCAGCCTAGTCTAGTCGGAAGGCTAGGTTCTGTGTAGGTCAGTGGGTCTGCATCTCGAGTTGTCAGCTGTTCAGGTAGGATTGGTGGGTGTAGGATCCACCGTGTGTGCCTTGCTAGGCTTGCGGGTATACAAGCTACTTGGAACAAAGTGAGAAAGAAACTTACCGATTCACAAGCACAAGTCTTCATCATCAGTCTACACAAGAAAACAATAATCGAAAAAGGAAAACAGTCAAAAACAGGTTTTGATGGATGAAAGAACTTACGGTCAACGCAAGTAGTTTCATACAAAGAAACGATAACTGGTAATATAGTCAAAAGACACTACAAGTGGTATATATCAAATTATGAATACCAGTCTGTGTCTATAACTTCAGACCTTCGCTGTTTCAACCTTATTAGGTCTCATCAGATGAGCGGTGAACAGTCAGAAAAAAACGTAGTTTTCATTTGTTAATCTATGAAACGATAAGCAGTGTCTGTAATTATAACGGCCAGTCCAAACTATTCTGGTTACCGGTACTTTTTTTCTTACCTTTCCTTCCATCACTATATTATCAGTCAAAGCTTGTTTAGCAAGATAATTTTCTCGCTTAATTTTCAGTTGTAAACTTTCTGGTACATCAGGAACACTCCAGTCGATCATCCGTCCAACGAAAAAGACCACATGCTAAAGAACAAAAATGTTTTCGGTGACTGCTTTCCACGAGAATCAAACTCAAGACTGCGACTTTTCATAAATTTTTTGTCAAAGCCTCAGCGTTAAAAATTCGAAAACCGGCCGGTTCATCGATGTAGGAGGTCTGCTCTAGGGTTTAATTCCAGGGCCGGGCAAATCGGCACAGTGTCGCCAGTGGCTCGCCACCTCTGCGACGTTTTTTCGGAGCTGTGCTGCCCAGGCGCTAAGCTGCAAAGGTGGGCCCCGTCACTCGTTATATGCTTTGGCGTATATTATCGCGAGTATAATGACGATTTGATTTTTGATTTAAAACTTTCCATTTAAGTTGACGCTTCCTGATCTTTAAAATTGTTATTTTTTAGCGTTTAGTAGTTTTATCTTCGTATTTTAATGTGTTATTAGAGTATCTCAAAGTAGGCTTATTAAAAAAAATGTTAATGTACAGGTGTAGAAACATCAAGCGATGGTTTTGTGTCATGCTAATGAAACTTCGCAGCAATCATTCTTCAAAGTATCGTGGTAGGTTATCTTGAAGAAATTTGCAGCGCACATATTATTTTCTAAAAGCCTGCTGAGAAATCAAACTAGACAACTAAAATAATGAACAACGTTAGCATAGGGACGGTAGGTCTGTTCAAGGTATAGTAAGGGCTAAATGGGCTCAAATCTTAACTACCGGTAGTACCGTAAGCTTTCAGTTATATGTTCACACATTAACACTTCGAGCCTTTAAAGCCGTAGAAAATTTTCCGGATCCTCTACAGCAGGGTTCAAGTGAAACGTATGTCCAAACTTCGAATTCGCTCACCTCAAAACAAATAACAAAAGCAAGTCTAGCACAGACAAGCATGAAATAATACATTGTACGGTTTCCCTCTATATCTCTGTGGTCTTTGTATCTGCAATCTCCCAAACCTGAAAAATAGCAAGCTACGTTGTTTCTACAATCATCATTTTTCAAAGATGATAGGCCTATAAAGTGAACAAAACGAAACAAAAGCACCATGACAAGCAAAAATATAGTACTTTTAACCAAAACGTAAAAGCATCCTACTTTAAAACTCTTGTGAAATAATTTTAATAGCTCCAGCAATCGCCCCTTGAACTAATTTTGGAGCCAGATAAAACAAAAAAGCTTTCATAAAGGTGTGTTTCGTTTGACACGCTCAATTTATGACTAGCTGTCTCATAATTCAACCTTCCCAAGTTACGGTACCTTGTAGTGTGAACCTAGTATTCTGAAGTATTGAAATAGGCTTGCGAATTCGGAGCGTTTGCTTCGTTTCTCGCTAGAGTAATTACCAGTATTTTCTGGTGCGTAAGAAAGGCTGAAGTTGGTGTAACCATGAAGAGTACCACTTCCCACCACATTTTTGTAAACAAGTTTTGGAATAAACTCTGACGTAAAAGCGATTAAAAACGCCTGAAAGTCAAAAAGTAAATATTTAAGCAAATAACTACAGTAAAGGAGTGAAAATTGGATGAAAAATTTTTATAAGAAATATTAGGTCAGCAACAGGCTTCCAAGAAAAAGCAATGTTTCCTGACTCTTGTCTAATACCAACACAAAAAGACGCTTTCTTGTCCTTTGTTCCAGATTAGCGTTGTGACTATATGGAAGTAGAACGCTCTTAGTACATTTGGGAAACAGTGTTCAAAAATCGGTCGAATCATCACCAAAAAGTGTGAAGTATATTTTAATACCATAGAACAGAGGTTCTTAACCGGGGGTAAATTTTACCTACCGAGGGGGTAAATTTTCTGAACTAAAGACTAAAGTAAACTTTAATTTTAAGTGTTAAAAGAGCAGTAAAGGTACATTAGGGGTAAATTCTACTATTCTTTTTTGGCAAGGGGTAAACGAGACAAAAAAGGTAAGAACCTCTGCCATAGAATATAGTTTCGAGACGGAGCGGCAAGCTTGCTTGATGTGTCGTTGCGATAGGCACTTGACGGAACTTCCCCACTTTCGAGTGGTGGGTAGATAACTGGAAACTCTGTCGCATTCGCACGATCGAAAAATAAAACACAAGTACTATACAGCGGATCCAGAGGGGGGAGGGGACTAGGATGGATCAAGCCCCCCTTCTAACAAGATGAGCATTTTTGATCCCAAACTCCCTAAAAAATTATGACTCTGCCTCTGTGATATTATATCTGTTATCAGTAGCAGGCTTACGTTTGAAATAACAGCAATCTGCACCAATGCATCGAGGATTTCGTACCAAACCCCTATGTTCAAGGCTCTCTCTGCCACCGGACGACGAGTTTCACAAACCAGCTTTCTTGCATCCAATCGAATTTCTATCCAGTTGTTAAGAAGAGCAAAGAGTGGGGCGAGTGGGAAAGCAGCAACGAAAATTGTAATAAAACCAAACTGAAGAACTGAAAAACGAAACAAATAGAAAAGAGAGCTCGGCGGATTCTCAAAAAAATAAAAACATGCGGAAATATTTAAATTAACCTTGGATTTTGTGGCGTGAAAAAATGAAGGAGCATTCCGAGTAACTATTTAGTTCAGTGGCGACTCTAGCTTTTTATGGCTACTCGGGCTCGACATAAACAGTGTTAAAAAAACGGTAAAAAAAGCAATAAAATAGCAACTTACACAACAGTTAAATTGTTGCAAAATAACTGTACTTTCATTCATACATAAAGTTTAATCTCCTTAATTTGATGGCAAACTCATACTGAGTTTGTTGTGTAGCTCTTTGTTATCAGCTATCCATTGTGAGCCACAGAGGAACAGACATTTATGACCAAACAAATAGCCTGCATTTACTACATGGCAGCATGATGGCAGGCGTCTTACGAAATCTTTTTTCTATTCCTCTCTCCAATTGTAGCTCGGGCTATTTCTCGAGGGCCCGAGTTCCACAAACAAGTTAAGGAAAGAATTGTGTGAAACAACGTAACAAACGTTTGCATTGTCTGATTCAGGCAAATGCGATCGAGCCCGAGTAAAATGTAATAAGGAAAAAGGCTTTTGTCTCGTTTGTCTCTTTCTTTTCTCCGCAATGCGGCTCGGCTATTTTCCTCTAGCCAGAGCTTATGGCTAGACAAATCGTTGAGCGAAAAACGCAACTGCCACAGCACACTTCGTTGTTTTTTACGATGACTGTTTCTTTCAACGAACTTGATACGAATTAAGTTAAAAAAAGCTTTAAGCTTACTTTTTAAAATTTAAATAATAACAAGCCTTCCATCATTTCGTAACTTAGGCTCAGCCAGAGTAGCCCGAGTGCCGGAGTCGCCTCTGCATCATTTTGTAACTCGGGCTCAGCCCGAGTAGCCCGAGTGCCGGAGTCGCCACTGATTTAGTTTAGGAGATAGGTAGGTGCACTTTAATGTCTTCCAAAAAATAAATTCGTAATGCCAGGATGATTATAAAACACAATAAAAGCACGACGAGGAGGAGCGAAAGATCATCGAAGTCGTTGAAATAGGACAACACTGTCTGCTGCTTCTCTCCAAACAGTCCGCTCCTCCTCAAATAGAAAAAATACACAAAATCAGGTTTTTATTGATTTGAAAAATTAGATTACTGTAAAGACGCCGTTTTGCCTATTTGTCTTCCCTTTTGAAAATATGCATCACACATTTCAAAGCATGAAAAGCGTGCTCGGATTTTTCAAAGTCATGTACTGCCAATGATTTGCAGTGGAATTTGTAAACTATCAGCAGTTTATCGTAATCGAGAAAATCGTATTCACGAGTTCGATTCTTTTTTGGAACCAGTGACCACACATACATTTTTAATGCTTGAATGCGAAACATAAGAATTTTTTTCAGCATCCTCTTTGCTCTGATTAATCTTCAGCACCAAAATCAAGTCAAGTTCTTTTACCGGAACATTAACATAAAGATCCGAAACGGCGAAAGACCTCACGGTCATCGGAGTCAGCTGCATCAGCAACATCGCTGTTGAGTACGCACCCATTTCTAAATATTCTTCAAACAATCCTTCAAACTCAATAAGAGTGTGGTAATCTACCTCCCAGGGACTGTTGAACTGCTTCTGGTTTTCCGCATGAAATTTTGTTTTCATCTGTCGTCGCTTCCACCACTGCTTGAACTTCCTGGAAATGTAATGAGATTCTCAAAGAATAAAAAAAAAAGCAAAACATCAACATTTTTATCCTTATTTTTTCGTTTATCTTTTCCGATTTTTGTTTTTGTGCCAAGAAAGCGAGTAGAGCAATACTACGCTAACGCTGCTCCAGTCCTACCAGTAAATTTTAGTGTTTTTTTTCTGCATTTGAAGAGAATCCTGCCCAAGTAGGCCTAAAGATATCATCGCAAAATTTTAGCCAAAGATGCATCAAAAGCGTACGTGAAAACAAACTCACTACTTCAGATCTTTTTGTGCAGCAAGCCAGTAGGTTGTTTCGTTAACACCCAGGCTGGCACATTGCTGTCTTGCGTTACCATTGCAAAAATGATGCGAATACAAGGAAAGCATTTACAAAAATAAACTTACGGTATAAGAAGTTCTTTAACGTTGTTAATTGCTTGTTTCCCAACCATAATCACAAATAGTTGCTGAGCTAGCTCAATTAAACAGCCTCCACTTGCACAAGTTTCATTGCGAATGCCCAAAGTTGATTGATAATGACCCGGATAACCCGCAACGCTGTAACCAAATTACCGAAATCAAAAATCAAACCAAATCCTCATTACACTTCTGGTATTACTTTGAAGTAAGGAAACCATATTTTTACTAAGCAAAAGGAGGACAATGCTTTGAGGGACATCATGTCCGCAGTTGTCCAGTTTTCTGCCTAAAAAAAAGTGAAGACCAAGAAAATGAAAGATCATCGCGTCCGCAGATGTCCATTTTTCCACCCAAAAGCAAGTGAAGACCAACCAAAAAAAAAAAGGTCATCACGTCCGCAGGCTCGTAGCTAGCACTAAAACTTCTCATAATTTTTCGTGAGAAAATGATTTGACTGTTCATAAGTCAAATCATTTGACATGTTTTGACTGTTCATAAGGCCGAAAACGAGGACGTAAGGCCATTTTTTGGCGTCCTCGGAGGACAATTTTTTTTTGGTCAAAAAGGAGGACGTATGGTAAGCCTACTTTACAGCGTGTAACGAGTGACGGGGTCAATCTCCGCGACATAGCGCCTTGACACAACACAGTTCCGAAGAAATATCGCAACGGCACCAAGCCGTTGGCGATACTGTGTCGGATTTGACCTGTACGGGAATCGAACCCCTCAATTCCCCGATAGCGATGTCTTAACCACTCCTCTAACCGGCTGGCCTGCCGAAAAAATTTTGGAAGGAAATTCAGGTACTCGGTGTAATGAGTTGTAGACTACTTCGTCTAGTATTGAGATCGCTGGGTTCGAATATTAAAAATATTAAAAAACCAGCCATAGGCCTACTCTTGACGTAAACTGTGAATAGCTGGGGTTTCGCAAAACGCGATATTTGAGTTTGATTTCTTGGCGAGCCATACTAAAAATACTATTACCTCATATGCAATTGTTGTGCTAGGCGCTCAATGCAAAAAACTATAAATATCCGTAAAGGATATATTTTTCAACTCGCGGGTGTTGGTGATTGACTGTATGTCATAGCCAAGCTTTGAAGCATAAAGAACCGATATATACACCCACACATGGTGTGACGAAAAAAAGAATTTACGAGCATAACCGACAGTTACACAAAAAGTAATCACACTGCGACCCAGCTTAGCAACGTGCAGAATCACCAACGACCCAACGTTTAGCAGTCTTGGAGTATGACTGGTTCAATCAGTAGCGTAATTAGGGAAGCATTGTGAAATCGTCCTCTCCTCTTTACTTTGCCTTTTAGCAAAAAAGGAACAACTGCTGCTCAGTGACTGCAATGCCAGACTGTTTTCCTGGCTTTTGTAATTTAAACCCCCCTCCTTTTTAAAATTTCCCGCTACGCCCCTGGCTCCAATCTCGCGTTATTTCCGATATTCTAAACCGATAAAAAATGTAGAAAAACATATAGAAAAACACTCACTTTCCTTTGATGAAAGCAATGTAAATGATGGAAGAGTAGTAGTTAACAAATTGAAAGATGAAAACTTTGAAAGTCAATGCGTTGTCGTAGTCCGTCTGTGTGCGGTGCATTTCTGAAATAATCAAATAAATCCAGTAACCGGACAGTGATTATGACCGCTTTGCAATTGGACAACGTGTTCGAACCTTGTTCAAGACAAAATCAAAAACCTTTTTGAATTGAAATTATAGAGGCTTTAAGCAATAGTTTTTTATCTACAAATCAACAAATAAAATACGTTAGTCACATTATTATTTCTCGGAAAGATGACAAACTTTTCACCCTCTTACCCCATTTGGTCAGAAGCTCAGCCACTGCTGTATAGATACTCGCCATGAGCATAATCAAAATCAAGTTCAGCGTTGCGCCAGTGAGGGAACGCATGATGCTCGCCTACAAAATGCAAAAAAATGAATTGACGAGCATAATTTTCAAGTCTTTTTAGATGTTACAATACCCATTTGTACTAGTACTGCTCAGTAAATCTTAAATTCTTGATCTATAACATGCCCTAGCTCAGTAAATCTTAAAAACAACCCTAACAGGCGCAGGTTACAGATCTTAAGTAACGAGTTCGATTCACGGCTGGAATCGAAGAAGCGGGTGGCTGCTGACCAAAGCGCGCAAGCTCACTTCGAAGTTTCCCATAATTACAGTTGATCTTTCTGTTCTATGATTTCAAAATAACCCCAGTTATTTATTTATTATGCAGCAATTGCGGCATTAAACAAGAACATTTTGTGCAAAATTTTATGGAAACACAACAAACAAGGTTGAATAGCAAAAAATTAACACCGATAACGCTTTTTTAAAGGTCTGTATTGGCTCAAATACACGAAATTTTTAAAAGAACTCATGAAATTGAAGCAATAGTTCTAATTTCCTCATCTTACCTGCCCATGGATTAGTTCATTTTTGCTATTCAGCATCACGACGCCGATTATGCCTTTGTAGAGAATAACAGAAAGGACAAAAATTATGACGACACCAAGCTGTAACAAAGGATCAAAACACGATAAACTAAACACACAAACTGAGGTCCAGTCCTAGACTTTTTAGTTTTTTGGTGTGGGTGTTGGTTTAGTTGTTAAGAAATCGAGAGGGATAGCCGTTTTTTCTAACAATGTGGAAATAATTTTGAAGTCTTCAAAAAGACTCTCACAAATGGGCACATAAGTTGGGATACTGAAAATGAAATAAAACAAGCAAGAAAATAAACCCACTGTTTGATAAAACAGCAAAGTAACAAAACATTATATTGACATTGAGACACAAGAAAGCTGAAGTAACAACTCTTCTTATAAATCATGCAAAACTCGAATTTAAATTAACCGACGTAGGCCTACGACAAAAAATAGAAAACACACAAAACGTAATTACTCACCAAAATGAACAAGATTGCAAATCCAGTAAATATTCTTTTGATTCTTCGTGTTTTAGGAAAATGGGGCTCCAGTATCCCAGTAATTGGGTTCACTTTCATTGTGGGGGCACGGGCGTTGTACTCCGGGCGAGGTCGTTCTTCGTCCTCAAAAGCAATCACTTCCCAATGATAAGCAAGTTTTGCACTTTTGCGTTTCCAAAACTCCAAGAAAAATACAGCTGCGAAAACTCAGAATATTGGCAAAAAACGGTTTTCTTTGTAGCTGTAACTGAGAGCAAAAACTAAAGAATTCTAGAGGACATTTTGCCTGCTACTGCTCTGGTTATGTGCTTAATTGTAATATTTTATTATTCTTTGAAAATTTTACTTTACAATAAAATTATCTTAATTTTTTATTTGTTTATTTTTTCTTTTTTTATACAAGTAATGGATATTGACTTCCGAATATTCGAGCATGGTCTAGCCCAGTAATTCAACCTTTTCTTGAGTGGTGACCGCCTTGACTGAGACACTAAAAAACGTGGTCTCTTGAGTGTAACTTTACAAAGGCCCGCTCTAGAAATAAAAAGGTATTATTTATTCATTTACGCTCGTGTCCTGAGAACACTTTGTGGTCTTCTTGGGGGAGCCGAAGTCACGGTTGAGAAGTCTGGTCTAGCGTAATGGACCTTAGCTTATGCTCCACATAGACCCAAAAACGATCGACGCACAAAGCAAAAGTTCTTTAAAAGCATTAGTTTGTGGAAGTATACGAAACACAATTTCGAATTACCCTAACTAAAGCATCTAAACTTACCCCACAATGACATAAGGATTGCAAAAAAGACTGTTCCTGAATTGTCGAATAAATAAGAAAGCCTTGCGATCAAGCAAGTGTTGCTCAAATACCAAGGCTCACATAGCTCACACAGCGGACACATTTTGTACTTTTCGCCACTTTCACAAATTTCCAAACTGAATAAAACGTTTTGTTACTTACATCAACACCCAAACCATATAATTTTCTTTCAATATATTTAATAGAACAGCACGCCACAATTGGGCAAGCTATTTGTTTTTACCGCTACCTCTTGACAAGCGCTGAGAAGTTGGTATTTTGCGAGTTAGCACGTCGCAAGATGGAAATATTTGCAATGCGTGGGCATAGGTTGCATGTTAGCCTACTATACCTAGAAGATGCATAATTGCTGGTTAGTGCGGTGGCTAAAGACATTGATACCGGTGCGGGAGGTGATTCCCGGGCCGGCGAATCGCACACATTGTCACCAATAGATGACCAACGCTACGATGTTTCTGGAAGTGTTGCCCAGGCGCTTAGCCGCGGATATTAGCCCCGCCACTCGTTACACGCTCTGGTGTAATACATTGAGTACGATTAATGAAGGTTTTTTGAACTTTCATATTTAAATGAAATTAGAGCTGCAAGTTCAGCTTACTTAAATTTAAAATTGCCAGTAACCAACATGCTTTAGAACACACATACTTACGATGAAACATCAGACGACATGGCTACAGCTCCCACTATGAACACAATCAGGCCAATCAGTGCAACAGGAAGAAGCCAAGCAGTATAAAATCCTGTGCAAAAAATCAAAAACTTTCAACTGCTTCAAACAGAGTATAGAGCCCTACAAAATGTAACGAATTTAAGTAGACTCGACTTAACATACTGGCCGGCTGGCGTAGTGGGGAAGTCTTGGGTTCGATTCCTGGGTCAGTATAGAATCGAACCTTGTCGCTATCGGTTCGCCACCGCTGCGACGTTTCTGTGTTGCTCAGGTGCTAAGCCGAAGAGATGGGCACCGCCACTTGTTTCAAGCTTCGGCGCAATACCGCGAGTATAAAGAAGATTTGAATTTTTTGATTTCGGCTTATCATTGAGCCCAGCTTTTCTTTACAAAACAAGCGTTCTTACCAGCTGGTCTAGCACCTATTGTAAGTTTTTATATTTGCGAATAGGAGGGCCGGGCCTTAAAAATATGAGACAGGCATAAAACTTTGTTCGGCAGGCTAGTCATTTTTTTCATTCATCGCTAATTATTTTGACCAAGCGTTTCACACTTTGAACTGTTCTCAACCAAATCAAATCTTTATTATACTCACGGTATTACGCCCATACGGGCAACGAGTGGCGGTGCCCGTCTCCGCTGCTCAGCGCCGGGACAACACAGCTCCGAAAAAGCGTCAAAGCTGTTGGCGACTGTGTGTCCGATTTGACCTGCCCTGGAATCAAACCCCGGACCTAACGCACCGATAGCCATGTCTTAAACAACCGCTCTAAAGCGGTCGATTTAATTTTCAACCATCTGAACTTAATTGACCGGATATAACATAAATCTTACCGATCCATGCAAAGTACATTCCAATTTTCTCGCCGAAATATTCTCGAATATGGTCCAGGGGTTGGTACTTGTACCACCTTCGCCATTTAGCCCAATATTCGTATAGAATTTGTCGGTAGTTGAGTTTATCGACATCCTAAAAATAACCCGTTACAGCCAATGCCGCTGCAGGAAAAATCGTGACAGTGTAAATTGAATATGTTGATTTGCTATAAAAAAATTCGATATCGTTAAAATTCTGTACAAAAGTTTTCATTAAACTCGTGGTATCACCCCGAAATGCGCAACAATTAAGTAGCGTGGCCACTTTCGCTGCTTTGCGCCTGGCCAACATAGCTTCCAAGAAACGCCGCTGCGGTGGTGGCTCTGTGTGCAATTTGACCGTCCCGGGAACCGAACCTTCTGCACCTCACGCGCCGATATATAGGGAAGTCTTATCACTATTCACTAGCCGGCGGGTTCGTTGAAATGCCTGAAAAACGAATACTCGTCGCAAACTACATGCCTTCCGCAGTTGTATTGAAAAGTGGTATCGGTATAGTTTTCTTCGCACTGATTGGTATCGTTAAGTAAACGTTATTTAACTTTTCTGAAACAAACTATGGGTGGGAAGCGTGATACAAATATTTAAGCAAATAAAACGGTCATGTATGATTATCAGCCTTTAGGACAAACCTAAAATGCGATGTTTTAGGCCACAACATAATTAGATGTTCTCAAACGCTAATGCTAAGACTAAACTATACCGTGGTAACGTTGCCATTATTGTGGGCTCAATATGTTACATACAACTCACGCTTTTACAAACTTTAGATTCTAAACAGGAAACTTACGATTTCCTCTGTCGTAGAAGGTAATTTTTGTGGGCCAACATGCAGAGGGAAGGCTGCTGTGAAAGTGTCCTCTGCTAACAACCTATCAATACCTGCATGCAATATTACAACGAGTCAGGGCTGACTAAGAGAGAGGGCGATGGGGGCTACAGCCTAGTGGATCTCCAGTCATGGACGTACTAAGTGCAAAAGTCGTTAAATCCCTTCCCCAATAAAAGGTGTGTATCTAACGTTAAAATAAGGCTTGAAAAAATGATGGAGCCCCCGAAAATGTAGCTGCGAGGCCCCCGAGTTTTCATACGGCCTTGCAACTAGTCAGACATTTCGCGCAATGGTCAATGCTAAAGCATCCAATGTTCATTGCATAACTCCAGATCCAGCCCGTTGTTGCGCTTTTGCTTCACGATCTTTATAAGAAAACCGAGATAGTCTGAATTTGTCCTACGTGCAATACTAACCGTTGTCGAGTGACAGGGGAACACAAATTAATCGCAACGGATAGAAGTAGTTTTCACTCATTCTATGAAAATGTAGCCTGAAATGTCGATAAAGGTACTTCAAGGGTTTATAAACCTAAATCCAAATACAAACACGGCATCTATTTGTACTATCATTGTACATGGGCCAATCCTACGAGTAACCATTAAAGGGGGCAGGGCCGGATGTATACAACAAGAGGCCCTGTTTTTTCCCTTTAGTCATCGATCTCTAAAAATAGAGGTTTTTATACGTCAAAAAGAGCAGGGGCAGTATTCCAGTGCATCTCTTGGCTAGGACATTTTTTGGGGGGGTCCGCAGTGCCACGTCAAATTTTTCGACTTGATACTAGTGCATACAGACAAGATTACGGTAGACCCTACTGTGGTCTTAAGTTGGGTTATTTTTCAATTATTTACGCACATACCTATTTCAGCTAGTCTTTTTTTTCCATAAGCAGTTAGTTGCAAAATTTCGTACGCTATTTTGGAGCGGTCTGCCGAGGAGAAAAATTCTTCTTGGTCAGAGCAACCCAAATATCTGTAAAACGGTAAAATGTAATGCCAGCAAGAAATGCAAATGCATTTTCCACAACATTTTTAGTATTTTCCAGCATTTTTGGTCAGGGGCATGCCCAGGAATTTAAAAGGGGGGGGGTGCGCAATTTAAAGCCATGCCAGCAGGGCCGGATTTAAACTATGAGCATTAATTGGAAGAGCAAAAACAAAGGTCATCACATCCGGCCATCCACAAATGACCTATTTTTCCGCTGAAATTTGATGAAGAGTGAAAAAAAAGGTCTGCACGTCTTCACGTATCCTGTTTTCCACTGAAAATCATATAGTCCATGCCTGGTTTTGGTCGTCGATTACCAAAAACAGAAAAAGAGTTTTCGTAGTTCGTGTGATCGATGCGTGATAGTGTCAAAGTGCTTTTCTTGAAAGCCAAAATAAGAATCAAACTTAGATTTTCCAAATATCTGTAACGTCATGTGTAACATGTCATAATGCTGTAACATCGACATCTCAAATGTTTTGAATGCTGATCAAGCAATGGAAACGAAAAAAAAAGCAAAAACACCCAAAATAAATCGTTCAAGTCGATGATAACAGCAAATATCTACTTGTCTAGCTTTGACTTTTTGAAGTTGCACGTAAAAAACAAACTCGGGGCTTTCGGAACATCGATCATCATCGGGTTTGGAAGTCGCAATTTTTCTAGAAGCGATGCTGACCAGTGATGTGTCTTGCTCTCTCGAAGCTGGATATAAAATCACAAAAATAACTTGCCTCCAAGCAACGTACAGCAGTAGGCCATACAAGGCAAATCAGCTACATAGTTTGTAACAAGCGTTAATGTTGCGGAAATCTCATTCAATGCAAATTAAGGTAATGTCAAAGTCATTATAATGAGCGAAAGTTGTTGCGAAGAAGAAAAACAAAGTTGTTTGCGGTGCTCTACAAGTTTTCATCGACCGGTTGGCCTAGTGGTTAAAGATATCGCTCTCGGCGCGGGAGATTCTGGGTTTGTTTCCCGGGCCGGTCAAATCCAACACAGTGTCGCTAACCCAAGCTCTATGCCGCAGAGATGGGCTTGCCACTCGTCACACGCTTCGGCGTAATAAATACCGCGAACATAGCGAAGATTTGGTTTTGATTTCGTGAGCTTTCTTGAAAGCATAGGAAAAATATACTACGAAGTAAGTTTTTTGTCGTCGAATATTAGCTGCTTGAATGCTATTGGATCATCTGCGAAGCTGTTTGCAGCACAAAACTATGAAGCCTAAAATGGAGTTGCAATTAAAAAGTTTAATGAAAACCATTAAAAACATAGCATTTTCACCTGAAGCGGAGCTCTAAGATTCATATCTTCAGCGTAATGTATCAACACTTCCCACGGACAATTCACTTTGACGTAGTGAATCACTTTTTCGTCTCCAGTATTTTCTTCCTAAAATAAACTGGTCGGTTTGCTTAATAGTTGAAAAAACACTAACGGCGCAGAGGTCCTAGGTTCGGTTTCAAAGTGACACTGTACCACCAACGGCTCGAAACCGCTGTGGCGTTTCTTCATAGTTGAAAGCTGTGTTGTTCAGGTGCTGCACCAGGAAGGTGGGCCTCGACATCGTTCCACGCGGTTTCAGCGTAATGCGGGGAATATCATGAACATTTCATTTTTTTGACTAGAGTCTTTCTTCTTTATTTTCTAAGCCCTTCTTGGTTGCGGGCCTGCAGGCCTCAATGGCCGCGCATTGAGACCTCAGATAGAATTAAAAAATGTTACTGTACAATGTAAATTTCATTGATAGCCAAAATTTTCAACGTTACAGCTGAGGCTTCTAAGTGGAAGATGCAAAGCAGTCCTCGGCAAGCATGACTAACTCACCAGCATAAGTATTTTTTTACTATATAGAAACTTACGCCCCATCCACAAATAAAAACAAGGGTGTATTTCGGTTGTTCCAATGAAAAAAAAACTCAAAACATTTTTAGCAAGGCAATGTTTAAAAATTGCAAGTTTGGAAAAAACACCGGGATGAAAAAAATTAGAAAAATTTTAGCTTGATTAAAAAGCACTTCAATAGTACTGGCAAAACTGGCCTCTCTTTTATTGAAAGAGGCCCCCAGTAGAGTAAAGAAGAAACTTTGTGTTTACCATTTCCAATTTGAGTCCAGCTCGCCGTAAGTTCTTGAGGTATTTTTTTCTTCGTTTTTCATGTTGAATTTTTGCCATTTTTTTTTTGGTAGTTTCCTTTTTGCTGGTTGTTGTTAAACTTTTTCGTTTATGTTTGTGCACAACCTCATAAACCAAAATATAATCTAAAAAATAAACCTTTATTGAACTTAGGGCAATACAGAGCAGACACATCAATTTTGCCCAAAACGATTCCAAAATTAGCTTTTTTTGGAAATATAGCTTCCAGTTTGAGAGTGAAGGTTCGTTTACCGATACTCGGCAGGCGGCAGCACGACACGCGTTACGCTACAATTCTTTCGCACCTTTTTCGACACGTGGAAAATCCTGCAGCAATAAGTTTACTCATTTAGTGTTTGTCGCGTGTCGTTAAAACTTACCTACTTTTGTGACGCCATCTTTGAAATAATTATCTTGCTGAAAAGTAACACTTTTATGTGTAGGGGAGTCGAGAGGTAATTCTTCCAAGCTGTCATATTCAATCAAGTTAGGAGGAGGTTCCAGTTCTCCCTGTCGAAGTTGATACAAAATAAGGAACAAACCTATTATTAAACCCACCAAAATATTTTGTCAACTGTGTAACTATATTTTTATTTTTAGTATCTAACACGCCTTTAGCGTATTGCTTCGTCGCTGTTTATTTATTTTTTTTATATATTTTTATTTAAGCTACGTAAATGCAGCTTAGGTTTTTATATTAGTGAATTACAGACAACATGAAAAATCACCTAGTTGTGCATCGAACCCACGAAATTAGCTCCGGAGCTCAATGCGCCAGCCATTCGGCCTACGGTTTGCTCTGTACTTTGTCTTTTGTTGGTGACGCTTCTAGGTCGCTTACCTTTTCGACGTCGAAATCGTCTGTATTTTGAAGCAATGACTTCTCTTCTTCCTGTGAGCTAGTGGTTTGAGCTAGTTGACTGAATTTTGACTGCAAACCTTCCATTTCTTTTGCGCTTTTAAATCAGAGAAAACTTTGTTTGTAACTGCAAATGTTTCAAAAACATTCAGGTCAAAATTATACTCGTACCCAAATGGAAAACCTGAAAGGTATAAAGAACAAAAACTTACCCACAGTTAGTGCTTCTCGCGAAAACAGTTTACGCCTTCGGCACTTCAGACACAGCTGTCAATACTGTAATTTGTCGTCGAACCTTTTCGTGTTTTCCTGAAGAATTTAATAAGGTCACGATCTCTCATATTACAACTATACGCCACCTAACGGTCGATTCAGTTTCCATTTATTCATGTACTCCAGAAGTAGACGCTGCATCCACTCAGCTATCTCATCGATGCAATCAAATGCGGTGGTGATAAGACTAGTAAGTGCAATTGTGCAGTGTCCCAATTTTTTTCGTTAGTTAAAACTAAATATATTAAATGTAACAGGGTAAATGCAGTAACAGGATTGGTTTTTACAGCGTTTATTTAGTAAGTCTTCAAGGCCTACCATTTACCCTGTTACATTTCATATATATAGACTTACATCGGCACAATCTTCATTCATTAAATATATTTAGTGACTCTTGCGGGAGATGGTCTGTAGTACCAAAATTTTGTACAAGTGAACGGTAGCGTGATACCATGATGGTGTGTTGAGCGAATGTACAGCGTTCATGCGAACGCAGTTGATAAATGCGACTAAAGTTACAAGTTGGAAGCCTCAAAAATTTTTTCCTACGGAAAATTTAGCTTATGACATAACAAAGTTAACATTTTTCCTTGTATATCTTCACATTTACCAAGTTGAATAGAGTAGCCTACTTTCCTTTCTGCTCTATCAAAGATTCAAGGTCTAAACAGATTTATAGTAAGTTTATTTATCACCGAGTAAAGAGCTTATACAAATATAGGCTACATTGGGTAAGAAAAAGCGATAAATTGGGGAGACGCATGAGTTAAAACCGTCGAATCCGGGGTATGAGCCAAGCCCTCCCCAAAATTTTTAGTAATAGGTCTCCGGATTTACATTTTATGACATTGGTAATTTGAACTTTTAAATGTACAAAGACGTAAAAGCAGCAATTTTTTATTCTTCGCTTCCCCATAGGTGGCGGAAGCGGTGGGGCCGGTGGGGGCCTAGCCCCCCACTTTTTTTCAGGGGGGCGCTAATTTACGCGTTCATATCTACAATACTACATCTGCAGGTACGTATTTGAAACTTGATAGGCCTATCATCGAGATTGAAACCCAGGAAAGAGCTTATTAAATCCAGAGATGTTTTCTTTAAAATTTTATTTGTGAGGTGGGAAGAACAGAAAAAGTGTAATCTTCTTATAACAAAAAAATTAACTTTCGGCTTGTAAATGTCAAATTGAGCATCTTAACAGATAAAAGGCAAACCAGCGATTGGTAGCATCTAAGCCAGGGGTTCTCAACTTCTCAACCGAGCTGACCCCTATGGGACTACAGAGTGTTCTCTTGGGAGCCACGATGGCAGGAATCTTTAATGAATTATAACAGACCGGGACTTTTAAACTTATACACTATAAAAGCCATGGTCTTTTAGAGGTACATTCAAGGGGTCACGGCTTAGAAAAGATTGAGAATCACTGATCTAAGCTTTCAGTATCGAAAAAGCATTTTACAGTACCGGTACGTTTTGAGACGAGGCGAGATACAGCAGTTGTCGTAAGTGTCGTTTATAGTAAACAATAGCAACTAAACTCGAAACTAGGCCCCTCCACCAATGTATTGTATGGTATGCCCTACTATCTGCAATGACTTTGTAAACAGTCACTTAAAAGAAATATATAGCCTGCTGTATTTGCAGTGTAATTTTTTTTAGTGCGAAGGGCGGGGCTAATTCTCGGGGGGGATGGGAGCTTTGCTTTTTTCAGACGTAATTTTGACGTTAACAGCTGACCTTCAAAATCAATAAAATAGGCAGCTGTCATAAAACAAAAGCGGCGAACTGCGCAAAATTTACGTTGGGCAATGCGATTTATGACGTTCTACTATTTCTCTATGCATCACCTTTTCGGTGTTAGAAATAACGTTAATTGGAATTGAGCAACTGATCATCCCAACTTTGGTCTTTTCGTATGCTCCCCAAAAAGCTTACTGCTCTCGTTGTTTTCGTGACCGCACACGTGACGTATCGTAAAACCTCTATTTGAGCGCCTCACGGCCACAGCGCTCTATTTTTAAACCCTTCTCTTCTCCTATTGTGGCGTTTTATTAGTGGTGGCGTTTAGTTAGAGTAGGGGTGGGGAACCTTCGGCCTGCGGGCCACATGCGGCCCGCTGAAGTTTTAAATGTGGCCCGCGTGTACGTAGGGCTTATGTAATGCTAGGCTTACCATACGTCCTCCTTTTTAACATTTCTTCGTATTGAACAGTGAAAACGTGTCAAAACGCAGTTACACAGCTCAAACTACAGCTTGCGGACGTGATGACCCTTTTTTGCTCTTCACTTGATTTTGGGAAAAAATTGGGCTTCTGCGGACGTGATGACTTTTTTTTTTGCTCTCCACTAAATTTTCAGAGGAACTTTTTTTTGCTGTCTGCGCATGAAACGTGAATGTGGCCCGATGAAAATATCATGCGTGCAATGTGGCCCACTATACCTTGAAGGTTCCCACCCCTGAGTTACAGAATGGTGCTGTATTTTTTGACCAGCAAGTCAGAATTTTGGAAAGATAAATTTAAATAATGAAAACAAAAAACTTATAACAGAGTTAACATTTAACCTTTAAAAAAAAAAAAAAAACATCTACCGTAACTCCGTTACTGATAAGTAATCAAAATTTCAATGCGGAAAACCAGGTGACAGCTTGTCCATGTGTAGCCGTCCTCGTCATTTTCAACACCTGCCCCTGTTGTGGCATTATGGGTGGTGCTCAATTAGAGAGTGGCGCTCTATTTTCTGCGGTCATTTGGCAAAACCAATAACTCCAAAATTTTGAAATTTCTTTTTTTGCATTTTTTCAATCGTTACACCAATGTCCTTCTTGTGTGTAAATATCGAGTTTGTCCTCCTAACCGATTTTGAGTTACCTGATGTGGCAAAACCCATTAACTCCACTTCTGCATAAAAAGTTGTTTAAAATTTTGAAAAGTGGATGGCAAAGCCTGTTAACTCCACTCGTAATTGTTAATTTGTTATTACGTCATAAACAATGTTTAATGCATTTCTCAAAAATTTTCATCTCACTAGTGAAAATATTGTGCGTAACAATATGAAACAACAATAATAGGGACGCAATAGCCAATTGAATTTAATGCAAATTTGGATAAAAATCAAACGTAAAACTAAAACGCTAGTGTTTATACATTCATTGAATAAAATTATTGACATTAAACTTTATTAGTAAACTTTTATGATCAAGCAATATTATCAAGCCAAAAATTAAAAAATCTACAATCAGGAACATTCTTAAAAACACCTGAAAACTAAAACTTGATTTTCTCGAAAAGTGTAAAGGTGAAGATAATGGGTTGGCCAAATGACGGCAGTGTTTCAATCTTTCCCCTATAGTGGCGCTCAAATAGAGGCTTTACGGACGTTTATGGTTTTTACAGTAGCTGTTGGGGTTGCCAAAGCAATAAACCTTAGCTGCACAATTGTCCTGTCCAAATGTCCAATTTGTGTGGGCTTTAGACCCACGGTTCTGTCGGTACTTGGTTCTTGTTTCTGCATCACAATTAAATTTTTGATGTAATTGTGATGCCGAAACTAGAAACAAGAACCGTGGGTTTGAAACCCACAAAAACTGGAGTAACTGGACATGTCACCACGTGTGGACAGGCTAAATATGGGTTGCAGGCGAAGAAAATCTGGTCATTGCTTTTGGGCCTCCCCACTATAAAAATGCTTCCGCCATCGCTGGTTTCCCCATTAAAATATTCCAGAATCCGCTCTTGGTTTAGTTGGAAAAAGGCTTGCCCTATAAGCGCAGTATAATTACACTCAGGAACGCATTTAGGAGACATTGTGCCATGGCCCCACCCCTTCAAACTTTGCCTTTCAATGCAAAAATAAATGGGGCAAAGGGACTGAAATATGCCAGACTCTTTTGATCACTTTTGGAGCTTATGTCTTCCTTCCCCCTTTAAAAATTTCTCACTTCGCCGCTGGTTAAACTGTAAGACATCTTATATTTTCAGGCTTTGCAGTAGCGGTGCAAATTGAAGCGGCTACAAAAAAAAATGCAAGTGCTTTATTTTTTCGTCTTCATCATGAGTGTCGGATTTTACATTGGCGCAATTTGGTCTTCTGACTGGATTACGTACAGAGAAGAACATTATGACATTAGTCACGGGCTCCTGACTTCTTGCCTCGTTAGAAAAACACAAAATAAAGAGGAACCCAGGAAATGTGTAAGTGTAGGTAAGTGGGAGTGATGCGCGAATTCACTATCACACCAAAGTTCACTTGAATTCACTTTTTTTTCAAGCAATGTTTGTGTGCGTAAAATTTAGTTGAGCATCCCCAATAACCTATTCTGGTTGCTGATGCAAACTCACGCAAAAAATTATTCTCGAACTCATGACTGTAGGCTATAGATACTTGCACTCGATGTGTACGTGTCGAACTTACTCGTACTCCGATTCTTTGAAATGTTCAGTGTTGGAATCCGAAGTAAATCCCGTACCATGTCTTAAAAAATTGATGCAAATATCAGAAGGCTGAGCTTTGACACAGCCTCAACCCAAAATAAAAAGTGAAACAAAAACTGGGCCGCTTTCCCTTTCAATCGGAAAACAGCCTTTAGGCTTGTCTGTGGTTTTGCCCAGCGGTACCGCACTCATAGATACCATGCCCCACGAAATGCAGTAGGTTCGATTCACGGCTGAAGCTGATTGTATTTGAAGAGCGTAAGCTAACTTCGCAGCCTTCCTCAATTACTGTTGAAGTTTCTGTTCAAACTGGACTAATTTGAAGTTAATTTCAGTTATTTGTTCATTCATCTAAGTGGCTAGTAATTAAAGTGTTTTTGCGGATGTGGCATTTTTCAAACCCAAACAACTAGAACTTACTGGTACAAAGACTCCAGATTAAACAATTAATTTAATACGCGGTATTAGACATATATTAACTCAGCGCAATCTAAAACAGAAAAATAAACAGTCCAAAAACTCTAATCTGAAAAATGGGGGATTCTTTTTCTTCCAGTCTTACACTCATAGTTATTTGTATTTTTTTCAGCATTTAATAAAAGATACAATATTTACGTCCCTGGTGTATTGTATTTGGCTTCGGGAGGAATCTTTTTGTTTTCTCTCATTGCTGGGTTATTTTTGTATAACACTGGCAGTACCAGGATTGGATTTTGGATTACTGGTGTATTGCAAGTATTAGCTGGTAAGTAAGCACCTGCATCTTGTTGAAAAATAAATAATTACTTCGGTAATTTTTAAATTATTATTGAAAAAAAGCAGACAGCGAAGTGAACTTGTGCTCTGTTGAGTCAACAGCCACCCGGTATAGGCCTATATGTCAAATGCGATCGACTTCAGACTAGAATCAAACCCGTTACGAGCCAAAACGACAAAATGACCGAAACTATTTCCGATAAAAAGGATAAGTGCGATGCGAATACATGAGTTATTTGTTGCCAGGGTTACAACGGGACGCTTCCCCCGTTTTGACATTTCAAGATCTTTTTTCAGTTTCAAAGATAAATCACTAAAGACCCAGGGCCTTTCATTGTCTAAACCCGGCCCTGGCCCTCCTTAGTTTTTCACTGGTTACACCTTTGGCTCAAATTTTTAGTAATTAACACATTAGTACTTTGATAGGTTTAGAACTTTAAATGCACAAAATTGTTACATATAAGCATGGTTGGATTTAGACAATGAGAGGCCCTATAGTCAGCGACATGGTGTACCGGTACCGCGCGCAAGTGACAGATCCTGCGTGACGGGTTGGATTCGCGACTGGAGCCGACCGAATTGACATTTAATGGGTGGCTGCTGACTCGAAGAGCGCAAGCTCACTTTGCAGTCTCCCTCAATTACTGTTGAACTTTCAGTTCAATATAATTTGAAAATAACCTCAGTTATTTAATTTAATTTGATCAATGAGGTTCTTAATTGTGATCAACGATCAGACTTATCTCTACGTAAATAAACATGTGGATGGTCGATCTCCCTAAATAAAGTCTTTCTTGTTCGTGACGAGGCCCTAGGCTTCAGCCTGCCTAGCCTATTTGGTAAATTCGACCCTGCATATAACCATTTTTCATTCTCAGATCCCTCCTCTATAACAAATTTTTTATTTTACATTTATTCATCAGGTGTGTCGGTCACTGCTGCGGCTTGTCTGGTAATTACACTCCAGTTAAGTCGAGACGACGAGCAAGTGTTTGCAAGAGACATCAATCGAATTGGTAACCCAAGAAAGCTTTATACACCGGGGTTTTTCATTGCCTGGATTTCGGGTTTGGCTTCAATGTGTGGAGGAATTGTCGCCATATCATCAGCCCATCGCTATGATTACTTAAACCCAAAAACTGACAGGTTTTCTAGAGCTACATTGCTGTCGCCCAAGCCCACTTTGGATCAAATTAAAAGCATCTCGCAAACTGCACAAGCTGCGCAAGATGCCCATGATGTTTCCGAGTAACTAATCAAACTAAACCGATCAAATAATGAAAATTTTTTCTTGTATGTGATTGAATCTTTAGTTGAATAGCGCGTTTTTTTCTACTTCTTAAAATTTTTCTTTTTTTTCTCTCTCGGTGTTATTCTATTCCTTCTTCTTAATTTTCATTAATTTTTATCTTACTATCGCGAAAAAACGGCAAAAGCAGCTGAAACGAAACCGCTTGGGAGTTGCCGCCCAAAAATGTAAGCCAGGCACGCAGGGCCGGATTTAGACAATGAGAGGCCCTAGACTATTTGATCACACTGATTGGAAGAGCAAAAACAAAAGGTCTTCACGTCCTCAGATGTCCTGTTTTCACTGAAAATATCAGTAGAGCAAAAAAAAAACGGTTTTCGTTCTTCGTGATGAGGCCCCTCATTTTCTTCGCGGCCCTAGGCTTCAGCCTGCTTAGCCTATACGTAAATCCGTCCCTGCAGGTTTTATTGGATTCCTCTTTTCTCTCTTGTGGGCCTCGAACTTGTACTTTGCGCCAAAGCCCCACTATACGAAGTTTACGGCCATGCAAAAAGCGCATCTAATTTTACACTCGAAGCCGCAATTGAGATCATAAAATAACGAGCGACAACAAAAGTGCATCAAGATACAAACTTAAAAATTTTACGGTGGTGCTTTAACAAATCTAATACTGAACATACTACACACTTAGGCCTACATTGTAACAAACAAAGAGCAGTAACTGTTGAAAGGTTTAATATTATTTTCTTAACGATTGTCTGGATAAAATTCAGATTATTTTGCTAAATATTTCAACCGTTTTACATCCACTCGCTGAAGCAAGCTGAATTATGTTAAACTGATAAATCGGCCAAAATTTCATTGCAATTTTTAAGGTAGCTCAAGTGAGCCGGATAGAGCGCCATCGCCGATATTTTGAAGGCCGGTCAGCTCAGTTCTTAACACATCGCTGTCGGTGCAAAAAGTCTCTGATTCAATTCCCGGGCCGGTCAACATATGTCGCCAATGGCTCGCCACCGCTGCGACGTTTCTTCGGAGCTATGTCGCCCAGCGCGAAGCTGCGGAGACGAGCCCCGCAACTCGTTACATGCTTTGGAGTACTACCGCGAGTATCATGAGGATTTTGATTTCGAAAACAAGTGCAAAACAAAGATGTCAATTCCAACCTCAGAATTGATAAAGATTTCCAATTATCCTTTGCATAAATAACATGACGTCTTTGCGTCTTAAACTACCAACTACACTACAGAACGATCTACAGTAATACCCACAACATACGGAAACAAAAGTCAACTCGATCAAATAAATGGTAGAAAAAAACGAGAAACATATACAGACATGCATACATCCGGGGTTGTTACAGAGTACAGTGGTAGACATTTTCCAGTTAGTAATAAATCCGAAGACATGTTTAAGCAATAAACACCTTATTTATCGGCTTGAACCATTATTCGTTATACACCCTAAACTCAACAAATTTTTTTCCAAATTTCGGGCATTCACCGCTGCAAAGCTTATTCCTCTTGAAAAGCTTACTGCAGGTCAAAACATTTTTTCTCCGAAAGCGACACCTCTTTAACTCTTGAAGGTACAGTCAACTGTAAAGTTTCAGCCATCCATTTACGATCTTGCGTCAACGATTGTCGCAAGAGGGCGCTACAAGTCAGTAATATTAATTTCAGAATTATTGTTTTCCGCTGGATTAATTTTTGTAGATTTTTTGTCTGGGATTGTTTTATTGTCAGTTAAAAAACCTGAAAATTGTGAAACTACATTGCTTTCGTGAAAACTGGTCAAGCTCACCAACCGAGATGCCCGGTAGGGGGCAGTGAGTGACGACCTGCAAGCTTGCTGATAGCCTGTAAATAAAAACATCAAAAAACTCAAGTTAAAAAAAGAATTCAGGAATATCTTATAGCACAAACTTTAAAAAATCTAATGTTACCGTAACGGCGTTAACTTAAACTTAAAGCAAGAAGAGCGCACTTGCGTACGAAGTTAAAGGGTAAACTCGAAGTTAAGTTTGCGTAACAAATTTTTAAGTCAAGTTACTCACCATCTTTACAAATGCTGCAGCAAAGCAATCTTATAAAAGCTCCTCGGAACTCTCTGCTGTGGCAATATATTAAAGGATTGAAGAAGCTGTTTGCGTAACCAAGCCAATTTAAAACAAAAAATGTTGTCTCAGATATGCAGCGATCACAGAAAACCTAAATAAAACATAGCCTAAACACAAGCACAGTCTCGAGAATGTTTTTTATTACGGAAACAAACCTGTTCGCGTATGTCGTCTGGAAGTCCGGAAAGCGAAAAATGTAACAGATAGGCTGTGGGCCTCTCGGTCCCACTTTAAAATATATATTGGAATACAATATACTGTACAAGGTAACACCTGTGCCATCCTGTTTCGGGATTACGTCCCTCATCAGTGACAACAATCAGGGAGAAGTCAATCTAATCGAAAGTTACGCAGCAAAACCATATCGAAAACCACACAACAAAGTTACTGTACTCAATCCGGCGTTTGGATAATCCAAACAGTGAAAACGGTAGTGGTTGCAAAGAACAAAAAGTAAAGAACAGACAAATGAAGTTGGTTGGACTACCAAATAAAAAGTGGTAAAGATTTTCCTATCAGCCAACTTATTACCTGTGTTACGTTGGCTATAAAAAATGGCAACCAGCATATTACAAATGTCCCCATAATGATTCCCATCGTGAAAACAGCTTTATATTCTCGACGAGTGATGATGGACACCCGACTCCCGCCTTTTGTTACCATCCTGTAATCCCCCTGTTCATTTCGGGTCGTGCAACGCTTAGCAAGTGCGACTGAAAAACATAAAAGAAAAATCAACAAAAGTACAGAAATGGGAACTAACAAATATCGGAACAATGCTAAGTGCAAGCGTGTCAAATATTTAAAATGTTTACAATTTTGCGAGGACTCATTCATAGGCTAAACTGGTGGATGGAAAACGGGGAAACCTGGCGGGAAAAAGTATCTAAATGTTTAACGCTTGGACATAACAACTGTAATGATGGTAACGTCATCAAAAATCAAATTATTATTATGGTCGCAGAAGTAGATCGAAGCCTATAACGAGTGGCGGGGCCAATCTCCGCTATTTCGGGCCCGGGCCACACTGCTACGAAGAAACATCGCAGCGGTGGAGAGCCGTTGCGAGACTGTGCCAGATTCGACCGGCCGGATAATCGAACCCTAGACCTCTGGCGCTGATAGCGATGTGTCCCCAACTTGTAGGCTAACCAGTTGTTATGGTAACGTCATCACAACCAATTAATAGCAACTCCCTGTTGCGCTATTTTTTTCTGGTTAGGCGCTCGGCGCAGAACTTAAATTTGCATTTAAAAAACACTATCAAACTGCATTGTAAGTAAAAAATCTATAATGGTTTTCAATTTTAAAGATAAAAATGTAAAGATGATAAAATTTTTGCCAAGCTTTTACTGTAAATGGTTAGATTTTGTTCTAAGGTCGTAACCGCTTCGGTTCAGTACTAAAGAATTTTGACTGATACTGTTCCAACCCTATTATGTCACCCAACAACCTTATGGGCCTACAAAAAAGTTGAAAACAAGTTTTTAAATGTAGATTAAACAGCGCAGCTATTGTTGCACAAAAAAAAGTAAATTGAAATAGCTTTTCGCTAAGTAATGAATGTAAAGCAGTGTTTGCGCATTGCTTGAAATGTGATCTCTTTTAAAACAGCACAAACGCTGCGGCTGCCGCACACCGAGCACCGTGAAAGTGCCTTTAAACATAAATTTGCAAATAGAATATCTAGCCATATCGGTAAAACTATATTTGCAGCGCTAAGGATTTTTGTCATGAGAAATTTGCTGCAACTCCCACATTTAGATATGTTTAGGCTACAATTCGGCCTGAGACGCAGTGGTTCAAGATATCGCTATCTGCGAGAGGGATCTTGTGTTCGATTGCCAGGTCGGTCCAATCGTACCAAAGTGTCACCAACACGCCCAAACGGTTGCAAAGTTCGAAGCTGTGTTGCCCAGGTACTCAGCTGCAGATCCCTCGCCACACGTTTAAGCGTAATGCTGCGAGTATAATGAAAGTTTTCTTAAGGTTATTTTTTTGTTTCATACGAAATCCTTTAGTTAATTACTTACTTTTGAACACAATTGAATAAGCAAAGAGCATAACAACCAATGGAATATAAAAAGATATTAACGAAGACAGGACAGCGTACATTTTGTTTGGACGGAATCCACAGCAGTACGGATCCTCATAGCACTCCAAATCACATAGATCGTCTGTTTTCCACCATCCGCAGTTAATGGGGACAAACGCGATTGCTCCCGAAACGATCCAAATAATTCCGATTACTATGCGCGAAGTGTTCCGAGTTACTTTTTTTGTGTATTCAAAAGGCTTAGTGATTGCGAGATAGCGATCAATCGAAATGGCACAGAGAGTACAGATACTTGCAGTGACACTCAATACGTCAATGGACGTCCACAAATTGCAAGCAACTGGTCCCAGTTGCCATTTTGCTTCGTACAAATAATGTGCTCCTATGGGCATTACCACTCCCCCCATAATGAGGTCAGCAGAAGCAAGGCTGATAATAAATAAATTGGAAACTCTTTTGAGTTTTCGAAATATTAGCACGGACGCAATCACCATAATATTTCCAACTACAGTTGCAAATGATAATAAAACAACAACAACCACAAATCCGCTGTACGAGTTCTCGTCGGATTTAGGACAAGCAGTTACATTGCTGACAACATCGTCATCGTTTGAAGAATTGATTGAAACTGTTGTCCATTCCAATGACAAACTTGCTCTTGCTCCAGCATATAAGTAACAATAAAACACGAACAAAAAACATAAACTACTCATATTGCGCGATGTTACAAATAGACTTACAGTGTATTATGTAGATTGGTCACCTGAAAATAGCCAAAAATGTAGGCTATAAAGTCATCTCATTTAAATATAACCACTCATACTTAAACATGCAGGGTGGTTTGGAAGTAACCGATTCTAAAATAATGACGGTTTATTTTTGAAGTGTGATTTTTTTCACTTAAAAAGATGTGAATGAGAAGGAAATGAGAAGAAAATACATTGCATGGACTTTTATTTACAATTCGGCACCTATTTATTTGTTTATCTAAATGTAGTTGAATTTATTTTTAATTATCATTAATTGTAATTAATAAGGAAATTTACAAAATAACATTAAATTGAATTCGAATGAATATTAAAATCGTTAAAATAAAAAAAACAAGATCGCAGATTTATTTGCCACACAGTAACGTACCCACGAAAAACTGAGAAACATGTTAAAGCTTTTGTATAAAATGTATGACGGTGTTCAAAAATAAAGCGTTAAGCCTACTTCCAAAATCCGAATCACCATGTATAAACCAGTACCATTAATAAAATAATTTATCATCATTTATGTGCTATTATAGGCTTACTTCACGTTCTATAGAAGCTGCTGCATTCAACTGCCGCTTTAAAATTTCTTACTACACTATTAGACCAATTAATACACTTTCTGGTGTTTTTTAAACTCGAATTTTAATGATTTAACGCTTAAATCTAAACTCACAAGATACGTGATCAAAAAATTCTGATGATATTTTTTTTAATTTTTGTTTTATCTACTCTTTTTACAATTTTTATCTCACCAAGTTAAGTTATTTCCTTCTTATTCAACTAAAAAATCACCTGTTGTTTAAACTTTTCAACAACTTACACCAAAGTCAATTTTTTATCGAAACCTAGCTATCAAACTTCACAATAATGGCACAATTTCTATTCAAAAAATACTCGAGAAAAAAGTGTCAACAACGTAATTTTCACGGACAATGCACTAGAGTAATTCCTCAACCAAAGACGAACGCAAACAGAAATTCCATTGTCGTAATAATGCTTTTGTTGTGCACTACCGTTAAAATGCGTCGTCCTATCACACGTTTTTAAAAGTACTCTAACACCATGAATTTTTTGACTGCAAACCGTGAACACTGTTTCGACCTTTCAAGTCTTTTTGATGCATTTGGCATAGCCGGATTACGAAGATGCGTATAGCCTTGGGTGAAGGCGTCTCGTACAGAACAAGCAAAAAGATCTAAAGCTAACTTGTGCGTCAAGTCTGCAAATTTCATGGGGTCCCGCTAAAAACAGCCCAGTGCTTCTTATGAAGTATTGATACAGTTTGGCTTAGTTTATGTCATTGGTTTGGCATGTGGTAGGTCTGAATATAACTCAGGGCACGATATACGCTGGTCAGAGTTTTTGCTTGTGATTCGCAACTACACCGTTATGAATTTTTTTTACATCAAACCCAAAAAAATAAGATTGCTTACTAAATTAATGTCTTTTATAGCAACGTTTTAAACGCTTAAAAGCAACTGCACATCAAAAACTAATCTCGTTGACCTACTAAAAGGATTTCTTTACTCTGATATAGTCAAAACTGGATTGCTGTATTATATTCGAGAGAGAAAATGCAATGCTGACCTTTTGTTTTGCAGTTTTACTCCAATATCAGTCCATTAGATAAAATTTCTAACTATTTTCAAAAATAAAGCGGCAGTAATTCTCGTAGCTGGACATTTGTACAGTTCAGATGGCCGAGTGGTAAGAGCGTCTGCCGATAGATATGCAAACCTTTTGTGCTTGCTGCCAGAGAACTACTATCCAATCCCAACCAACACGACATCAGGTAGGATGACTGGGCGGAACACGCATGGAGCTCGGAGTGGAACAATTGCAACACCCGACTTCACCACTTCATTTGCAACACCGACACCCCTCCTCCAGGTATGCATCTCCCGAGACGTTCCTGGGTGCGGCTAAACTAAACCTTCTTCGCACTGTGTTGGGCGATTCCGCTCTTCCCTGCACAACTAAAGAATGGTTCCATCTGCGGCATGCGATTGTGGCGCTGAGAATCAAACAGCAGAGCATATAATAGCTCAGCGTCCCCTGTTCCACCTCATGACGTGGGATAACTGGATTGGTCCACATGGATGATAACACAATTACCTGGCTGCATGAATCTTGCCCGGGCATTTAAAACGATCATGCTCGTACGAACGAACAAACGATTGACTAATTGGTATTCACAGCTTTCTGTTTGAGGCCAAGCATTAAAGGGGCAGTGACCCTGTCCACATGTCCAAATAAGGTGGGCCAAAAGCCCACGGACTTTCTACGTCATAATCAAATTTTTGACGTCAGAATTACAAGAATTACTGTAACTTTACTTTGCTCGTTAAATGACAAGGTTTTGCATGAGTCCAAACACCGATAGAAAGCCTTTATAACATGTTTTATTATTTAACTAATCTAATGACGCATTTATACATAAAGTAGACCAACGAGTATTGAACTAACTATATTGGCACCACGGTTATTGACAAGTAATGATAATAATGTTAATTTAAAGAGCTCGATGAAGATCTAAAAACTAAAGACAGGTTTATTCAAGTCTAATTCAATCAAATACCATCTCTAGAGAATCTACGATAGGCAGTATTTCATTAAGAAGGTACCGTAATAGCCTACGGTTTGAATGCGCAATCTGCTACCTTTAGTATGCAGAAGATTTTTCACTGTATTGCTATAAGATAATTATGTGCTAAGTTTTAACCAACTGAAATGCAAAAAATAATTCAATTTAAAACAGCTTTGCGTAGAAAATCAATCAAATTTCCATTATATCTGTTCATGCCATCCGTGTGCTTTGGATCTGAGTAGCAATCTTTAAGGAGCTGCATCCGTAAAATGGTTTTTTAGTAGTAGGCTATAGCTGTACACATTGTAGAAGAAAATTATCAAAATGCACCGAGAAAAAAAGCGAAACTTTTCCAATAATAATCGGCCTGTACATGTAGCAGCATTGTTTTACAGTAGACTAACCTATTTAGGACCGGCCGGTTAGCTCATGCGGTCTCGGGTTTGATTCCCAAGTCGGTCAATGCGAACACAGAGTCGCCAACGGCTCACCAAGTCGCCACTGTCGCGACATTTCTTCGGAGCTGTGTTGGCCAGGAGCTAACTTCGCCAAGTCGCGGAGATGCGCCCCGCCACTCGTCATGCGCTTTGGCGTAATATCGCGAGTATAATGAAGATTTGATTTTTTTTTTATTTTTTTATGTGTTTTTATGTCACATTTATTTTTTGATTTGCTGTGGTCCTAAACAAAATTAGTCTTTTTGACTGACAGAGGTTTTCCTACCGCAATGACGTCACAAGTGATAAAAAGCGTCACCTACGTCCTCATCATTTTATTTCAATTTTTACAAAGTGACAGTCAAATATATGAATGTCAATCAAATAAGTTATTTCCCAGAATACTTTATTAATCCAATAAACAAGTAATAACCTGTCAATCAAAGCAATTACAGTATTTCAAAGTATTAACGACGCAATCTCCCTGACCACCATTTTGAAAAGGCTTTCTTTTTCAGATTATATCGGTACCCAAGATTTTCCAGTATCAGGCGCTGTTTTTAAGCGAAGTAAATGAGCCAGGGGTTCTCAGCCAGGGGGCATTGGCCTGCTTGGGGGGCACGGTACATCAACTAGGAGCACGAGCGCAAGACTTATTCCCTAGCCACGTATGGCCAGCGTTCGGGTGTAGCCACTGTGACAAAATACGGACAAAACATTTATCGCTGAACAGAAGAACACTGGTGCTGAAAGTCTGTAGAAGGAAGCCACAAACCATATAAGGTTGAGAACCATTGTACTAAGCCATCTGAGTGATCATCCACTTCTCTCATCACAGCTTCATTTTGAAATTATGATTGTTCAAAATACCTTAGAACCGATTCGTGTTTATAATCTCATCTGGGAATGTTAAGCCATGTTCTACTACCCAATAAAGTACGGGGGAAAAGGAAAAATTCCCCGGTCCACATGACCAACTTTAGTTGGTTTCAGGCCCGCGGTTTTAGTTTCTGCATCATAATCAATTTTTTGATTTCATGGTTAAAAAAAGTGATTATGACATCAAGAAATTGATTATGATGAAAAAACTATCGAACCAAGAACCGGGGCCTAAAACCTACGAAAATTGGACGTGTGGACAAAGTAAATGTAGCCAAGTTATTTAAGTTATTTAAATGGCGACACAGCATTTTGCTGCAAGCAAGTGCTGTGGAGACGCTAAAAAGGTGTCCTCTTTTTGACATCACTCACCTTCAGACAAATGCTGGAGAAAGTTCCGGCAAAAATTGTCGATTGGACTCGAACCCGTGATGCTTAGGCTTACAACTCTAGAGCAGCAAACTATACCAACGTCAGAATACAACAAATATGGGACGAAAATAGCTTAAGGATGAAAAATAAAGTCGCGTTAATTCTTAAAACAGGACGTTTCCATAACATAGATTCAGCTGTTATCAGTTTTGTTCTGCCGTGCAGTGTAGGCTAAGCAGGCTGAAGCCAAGATCCTCGGAGAAAATGGGGGCCTCGGAGAAAATGAGGGGCCTCATCATGAACAACGAAGACCTTTTTTTGGAGGGTTTTCACCGATATTTTCAGTGAAAACACGACAACTGCGGATATGAAGACTTTTTTTTTGGTCTTCACCGATTTCTAGTGAAAAAAATGGAAATAACCTAGGGCCTCTCATTGTCTAAATCCGGCCCTGCTTATACTGCCGATGATGACAGCTGTTTCTATGTTGTCGAAGCTTGTAGTTTTGGGAATTATTGTGACTATATTTTTCCTCCCTGTACTAACGTCATCTTTATTCTGCCAACGAGCAACATAACTTGCAGACTTAAAATTTTAAAATAAATAAATTGGTTCAATTTAAAAATTAGTCACTTCCAGCAGCTAAAGACTCTCTATCACTGCAACAACTAGCGACGCCTGCAACTGCGCTGCTTTAACAAGACGCGGACACTCGCGAAAGAAGAGTGCAGTGCGTCTAACAATGAATGTTTTAATTGCTGTGTTTGAGCAGTTAAAATAATAGATTTAGTGGATAAGACATGCTTTTTATTTGCCAAAGCACAATGTTCAAAAGCCTTTGCGCCTAAATCTTTTTTGCAAACTCATTTTATTTGTGAAAACCTCATGTTTTATTTAAAACCTGAAAGATGATCGCAGGCGCGGACTAATTTGTCACCTGACTGTTGTAGTTAATATTACAAAAAAAGTGAAAAAAAACAAAGAGTAGTCGAGGGAAGGAGGGGCACCGGAACCTAGTGGCGTAGCGAGAAATTTTAGAAGGCGGGGGTGGGGGAACATAAATTGCAAAAGCCATCAAAAGAGTCTGGCATGCTTCAGTTGCTTAGCAACATTTGTTCTTTTTTACGAAAATGACAAGTCAAAAGGAGGGGGGGAGGAAGGCATAGTACAATTCCTCCTTCCCTAGACTTTTCACATACCGATATGCTTAAACAAACTTTGTAGCATTAACATAAAGAATTCAAACCATAAACGTCTTCTAATTTACAAAGTCATCTCTCAGCCTGATGTCCTACAGTGTCATTGTCAAGAGTATTTTATTTGCCCAGCATCCTTCCGATAAATCTGTGCATAAATAGCTAGTAGTCCTATCGCACATGTGCAACTTTGCAAAAATTGTCAATCCCTTCGATGATGTAAAAAGCGAAAGTGTGTTTCCCAGTGGTTTTCCTACGGTCCAATGGTATTCAATGGTTTTCCAAGCAAAAAATGTTAATCCAAATAACTTTAAAAGCAGATTCGCAACCTACAAAATTTATATAGTTTGACGTTTTGCCCCCGAAAACTAATGAGCGTTTTTAAAGCGCACCTAAGACTAAATTGAAAAACTGTTTACTTTAATTTTGCGAAAGATGCCCAAGACGACAACTAAATCAAATCTTCATTACACTTGCGGTAACGAGTGGCGGGGTCCATTTTCGTGGCTTAACGCCTGGGCAACGCAGCTCCGAAAAAACAACGCCGCGGTGGCGAGCCGTATATGCGACACTGCGTCAAATTTAACCAGCCTGGTAATCGAACCCCAGACCTACCGCGCGATAGCGATGTGCTTAGCCACTAAACTAGCAAGCCGGTTAGATGAATTCGATAGGCAAGTTTCTGTATAAATTGAAGTGCATTATGCGCATGAACTAACATTTATCAAAACGTCTGAAAAATGGCGTGAACCCACAGTATAAACTTCACAAGATGCAAAGCAGCTTATGAGCTGTAATATTAAACGCTGTAAAATGTAAAAAAAATGCCAATCAGAATTATACAACTGCTGAAACAGTATTATAGAAAACAACAAAGAGCTTTATTCAATTTAATCTGTTTTAGCGCCCACAACATATTTTCATCTTTAACTCGATGATCAAGCTCTCAATCCAAAGGCTTAATTTTACGCCTGTGGGCAATCAAATGCCGCTACTACATGTTCGAAAATTTTAGACTTTTAAAACGTTACGCTTGCTTCAGTCTATCGTAACGCAGTCATACACACTTCACAGGCGTAGTAGGCCTACTAGTAGCAAAGATCCATCTTTTAAAATTTTAGAATACGATTATTTTCCAAATTTTAAATTGCTCAACTACAGTACATATATAAATTTAACGTATTTAATTCTGCGTTTTTTCTCATGTGATTTTTCACGTTGATTAATCATGTTGCCTAGTAATAATAGATTTTGTTTCACCAATTATTTTTTGATTTAGAGTGGATTTTTATTGCGTTGCCATAGCAGTTTGTGCGCAAAAAACAGCGGTAGAGGTAGGCCTTTCGAATTATGACGCGTACTTTGTGATTATAGACGCTGGTTTACAACGAAAGTAAGTTTGCATTTGAGAAGTTGTGAGTGGGAATTCTGTTTTCGCCGGTCAATGTAGAGAACAGAGACTAGAGACACAGATCGGCGCCTGACGATTTCTATACGCGTAAATGTGCAACGCGAATGCAAATGCGAGCGTGTTGCTACCATGCCTTCTCTTTTGTTTTTTTAACTACTCTTTTCCTATCTGTTTGCCATAACATTAACCGTTTTGTTGCCTCTTCCCTTTTCTTACATCGTTGATATTTTTCAGTCATCTTGCCGTATTCTTTATCGAGTATTGACGGTGCGGAAATAAAAGACACTATGACAACAACTAATTCGATTTAGGTTGTGCATTCTAATAATTCCAATAACGATGTAGTTCCAATAACAATGTATGATTTTTATCCTCAACCCAATTTAAGATCTGAGAGCTCAATCTGAAGTTGGAAACGCTTAGCTCGTATGCAGTATGCACAGCGTGTGAAAACTCGATTTTCAGCAATTTGAATTGCGGTGACTTTAGTTTCGCTTCGCTGTAGTTCAATTAGAGAAGTCATAGGTCAAGCCAAACCTGAATACTCGGAAACAAAGGCAACTCCTAAGCGAGTCTGGATTCGTCCTTATATGTATAGCGACTCTGTCGCTTTTTCGTGACAGGAAGATAAAAATGAAGAAATTATCATAAAGCAATATTCAATCTGTGCGTAACTGAGTCTTCAACATCACAAACATGAAATTAGGACACGAGAATTGGTGTTATTTTAATTTTGATAAGCAATTTTAATAACCAAAAATTTTACCGCGTCTGAAACCCTTGAAACAATGGTTGGATCCAGAGCCTGCTTCTCCGTGTTACATTTTATGCGCAGTAGGCCTTTACTTGATGCAGAGCTGATATAGACAAGGCGCGTCTGCCATTTATTTCATAGGCTACTAATTCACCTAGCAAGCTCCAATCGAAAAAAAGAAATATTGAACTTCTATAATAAAGCTTTTTATTAACCTTGCTACTCAATGCCGTTATAAACTGCAAACTCGCTGCAGCAAAATTAATTTTGACCAGTTTTGAAAGAGAAACATTTTTTTTCATTAAAGCTTCTTACGTTTGAAATTGCATGTTAAAATCTTGCACTTAATTGTTCATGATCACATTCCTAGGAACAAACTTCAATAAAGGCATCCCAGCGCAGTAAATGTCTTAAGCAATTTAGATTGTACAGTCGTGCCTGGCCTCAACTCTATCTGTTTCTTCGCCAAGCTGTAATCATTTTATCAGCTACTGATTTTTTTCCGTCACGTTACGTAAAGTTCTGCTAAAGATGTACGCAAGCCGGCCAGCAGTTTCGGCATGACTGCGTTTGACAGGTCAATGGCCGAGTGGTAATACCGTCTGCTATTGGAGCTGTAGACTCGGGTTTGCTTCTGAGTCTGGTCTAACCAAAGTCTGTAAAATTGGTATTCACTGTTTCCCTACTTGACGCTCAGCATTAAAGGAACAGTGTGGAGAACAAGCCAGCAAGTTTATTTGCTAACACGTTCGGAAAGACACTGAACGGGATCTCCCATCTTAACGTGGTAGACAGGTGGCCGGCAACTCCTTAGTGAGCTCGTTATTGCGCTTTGATCACTTTCTCATGATAATAGGATAAATATGCAGCTGAATATATAAATACCATACAAATTTTTGTAAAGTAAACGCGAAACTGCGTGATTTGGCGACCAAATTGCAGCTTTTTTCTAACACAAAAGCTGAAACGACGGCTGGAACATAGCCCAAAGCTGGAACTTTAAAAATTTCGTAATTTACAGTACCGATAGCTTTTACAAATTTTGATGAATTGAAGTGCCAGAGTCATGTATCAAGCCATAATTTGATGTAATGAAAAATGATTGTCAAAGGATTACTGTAGTTTAAGACAGAAATTTGATTAAAAGCTTCTGCCTGAATTTTAGAATAAAAACTCTCATTATACTCGCGGTATTACGCCGAAGCGTGTGACGAGTGGTGGGACCGCATCTCTGCGGCTTAGCGCCTGGGCAGCACAGCTCCGTGAACGCGCAGCAGTGGCGGCAAGCCGTTAGTGACATCGTGTCCGATTTGACCGGCCAGGAAACTAAAGTCTGGTCCTCCCCAAGGTTGCAAAAAATCGATTGCAATCGATATTCGATTGCGATTTTTTTTTACTTTTTGTTCATCGAAGGCATGTGGGAGTCATTACTTTTTTGAATGAGTATCGAATATGATCTTGTCTTTACTTTTTTCGACTTAATTCGGTATTCCATGCAGTATTCGATTTTTTTTTGTCCAGGTTATTTTATCTCACTTAGTAAACTTAAAATAATTATCGGTATGCCATTACCTTGTTTTTGCTGATAAAATTTTTTTATGCTAAAAACCCCAGCTAAAAATAAAAAAAACAAAGTTGCGATATTGCAAAGTTGCTTCGCATTAATATGGTCGCATGTTGTGTCTGGTCCTCCCGCACCTGGTCCTCCCGCACCTGGTCCTCCCGCACCTGGTCCTCCCGCACCTGGTCCTCCCACCCCGACATCATGTCTCAAGTACGTTAATGGAATAGAAAATGTTGCGACAAATTTATTGCCGTGATTTCTGGCCGATTGGCGTAGTGATTACAGACATCGCTGTCGGTGCTGGAGGTCTTGGGTTCAATTTCCTGACCGGTCAAATCGGATACAGTGTCGCCAACGGCTCGCCACCGCTGCGACGCTTCTTCGGTGCCCAGTTCAGTACGCGAAGTAAGGGGGGGTATGGGGGGATGTGTCCCCCAGTAATTATAGATATCCCCACAGTAAAAAGTTAAATGATATCCTGAGGGGGATGCCAAAACATCCCCCCAGTGATGAGGAGAAACGCAGTATGGATGACGTTCCCGCAGAATTATTTGATGTAATTTGTGTTTTCGCAAACATCGCGTGACCTAAAGAAATGAAAGTAAGATTACAGATTTTAATGAGGTGGTGTGTTGGCTTGAGAACTCGAATTTGACGCAACAAAGTCGAGGTTTCAAGCCTACACACCAGCTCATTGAAAGCTGGAGCCGATCGCATGTTACATGATGGCGCAGTGGTTCAAAACGTCGTTTTTACTACGGCCATGATTCGTAATTGTTGCGTCCTTGAATAAAATGCTTAACGATAATTATAAAGCAAGGTTCGTCACAGAGTTGTTGCTAAATTGCAAATATCTTGACGCAAGATTTTGGCCCGACTCCGACAACGAGAAAACAGTCTATGGGGAAAAACAAGCAAGAAACGCTGCAAGATTTTTTAGTCTTGACCCCAAGACAACAGTGTACTGGCCTTTAGGCAAGCAAAAACTGGTGCAATTACCGATGAGTATAACGAGTTGTTAAGAATAATTAAAACGTTTCCAGTTTCAACAGCGGAGTGTGAACGGGAATTTAGCGCATTGAACATTGTGTGCACCAAAAAGCGCAATTGCATTTGCATGACCACATGCAATGCCATTTTGTTTCTCAATATTAATGATTCTCCGCTTTCGCGGGTTGAAATCAGTACCGGTATGTGTATGAGTGGCTCAAAAACCATCGTGCAGCCACTTCGCACGATTGAAGAAATCCACAGCCAAAACCGTTACAGCCTAGACATTTTTTGTTTGCTGTGAAAGAATTATTTAATTGATTATTTCTTTCCTTGTTTTTTCCCAAGTTCCTAGGCTTAACTGAAGCAATTCTTATTTTGTCGTGGTCTTGTTGCAACATTTTACCGTTGTCAAACTTAACTGCACCTTTTATTCAATGCAAAAACACTTGGGAAGCTGCGGCAAGTCGTGCCTACAGTGTGGCAGACAATAGTTTTTTGAGAGTTATTGCAAAATAGACAGATTTCGTAACAGTCTTTTCATATAACGCGACCGTTCCGCGGAGGGGTTTAATACCAAGTACAGATGGTACAACGCAAGGCAAAAACTCTTTATTGCAGTCTATGGGTTTAACTGATAACTCTAATCCATGGGTTCCCGACCGATGGGAAATTTGAGATTTTCCGGTGGGGAATTGAACACCTCCGGAGGAATTAAACACTGTTCCGTCACGGTTAGAGAAATGACCCCTTTTTTGCTCTTCACTTGTATTTTCGGAATAAAATAGGACACCTGAAGACGTGAAGATCTTTTTTTTGCTTTTCCAATCAGTGAGCTCCCCAATCTTGGCAGTCAAAAAAGATGCCCACCCCTGTTTCACTGGGCCATGAGCAAAAAGAGGTTGAAAATCCCCGGTTTAAAACTATGTTTTGGGTAATTGAGGGCAGTCACATGAAAAGTGAATGATGAAGAAAAAAAGGTTGGGAACCGCTGCTCTAGTATTTTACGGCTAGATGTATGCTTTGCAAAACATCCCCCCCAATAAATATTTTCTACTTCGCACGCTGGTCCAGTTGCTAAGCCGTGGAGAGCGATGGACCTCGCCACTCGTTACACGCTTCGGCGTAATCTAACTTTGTTTTTCCTCGGTTAAACGCGAAACAATTTTCGATAAACCTCTTTTTAAGCGACAATATTGAATTTTACTTACGGTCACGCTTTGTTACAAAATAATAGTGGCTTTACTGGCTATGACTTCTATTCTAAACCATTTGAACCTCGTAGAAATTCGTTCTAAACAACACTTTTTAAAATAGTTAAAGATCAGTAAGTCACGGTCACGTACACGAAAAGATCGCTACTACATTAGCAATGAAGCGTAGGGTATGGAAGCCTTCAGGAAGCTGTTAAAGTTTGGACGTCACTAGACTATTGTACGTTTGTTGTTCTTTGACGTGTTAGTTCTGCTGAAACACAGCACTTCGAAATAAGCCAATGCTTTTACGTAACAACATCACCTTCGTCAATAGAAGCTGAATAGACTTAATTTCAACAAAAGTTTCATTCAACTGTACTTTGAAGTATTCAATCGATATGAAAGTAGACTAATATTGTCATTATCTTTCAAAGTTTTTTTGTCTTTCTTCCATTTTTCTTGCTTCGTTCCATTATGACGACTGTAAAATATAAAAAACAAAAAAAAAAAAAGAAAAAGAAACGCACAGCCTTACCGTAAGTTAGAAATGGGGCCGTGGCCAGCCTTTGCATTTTGGGGGTCTATATATGTTTTTTGGGGGGCTGAAGAATCAACCTAAATTTTTTGTGATTTTTTATCTTTATTGCTTTCCAAACTTTTACGCGGAGTGATTTTCGCTGACTAGTTGTGGTTTGTGCTTTCAAAAGAAAACGCGGCGTAGTTTGCCCATTAGTTCTAGAAAGAAGCGAATCTACAAATAATCTTTCTTCTTTTACTTTTCCAGTTTCCCCTGAAAAAATCTGATAAGCCCGTTTATGTTCTAACTTTAGTTTAACCCAGGGCTGGGCAAACTGCTGCCCGCGAGACCATTTTATGCGATCATTTTAGGCGGGCACTTACAGAAATTTATACTCTTACCGTGAAGCAAGCCGAAGACCTTAATTTTTGCTCCTTACTAATATTAAGTGGAAAAAAGGACGGGTGCGGACGTGAAGACCTTTTTTTGGTCTTCACTCGATTTTCAGTGGAAAATAGGATATTTTTTTGCTTTTGCAATCCGTGCGACCCTCGGCTTCAAAAATTTTTCCGATGCGGACCTTCGTGTGAAAAGTTTGCCCACCCCTGGTAGGCTTACTTGGTATTGGCTGCGGTTGCTTACAACCAGCGGTAGTGTTTTCATAATGCAAATTTTGTTAACTGCGTTTACAATATGTACAATTATTGCACAACAGTCACACATCAGTCTGTCTAACGATGAAAATGGTAACCACTTCTGCTTTTAGTATTGGGATGCGAATCAGAAATTTGTCTCGAGATTTAAACTTATCATCGATTGAAGTAGCTATCTTGAAAAAAATATAAACCATTGGGTTTACATACCGTCATTATTTCGACATAAATAGTTTTTGGGGGCTAAAATAAATTCTGGGGTGGCTTAGCTTCCCCCCGCGGCTACGGCCCCGGTTAGAAATATTTTAACTTTGGCTACCGGTACCTCGTCTCTTCAACATTTTCTCTCAACAAACTTGATGCTCACTAGCAAAGCCAACAAAAACTCAAATTTGAAATCTATGTTTGAGCAAAGCGATAAAATCTTCAACAACTTAGCCGTCCTCGATTTTTTTCGTGCTTCATAACTTGATGTTTATGAAGTTTAAAACACAATAGTTCAAAATACAATCTATCACAAAAATACAATGAAATGGAATCTTCTAATATAGGCCTACACGAATATTTTAGTTTTTGATTATTGATGTTGATATCGCCAAAAATCAACTAAATTAGCCTTTACCTCTGACGCAGGTATACTATTTTCAAGAGTTTGAATTTGAACTAAACATATTTACAAAGGATTTTGAAAAAACATTCCGTTGGGATAAAAAATTAAATTTTCAAAGGGAGGCGTTTATTTAAAAACAGGATTACGGTTCATACAAACTGATACTAGCGTATTCGGTGTACCAAGCTCTGTTATAAGATTTCTTAGCAATTTAAATAATGAAAACATTTTTTCAGAAACTCAATCAATAATGCAGTCTGAATTAGCTATAGGAATGGCTTATAAAAACAAAGGTGAAATTTAATCTTTGTTATAACGTAGAGACATTAAGGCAGGCCTTCGAAGGCTTACCGGTACTATTCTACGACGCTGTAAAAACCGATTCTTCGACTAGTTTCGCGGTTTAACCGCTCATCAGGTAGACTCAGAATCGAATCCAGATTGAAAGTCACTCGGCCACCGGGCTTACCGCGTTTTGAACGGAATTTAATCTTTGTTTTTTACATGCGTCATCACGCGTCAAGGATATAAAGCGGCGATGATTCTGGCGACTCCGTTCAACCGGGAGCAGGGGCTTGACATGCTCAGGTCAAGAATCGATCTCAAGTTCTCTTCTTTCAAATTCAAAGAACTTTTTTGGGAATTTTCGTTGAGAATTCTTATGATTCGTCATGAACTTGCTACCATCTCGCTAATAGCACTCAACTGCGAAGCACAACCCAAAAACATGTGCAGGACACATTTAAACGTCGAAGATTTTTGCATTTTTTTGTGAGCGAAAATTATTTAGGGAATTTAAATGTGGAAAAATAAGTTTATTTTGCAACAGACAGCAGTCTGCAGTATTATTTTTAAACAATTGATACCACTAGTGTTTGTGTGTAAATTTAAAAAGTGCTTTTTCGAAAAAATAAATTCCCAAAAAATCATCTCGAAAGCATGAACAATCTGTTATATCACAAGGGAAAGATCCTTCCACGTTGCCAAGCAAAAACTCAAATGATGCAACCTTCTAAAATGGAAACAAATCTTTAACACGTTTGTTTACGTTTATCATATAAATATTTAAAGCAGCCATTTTTTTTTTGAAAATATGATTTACCTAATCTTCTCAGCTCATTAAGTTAATCTTCAAATCCTTCACAAAAATGTCCGTGAGTGTTTGGGTTTGTTAAAATCCAAAAAATACTGTCAATTAGTTGTTTATAAAGTTACCCACCGCCGACCTTATGTGTTTGTGGTCAAAATACAAACAAGCTTGCTGTAAATTTAACACCCTGTGCTCATTTTACACAGTTTTCAACGCAGAAAACTTTTTATGACACCTAATACTATGTTTTATACTGACAAGTGTAATCTCGAACAAATTGGGCATCCAATCAACCTTAACTAACGAGAACTCAGTGCCCATGTAATGCTACAAAGTAAACGGTGTTGAACGAACTTGAGGTTAAGCGAAAACGCTGAACGACAGGACAGCGATAGGGCCAAGTGGTACCGCGCGCAGATTATACTGCAGATTCTACATGACAGGTTCGATTCATGGCTGGAGCCGATCGTATTCGACATGCATGGAGAGGCTGTCGACTCGAAGAGTGCAAGCTCACTTCGCAATCTCTCTCAACTACTGTTAAATTTTCTGTTCAATTATTTGAAAGTATAACCTCAGTTATTAATGAAAAAGCGACCTATAGCCCAGTTTTAGCCAACACTGAGTTTTTATGATGTAGAACCCTTAATCCCCAAAAGTACAAAAGTTTATAAGAAGGCATGAGTATTTAGCCGCATATTTATCCTCCTATCACGAGAAAGAGATCAAAGCGCTATAACGACCTCGAGTAGGAGTTGCTGGCCATCCGTCTACCACACCAAGACGGGGGAATCCCGCTAAATGCTTTTGCCAACGGCACAAGCAAACTTGCCGGCTTGTTCTCCACATTATTAAACTGGCATCATAGATGCAAGATGCTTCGCAACGGTTGAGATTTTTAAATTTAAGGTTTTTCTCCGTATAATGATTTTGCACTGCTACGATTTTGCACAGGCTTGCAGCCACGCTGTGTGAAAGTCCAAGAAACAAAACTTAGTTGCTGCGCTATCGTGCATTTAGAATTTTGAGCAAACCCAAGCGTCAATTTTTTTCAAGCCTCCGCGATAAATAAATTCTTTTTAAGTGCAATTTCATTTGTTTAATATTCAAGATAAAAATTTCATTTTCACAGCAACAAGATAATATTGAAATACAGTTCACTTGCGGACACCTAATAGCAAAATAGAAAAAATGAATAACACAAGGCAAAAATTACAAAAAAAAGTGCAGTTCGGAGCGCATTAATGCAATTAACCAAAAATAGTTTCATTAAAAAGAGATGAAAAAAGTTTTTACATCTATATTACTGTACATCGAAACCAGCTTTCTCTATTGTTATTAAGTATGGACAGGTATTGTTACTGAATTTCTTATCACATCTCAAAAAAAAAAAAACTTCTGCAATGCAGAAAATTTTGATTTAAATGCAAATATTGAAGTCCAAAAACAGTCGAATATTAATTACATTAAGCCGCATATAAACAAAAACAATAGCGAAATCGTTTCAAAATTTCAGAGAATGCTATGATTTTTGCAAGGCTTATCACTGAGCAGTGAGCCTAATTCTTCACAAAATGGTTTCATCAGCTAAGATAGATTTTTCATGATTACGAATTAACACGTTTATCCCATTGCAGTAAACCATTCGCATTGCGTGATTATTGTGCTTTTACGCTAAGATCACAATTTTTGACCACAGCAGAACTCAAATTCACCGCTCAAGGCACACACACACACAGCACAGACGATATTGCACTTCAAATTTGAAGCTCACATTTTTTTACGAAGTTCGGGTCACAGTCGTAAATTAGCAAATCCCTACTTCGGATTGGATTATAAAATATTTTGTAAAAGGATTTATAAAAACAAAAAACCCAAGTTATAGTTATTAATCCAATTAACCCAAGTTATAAGCGTAAGTTATGACTAACCCAAGTTATAAGCGCTGACAATCAACCCAACTTCAAAAATTACAGGTTGAATGAGGTCAAAAACAGCTTTTGACAACAAAATTTAACTCAAATAGCAGTTTTTTGTAAATGAAATCCAAACGCAAACCCGAAGTGAAGTTGATCATCCAAACACGAACCCACCAAAAACCTTGCAACAAACAAAGTTTTTGAAACCAATTTCGTAGTCTAAACGCACCTTACAGCAATTACTAACAAAAATATAAACATTATTTGTTAACAGGCCGAAGAACACCAACACTATTTTATTGTCTTTGATTTGACGTCGGTTGGAATCGAACCTGAGTCTTTTAAGCGAATCACTTGAAGCAGAAACTAAACACGTGATTTAAACTTCGACGTTGATTCGTTAGATCGCACACACGTGATCCAAGAAAGGTTGCTGATTGGCTAAGCGCAGCTTTCATCAGCGATTGAAACACTTCCTCTTCGACCAGTGGCGAGCTGTTGCTCGAGTTCCTTGTGTTGGAAATCAGGGAGTAGATACCGTCGCGTGTAGCTGAAATGAAACGAGTTGCCGATAACACGCGCAACAAATACGCATGAAGTGGTAATCGATTAGGCTTTTTAATTCTTCTGATACAAAACTGCTTTGAGGAGTAAAAAAAATGCTCATTGAATACCCAGAGCAAGTGTTAATATCAGTAGCTACGCGCAGTAACAATCAGCAAATACTAGTAATTAGACTCTAAAAGGCTCGCCGCCGCTTGGACGTTTTTTCGTAGCTGTGGTGCCCAGGCGGTGAGCAGCGGAGATGATCTCTGCCACCAGTTACACGCTTCGGCGTAATACCGCGAGTATATTGAAGATTTGTTAGCTTACCACTTATATTTTTAGTTTTAATCAAGCAAGCATGAATTCAAAAAGCATAAGCCCCAAAAACACAACTTCAAAAGCTAAACAACTGCTATCACATAAGATTGAAAACTTAACACAACAACTTGGTTTACCCCTGGCAAAAACGTTTGCGCAATTATTTGCAAATGCCAAAAATTCAAGTCATCAGCAGTTTCCAAGCATATTTTTGATTTGTTGCATATACTATATATCAATGGTTCTCAAACTGTAAAAAAATTGCTTTGGGTTCCCTTTACGATTTTTTCAATCACTCATGGTCCACAGAAAATTTCAACATTACTTCTGGTGCAGCGGTACAAAAAAGTTGGCCCAGCCTGTAGTGACATAAAATGTCAAGTGCATTAGCTGCTGTATGAAAAAAAAGCAAACTTTATTTTTCAAATTTACACGCACAATTCAATGCGATGAGTGCATTTGCTAGGCTCTCATTTAATATAGACTCTAATATCAATACCAAATCACAATTCCACAACCTCTTAAGGATTCCCTAAAAACTGCTTCGCGGGCTCCAAAGGGCCCCAGCCCCAGTTTGAGAAGCACTGTATGTACTCACCGGTGTGTGATGTTCTTGAGGGCTTGCCGGTATTGGTGATTCTCCCGCTGACTTCCTTCACTCGATTCGCGCTGAGCATTATGACGTGTTGGTCGCTCAGGGCAACAAGCAACAAAACGTTTCTAGACAAAAACATCATTAACAATGCAAACAAAAGTTAGCATGTCTTGAATGCAGTGTTATGTCTGTCACGAGAGATTCTGTCTAGGCTGCAATTTTTAAAGAAGTTAGGAAGTTGAAGCCCAGGAGCAGACGGTTTTATTGGGGAAGCATCTACAACTGTAAAGCGAAATCGCCTCTTAAATATCCAGGAACCGGTATTTTTTACTACAATTAAAAAAAATCAAATTTTTATTAGACTCGCGATATTACACCGAAGAGCGGAACGATTGAGGGTGCTCATCTACGTTGCTTATCGTCTGGGCAACACAGCTTTGAAGAAACATCGCAGCGGTGGCAAGCCGTTAGCGACACTGTGCCAATTAGAACGCCCAGGGAATCGAACCCCAGACCTCCTACTCCTATTGCGATGTCGCTATCACAACGCCAACCGTCGGTTTTAATGCAATATATCCATTATCCAATAAATTATTAGAATTTGAGTTTTTTCTTACTTTTATAAAGTTACGTAAGCTTCTAATGTCTCTGGTTGAAGGAATTAGGTTCATTGGAGGCGGCCTTGGGTAAACTCCTTTGCGGATAAATTTCATCCATGTCCTTGTCCGGTGGAATTTCCATTCCAACTCCGCATTGTTTCGTACACGGTCAAAGGAATGGGACAACATAGCCACCAGCACGTTTAACATTACAACTACAGCCCAAGCATGGAAAATCATAGACACGACCTCCCCAGCTATCTCAGTAATGCCCTGTAATCATTATTATCTTAAATGAATGAGTAATACTGAACCGTGTGCTTGCGATAGAAGCTTTAATTACAAGCAATTACAAGGTTGTTAAAGTAGCTTAACTTTGCTTTAACTCCCAAACCGTTAAAGCCACGTTTTTTTCAATTTAGCATTATTGTATCTGTGCTAACAATAATGAAAAATTGACTACTTTGAGATAAGACTATCTATCACGCACCTTGTGGTCGCCGTTGTTGTTGCAGGGGATTTTAGCTGCCGAAGGGGGCTCTCGGGCCCACCCGTATCCGTACAAAGTCCAATACTGCTCCAGAATGGAATTAAGGATTGATGAGTAGACCGGGAGACAGGAACTACTAGGATTTGTGTCTTGTGAACACACCCGCGGAATCTCAGCAGCAGAAGAATCTCCACATGCGGCAAAACTTGCCGGCTATGTGACGGAACAATAAAATTTTATTATGACATTTTTGCATTTACTGTCGTTGCATTTATCTTCCTATCACGAGAAAGTGATCAATGCGCTATAACGAGCTCGCTTAGGAACTGCCGACCACCTGCCTACCATTCCAAGATGGAGAAATCCCGTTAAGTGCCTTTCCCAACGGCCCAACAAATAAACTTGCTGGCTTGTTCTTCACACTGTTCCTTTAATGCCTAGTGTCCAGCAGGGAAGCTGTGAATATCAATTTTGAAGCCATTGGTTTGATCCGACTCGGAATCAAACCGGAGTCTACAGCTCGAGAGGCGAAGGCTCATACAAGAAGCATGGGACGAAATAGCTTAAGGAGGAGCAATAAAGCCACAGTTAATTCTTTCAGTTTTGTCCTGCCTTGCTTACACTGCTGATGATGACAGCTGAATCGATGCTGTCGAAACGTTCAGTTTTAAAAATTACAGCGGCTTTACTTTTCCTCAAGCCTATTGTTGTTTTTTGACATCAAAAATCACCCCAACAGAAAACAAAGCCAGACCTTGCGCTCAAAAAGCGGTCATTGCTACAATAAACAATTAAAAACAAATAAACATGTTACCACGTCTAAGCAAAACTTAGGGTAACAAAGCAAATCATTTCGTGGGATTACAAAATGCAAAGCTATATCAGAACTTTACAAAAAATTAAACTCTTCTGAAAAGGTACATGCATTGAAAACGACAAAAATTTGATAATATATATCGTTTACTTCTATTCGTATGTAGGGAGTAAATAACGCGAAGGAACTTACGGCCAAAGTAACATAACATAGAATACGCCCTATTTCTGTCGAAAACTGCACAAAATCTTTCAGTGTTTTTTTAAGTACATAACATTGTAGTTTTCTCACCTTTCCCCAGGCCCAATAAAGCTGAGTCATTGCGAACGCGAAACCAGCAAAAGTAACAAAAAATATGAAAAGAAAACGAATTGTGTCAAGAAACATCTTGTCCAAAGACAACTGAAGTGGACCTGCACAAAAAAATATGAAAATGGGCGTAGCAGTTATATAAACATCACAACCGGCGCGGGAGATCTGGGGCTCGATTCCTGGGCCGGTTAAATCGGACACAGTGTCGCCATCGGCCCTCTACCGCTGTGACGTTTCTGTATTGCCCATGCATTAAGCCGCGGAAATGGACCCCGTTGCCTATTACACGCTTCGGCGTGATCCCATGACTCTAGTGAAGATTTGATAAATGTAAGTAATACTGTAGTATACAACGTTCCAAAGATATAAAAAGGCACGAATTGTACGAAAGCTTGCTAAAAGTTGAATAAAAATTTCAAAAAATCAGTTTTAACTTTCCCAGGCTGTGATCCTAATCTTATATTGGTAATTGACTACAAATTACACAAACATTAAGCCTACCATGGCCTTAGAATTTTGAAACATTGAGCGATTTGTTTTGTCACACTTAGCAACAATTAAAATCTTTTCATCGACACTGACAAGGATATTTTATTGCTTACCAAACGTTCGATCTGTGTACAACAATTCCATTGCTCTGATATGAATGAGAAAGTATATAATCGCCAGAGCAGCTTCCGCGATGGTAATAAGCCACACCTGATCTGCTGTCCATTTACTCCGCGTACACAACACCTTAAAGCAAGTTAAAAAGCAAATTATTCCCTGTAATAAAAACACGTGGTCTAGCTCTCCCAAGCACGGGTTATGGATCATACACGATGGGTTCGATTCACGGCTGGAACTGATCGTATTTGACAAGTATTCCGAGTGGCTGCTGACTCGAAGAGCGCAAGCTCACTTTGCAATATCCCTCAATTACAGTTGAGTTATCAGTTCATTATTTCCAGAGTCATATAAAAATCGAAACGAAAATCAACCAACCTCGAACTGGTTATGAGTGATATTATTTTGTTGCAAAAAATTTAATCTTTTCGAACTGTTAAACGGAACAGTTGCAGGACAAAAGTTTGGAGCAGTTTCAAGGTTCACAGACACGTTGTATATCTTAATCGCAATCACAATAAGAAATAGGAGAGAGGTGGTAAGGTCGTTGACCGTCCAGACATTGCGAAGCATTTCTTTAATGGGAACTTCACGAAATTTTTTGATCTGAAACAAAACACACAAATGTGAAAACAATGAATAAAGGTGAAATAAAATTTCGCAGCATAATGCTTGAACTTCTCACTAGCTTCAGTAAATCACAAACATGCAGCCAGAACAACTGAAAACTTATTTATTTACTCCACGTTTTAAGATGCTATTCACACTTGACAGCGGGATGAGTAACGTCTTGAAAGTCAGGTAATTAAAGAAGTGTTTGAAGTTATTCTTGCTGCATGTTTCAAATAAAAATCTTTTGCAACCGGTTCGATTCACGCCTGAAGACGACATCACGGGTAACTGCTGACTCGAAAAACCCAGGCTCATTCAGCATTCTCCCTAGATTACAGTTGAGTATTCCGTCCAGCGCCATGGCCTAGTGGTTAAGAGCGTTCGCCTTGGAAGCTGGTAGACTGGGTTCTATTCTCAGTCGGGTCAAACCTAAGACTTTAAAACTGGTATCTGCTGTTACACTTGTTAAACGCTCAGCAATTAAGTGTAGCGCGGAGGATGAAATGAACAGAGAATAAAATACGTCAGTGAATTCTTGACAAAATTTAGTCCTGGCGCTAAAGGACCTTAGCAGTTATAAAGCGCCATAAAACCACACAACATTTCATTTCAAGGATTAGAAATACACCCCAAGTTTTAACCAGTTAAAGCAAGGTTCAATTTCCTCTGGCAATTTTTCTACCACCGGAAGAGCCGACAGCGACGAAACAGGCTGTAATGATTTTATCGCTTAATGATTTTACTTCATTATTTTATTAAGTTGTAACTGTATTTCAATAAAATTTTGAATTGAAACGAGATAAAAAATCTGTAAAAAGAAACACACCTGATTGACAATGCGCGCAAAGACCCATAACCATATGACGTAATCAATAGGGTAAATTGCGGTCCCAAGGCAGTCGCATTCGTACACTACTGTGATGCTGATGAGACGAACAAGCATGAGTACAAGAAAAATGATGTCGGACATGATATGGCAAGTCATGTTCACGATAGGATTGCAAAGATATGCACCAATTCTGCGAATGCAAAAAAAATATACCAATGGTTTCGATATAAAGAATTTCAGTCAATGAACTAAGCTTGAACCTAACCCACCAAGATCTTGGGCTAAATCAAATGCAATCAAAAAAATCTAGCCTACGAAATTAGTCGATTAGATTCAAGCTTTTTCATTAGTTGAAATTCTTTATATTGATTAATAAGCTTGAATCACTCTCTTAGCCGCATAGCTTGACTGGATAGACTACGGTGATGGACTGCTTAATAACTAGCGTCAAACGTGACAGATATCATCAGCGAGGAAAAGTGAGATAATTAACCACAGGTTCTGCAGCAACTTTAAACAATTCGGAGAACACGGTTGTTCTTAGACAAAATTTTCTCAGTACTAGATTAGACACATTGCTTAGATTACTCTTACTCAATGACTAACTCATGAAGATGCGACAAGTAATTCGCCTAAATTCCTTACGGCTTCTTCAGGGGATATAATGCACAATTACAGACATTAGGGATTTAAATGTTAGTATTCACGATTTCATTGGCGTAGTGGTCAACGACATGACATTCGCACGGCAGGTTTTGGGTTCGAGTCCCAGGCCGGTTAAATTGAACGCTGTTGCCAACGGCTCGCCACCATTGCGACGTTTCTGTGCTGCCCAGGCACAAAGATGATGAACCCTACTAAAATGAAGAGATAGACCTCGCTACTCGCCACCCGCTTCGGCGTAATAGTGCTGGTACAACGAAGATTTGATCATGGTTTTTTGATGAATGCCTACAAATTTCTAATTTTGAGGAAATAAGCCGGAAGTATGAACTAAATTTAAAAAACAAAGCCTTAAAGTCACGTGATCTTACTTTGAGTTTGGTGCTACAGAGAAAGCAAGGCACAGAATCGGAAATATGAGGGCAAGGACGGATCGTTTGATGTAAGTGCGCCATGATTGTTCGGTATCGAATAAAGTTCCCAACCGCAAGGAGGAGACGGCGAGCTGACTGTTCTCGTGTGCGACGAAGCGTTTCATTCTTACTTCTATTGCGCGTTGTACAGGTGTGAGGTAATTACGTTGGCTTGTCTACAAAAAACATGCTTGATTTGACCGAAAGTTGTTGACAATTTCAACCGGAAATGAGATCCTTTCACATGACCCAACACAGGCTAATCATAGCAATGACTGCATTGTGCGTGCACAGACAAAAACGATTTAGATTAGCAGTAAGATTAAGAAATGACACACTGATTGCATGCATTTGCGACTTGAACGTGTGCTTTCGCATCGAACTCAAGGTGGGAACTCATGTAATCAGAAACGTTTAGGGGAGGGGGGAGAATTGCACCATAGCCCCCTCTTCTTTCGGCTTTGCCTTTCAGTAAAAAAAAAACACCAACAAATGTTGCTACAGGTAAAGGTACGGTACAGCGGGTGCCAAGCACACATTATGTAGGCCATTCTCAATTGGCGGCCCACTACAAATATCAATCATTCATGATTGAACGCTGTTAGAAGACATACAAGACGAACAACACACATACGCTTAAGCCTTCGCACTTCCGGTGTGGTGCCGAGCGTCTGTCGGTAAGCTGGAAATACTACGTTGAAAGACTTTAGTATGACCCCACCGGGAATAAAACCCTAGTCACCCGGCTACCGAGCGGACGCTCTTACCGATGCACCAAGCGCCGATTGCCGCTAAGTGAGTGAAATATGTAAGGTTTTTTCGTGGCTATTGCAATTTATGGCCTCCCCCTTTTTAAAATTTCTTGATACGCCACTGCATGTAATGCTTAAGTCCGACATTATTACCACCTGCTGACTTTCCGTTAATGAAAGACAAATTAAGACGCAGTAAGGTCCGTCTGAGCTGCAAGCCTACAAAGCGCTTAAGCCAGTAAGCCTCAGGCTCTCCAGCGCAATATAGTCGTAGAGGAAACGTGCATACTTTCTTATGGCTTGAAATAATATCGAGAAAAAGAATGGAGCTGCTTAAAGAACTTAAAGTGTTCAGGGTGTGTACAGGTCAAACTAGCATCACTTCACGCTCTCCAGCACTTACCAGACGTCTTTGACCAGGTGGATCAAACCGGAGTAGGTTAGCAAGATCAGAAGATGAGCGGACCTCACTTAACAAATCACAGGCAAATTCTTCAACCTAACGCAAAATACATGAAGAGATATTACAGCAGGCTCTAAAAGACTTACTAAGAAAAAAACCTAAGTAGTGTTTTTTGGTGTGTATGTGTTTCATGTTCTAAAACGAAATGGGCTTGACTGCCTGAAATAAATATACCAAAACTAAATAAACCCTAGCCTATAAATATCTCTGTATACGTTCAATTGTTCATATAATATAGACTTACATTGGCTCCACATATTTCTACACCAACATAAAATAAACATGAGCCAGCAATGGTAAAAGTCAAAGATTCTTCTGCACCGATCTGATTTCTGGCTGAAGCGAAGAGAGAAGCTGATTGAATTTAATATGCACTTTAACGGTACTTTAAAAACTGGCATCTCAAGATATCTATGTAGTACATCTGACAGTATACTTGAACTATCAGCTTTAAAAATTGTTCTTATTTAGTAATTTTTGTTATTTTGTCCAAACTGCAACCTCAAAATGTTTATTTAGAAATCTCAAAAACAGCTTATTCATAACTAAACTGTTTTTGACCCGTTTCATTCAACAATCAGTTAAAATCACGTAGGCCGTTAGTGGGCAATAATGTTGGTAATACTGAGGGCGTTTTTCAAATGCATAGGCTATTTATTCTCCTATCACGAAAAAGCGATCAATGCGCTGTAACGAGCTCGTTTAACAGTTTCGGATGTCTGTATACCACACCAAGACGTGAGAATCCGTTAAGCATCTTTCCCGACGGCGCAACAAGTAAACTTGCCGGCTTGTTCTCCACACTGCCCCTTTAATGCTGAGCGTCAAGCAGGGAAGCTGTGAATACCAATTTTAAAGTCATTGGTTTGACCCGACTCAGAATCAAACCCAAGTCTATAGCTCCCGAGGCGGATGCTCTACCCGCTCAGCCATCTCAGCTGTTCAGTTAAACTTTGTTAATAGCATAACTATCTTATTCTAATTGCAAAGCTAACTAGGAAACCAACTTTTATTATTTAGTGGAAAGATTGTATTTGTATGCAGTGGCATATTTATCCTATACCATGAGAAAGCGATCAAAGCACTACAACAAGCTCGCCCAGGAGTTGCCGACCTCCTGTCAACCATTTTCAGATGAAAAAATCCAGCTGAGTGCCTTTCCCAACGGCAAAACAAGTAAACTTGCCGGTTTGTTCTCCACACAGGCCCTTTTATTGCTGAGAGTCAATCAGGGAAGCTACGAAAAACCAATTTTAAAGTCACTGGTTTGATCCAACTCGATATCAAGCCCAGAATCTGTAGCTCCAGAGATAGACACTCTCACCACTCGGTCATAGGAGCAGTTAAGTAAAACAATACTATTACTAGCTACGCAGTAAGTATTATTCAATACAAACCCTGTCTGCCAGTGGTTGATAAAGCGACTGTACGGCCGGATCATCAGTAAGTTTTTGTTTTAATTCACCATACAAACTGAAAATACTCTCAAGAAAATCTGTGTTCTTTGCATCAACTGAAAAAATAAAAGTTTATGTGGCAACCCTGCGAAACACAGAGTTTCCAAACTAAACTTCAACATTACAACTATCATGAATTTTAATATTTTCAAATCTAAATTACCACCACAAACGAGAAGGTACGAAATCAAGCAAAGGTTTTTACGAAGAGATTAGGGTGTAGAGTTGTTTTTAAACACATTCTTGGAAATATCAAACTTTTATTTTATCGTTATCCACTTCAAAACTTTCGAGTATTAAGATTCTTTGCTGCATCACAAGGAGTAATTAGCAAATCGACTGATCCAGTAATCGAACCAGGAACATATTTAGGTTACATTACGACACACACACGCGAAACTTTTTGTAGGTCTGTCAATGTTAATGAACTGTACAGAAAGTAGAATACTACCAGTAGCGTATTTACACGGAGGGTAGGGGAAGGCATTATGCCACGCCCCCCTCCTTTGACTTTGCATTTTAGTAAAAAAATATGTTGCTAATTGGCTGAAATATATCAGACTCTTTTGGTGGCTTTTGTAGCTTATATGCCCCACTACTCTTTTAAAATTTTTCGTTACGCAACTGAAAACTACGTTACTGCCTTGTTTCTTCTAGATGTAGGCCAATACTTGACGAGAAACTAGCCACATGTATGCACTATCATCATTTACAATAAGTTCTATTTTTGTATTAAGCGAGCTCGTATAGCGCATTGATCGCTTTCTCGTGATAAGAGGATAAATATGCCAATAATAATAATAATAAAAATTTGTAAAGTTGGAAAATCCTTTACCAAACGCATACCAACACTTTTCTATTCATCACAACAAGTAAGTGTCAAAAGTAATAAAATAAAAAATTATAAATGACAAATTGAATAGGAGAAAATAAGGAAGTTGACAAGAAAGCAAAAAACGCATTGGAAGCAGCATCAGCAGCACAATGTTGTCATCAACATAAAAATACAATACATAACAATTCGTTCGCATGATGACTCCTATAATGCTGTCCTCTACATGATCTTTTCACTGAGTGCATCTCAAATTTACTTTGCAATAATTCCATCAATCTACAGCCTGCCATGACATTTTTTCCGACCAGATCGATATTATAAATCAAATCTTCATTATACTCGCGATGTTACGCCCAAGCGCGTAAAGAGTGTGGGATCCATCTATGCAGATTAGCACCCAGTCAACACAGCTTCGAAGAAACGTTGGAACAGTGGCGAGCTTTTGGCGAAACCGTGTCCAATTAGACCGACCCGGGATTTGAACCTTACACTTTCCGAACCAATAGCAATGTCTTGAAAAATGTTTGCGAGCTACTGAGCCAACAGGACGGTTAGAAGCCAAAATCGAAGTGTCTGAACGTGATTGTCTGTTTTGTCGTTGACTGCTCGCAAACGCTTTTTTCTAGACAAAATTGCTTTCTGAATATGAAAACGATCAGAAATCATTTTCACGACGTTTAGATTGCCGTTTAAATCATTTTCAATCTTATTCAAATGAAAAAACTACTGGGATGTGAAATAAGTCGAACAAAATTCAGTGACAATTATTTAAATGAAAAATCATTTCAACTACACAAAACATCCGCAGCGAAACCACTCACTTTTCAAGCCTTCATCAAACGTCATAATGAGATAGGCAGGGCTGCTTATGGCACGGTAATACAAAAGCTGATGGTTGGATGCGTCCCAGGCCCGGTCTAATACTGGGAGTTGGGAAAAAGACGAATTGCTTTTTCTAGCAGATAGCGCTCGGTTTCTACACTCTTCTGTAATTCTAAACAGATACAAATATGTATGCAAGCTGTACAGCAGTGGTTGAGAAGAAATAAGGCCACGGTGATCCTTAAAACTGGACGTTTCGACAACATAGATTCAGCCGTCATCATCAGCAGAGTATGCAAGGCTTTAGATTTGACACTTTTGGTGTTGTACATGCAGCTTGTTAACACTGCTGACGATGACAGCTGAATCTACTTCGCCGAAACGTCCAGTATTAAGATTTACTGCGATTTCCATATTTATTGCATTCCGAAGAGAATTATTGTTTAGTTATCTTGATACTAAGCTTGTTAAGTTATAAATATCTTTTTCATGTAAATGTTAATTAGTAGGCGATTAGCAGTTTAAAATAGCCAGGTTTAATATTTCGCTCACTTGCTGTGACTATAAAAAAGTTGTTAGTTTCCAAGCAGAGTGCTTTCAAGAATGCTTCAAACATTAATAGGCAATTTTGTATCAAAGCGTTACAACGAGCTCGCTGAGAAGTTGCCGGCCATCTGTCTTCGACACCAAGATGGTAAAATCTAGCTAAGTGCCTTTCCCAACGGCACAACAAGTAAACTTGCCGGCTCGTTCGCCGCATTGTCCCTTTATTGCTCAACGTCAAGCAGGGAAGCTGTGAATACCAATTTTACAGGCATTGGTTTGACCAGACTTAGAATCAAACCCGAAACTACAGCTCCAGGGGCAGACGCTCTTACCACTCGGCCATTTGAGCTGCTAACATGAGATTATGACCAAGATATTGCTAACAGCTGACATCAAGAGCTGGATTAAGTTCATACAGTGTGGACAACTACCGTAACACGAAAAGCTCCAGTGGACAATTCACCTGTGAAGAATGCGTTAGGACAAAGTCAGCCAAAGTTTATAATCGGTAATGAATCAGACAAGAACAATGCCATTTTGTGGCTCACGTGCTCAATGGCGTACGTGCGCGCACAGCACATTGTAAAACGAAGTAGTCATAAAATTGCAAGAACCTTTTGCATTTGAATAGCCAGAGATTGCAATGAAGGGTGTAACGGCAGGGCAACTCACAATATTTATGTCATTCAATAAAACGTAAAGCTATGTTCAGTGTTCACCTGTAACTCACCTATAACCGTGATCATGCAAAATTCTCAACATAACGAAATCATTTTTGTGAGCTGCAAGCTGAAACGGAGTCAAACCTGAAAATACTGTTGGTTAAACAGCTTGCAACGAGACCAAGTGGTAAAGAGGTTGCTTTGTGGTCGGGAAGCTGTGTTCAGACTCTTCGACGAGTCCCATGAAGTTAAAAAAAATCTTCACCTGACTCGCGGTACTACGACGAAGGTCTATCGAGTGGCGGGACCATCTCTGCTTTTAGCGCCTGGGCAACACAGTTTGGAAGAAACGTCGCAGCGGTGGCGAGCCGTTGACGACACTGTGCCAATTTGACCGTCATGGGACTGAACCCCAGACCTCCGCACAGGTAGCATTGTTTTTAACCACAACGCTAATCGAAAGGTTCTATCCCAGCTCGCAGTCCTATATGCTCATAGCTAAGCTGCTAGCGTGGTAACGGAGGCGAACAGGTATGGAGATGAAGGCATATATTTCCGATCTAACCAATACTCAATGCGTACGATCGTAAAACGCTTTAACGTATGTAATGCCTATCAAAATTTTCCGAGGCTTTATTTATAGAAAACACAAAAAAGATCCAAAATCAGGGCTCAATTAGGAATCAGTACAATATGCTTTATGTACTAAATTTTGTCATGGAACCGTAATCTTAAAATAGTTTCAGACTGTTTTCACTACACTAGCTGTTCAAGTATGCTTAAACAAATTTAATCAACAGCAGACAAGTATGCTTAAACAAATTTAATCAACAGCAGACATCAATGATTCTTTAACATTAAATCTCCGTAAAAAACTGTCTACAGTGACTGGTTTTATACCGTGATCCACAGTTAAAAAATCATTTCCAAGTCTACTTCTTAATGCAGAATCGACAAACAAGCTTTCTTTGGCCTTTTAAGTGCAATTTTTCTAGCAACGTTACCAAACAATTTTCTGCATTGGCCAGCCAGCTAAATAACATTCATTTCACAAAATTTTTCTACACTGGTCACGAGCTTGTTGTAACCACACTTAGTTTAGTTGCATATACATGACCCTATCACGAGAAAGCAATCAATGCGCTATAGCGAGCGAGCTTAGGAGTTGCCGACCACCTTTTCACCACACCAAGATGGGGGAATCGCGCTCAGTGCCTTTCCCAACGGCACAACAAGTAAACTTGCCGGCTTGTTCTTCACACTGTCTCTTTAATGCTGAGCGTCAAGCAGGGAAGCTGTGAATACTAATTTTAAAGTCATTGGTTTGACCTGACTTGGAATCAAACCCAACTCTATAGCTCCCGAGGCGGACGCTCTTGCCACTCGGTCATCTGAGCTGCGAATCGACTGCAAACTCAAACTTGCCGAACTAGGGCTTTTTCGTCCAACTCGATTGAAAACGCCTGCGAGCTCGCAGCTCTGGTTGTAACGAAGCCGTTGAAAACCATCTCATAACAAACAACGCTACCAACGCAGTACTTTTTCGGCAAAAAATACCAGTATGACCTATTCTACGGAACAATTGTAGTTCCATGAGGCAACATCCGGTGAAAAAATTCGCAACAAACGCTTACCTGGGGAATAAAAGGACAACTCTCCTGTCACCATTTGGGTTTTGTCTTTGTCATAACGCATGAAAGTATCAACGATGTCGTAATATCCAAAATCAATTGCATGGTATAAACATTCATCACTTTTTACCTGAAAAATTTCAAGGATTTTTCAATTGCATCAAACGCTATTTGTGGCCAGATTATCTATATGTTCATCAATAGGTAGGCGAATAAAACTTTTCGCCATGAAAATTGGTGCTATTACGATTTAAAGTTTTCCCAACGATACAATGCTACATCGAACCTAGGATTGGCGAGTTTAGAGCGGAACAAACCTCCGTAACGTATCTTAGGTATCTACAACAATTTTACAGAAACAGATGTAGTTCGACCTTGTTTCGAAAAATGCACCCCGACATAGAAACGACGTGGTACACATCTAATAAGAAAGAAAGTCCTTCGTAAAAGTAGGTTTGCAATGTCTTGATGATGGATTGTTTTAAAGTGCTTTTTGAAAGAAGAAATTATCAGTGTAAACAATTTTTTACAGAGTGATTTACGATAACAATCAACAACAAAAACGGTATAGACAACAGAAGACTCTAGAACTATTTTATAAACAGCGATATCGACTAACACTAATGAGAAATTGTTTTCACTGCTAGCTTGTTTACAAGACACAATCTATGACTAAAATTTTGTCAAAAACACTATGATTTACCGGAGATAAATGTAGCACTTGAGGCCTTTTGGTTGATGTACCGTGCCCCCCTAAGAGGGACAACGGCACCCAGTTGAGAAATCCTGCCTTAAACCTTTGATATAACCCCATTAGGAGTAGAACCCAGTATTTCAGCTACAAAAAGGAAATTCTATTCAAACTACGTGCTTTAGACAGAAAACTGTTAGCAAGAAATTGTTTTTCAATCATTTCTGTTCAGCCTAACTGGTGAAATGAGTTACTTAATGCAACAGTATGTAGTTTCGCAATATGATACAGATTTTTAATCACATTAGTGGTAAAACGTGCAATTAGTCAAATTTGTATTTGTGGTACTATATTGGGTTTAACAACAAGCATTTCATTTTAAAACTGCCTTTCAAATTGATACTGAAATGCTACCCGTAACTGGATTTAACAGATACCCAAATTACAAAAAAACTAGCTTTGGTATAATTAAATATGAAATTAAATTTTCAGTTATACTGTAAAAAAATTTCTTTGAGGGCATAACTTGCTGAGTAACAACAATTCATTACTTATATAACTTGTTGAAAAAATAGGGATATTTTGGTAGGTCTCGATATTGTCGAACAGATACCCAAATTACAAAAAAACTAGCTTTGGTATAATTAAATATGAAATTAAATTTTCAGTTACACTGTAAAAAAATTTCTTTGAGGGCATAACTTGCTGAGTAACAACAATTCATTACTTATATAACTTGTTGAAAAAATAGGGATATTTTGGTAGGTCTCGATATTGTCGAACAGATACCCAAATTACAAAAAAACTAGCTTTGGTATAATTAAATATGAAATTAAATTTTCAGTTACACTGTAAAAAAATTTCTTTGAGGGCATAACTTGCTGAGTAACAACAATTCATTACTTATATAACTTGTTGAAAAAATAGGGATATTTTGGTAGGCCTCGATATTGTCGAACATAAAGAGAGATATTATGGTAAACTAGAGATATTTCTCCATTTGTTCATATATATAGACTTACATCGGTTCCACATATTCATAACTTGCTGAGTATCAGCAATTTTTCATTACTTGCTCATGTAGGCTAAGGTTTTGCATTTTAAGAGGTATTTTATTTGTTGTATTCCAACTGATCAATAAATTTTTTTCAACATCTTAATGAGGTAGAAAACAAATAAATTCATATTTGCAGTTCAAAGACATAGCTATCGGTGCGGGAGATCTGGGGTTCGAATCCCCGGTCGGTCAAATCGGACACAGTGTCGCCAACGGCTCGTTACCGCCGCGACCTGCGACGTTTCTTCGGAGCTGTGTTGCCCAGGCGCTTAGCCGCGGAGATGGGCCCCGCCACTCGTTACACGCTTCGGCGTAATACCGCGAGTATAATCAAGATTTGATTTATGATTTTACATTTTCTGACGCAAGTTATCGCAAAGTCATAAAACAAAAAGTTACATAAAAATGTGTTTCTTGCGCTTACAACTAATTAACTCTGGTGTAGACAATGTAAAGACAGCTAGTATCGTAAAACGATTTATCTTCGAAGATAATTAAAACTAAGCGATGCAAACTTAATTAGAATTCAACAACGAGAATATAACTGACAAAACAAGATTTATAGCCAATAACGATAGAAATATTTATTTTTAGTTTAAATAGCCGGCAATAAAATGTGGCAAGAGCATCATTTTATTGCTTTTTAATTTTAATTCATGACATAGAACTTTGCAGCCCCTGATCAAGCGCATTTCAAATTTGCAACATTTCGAAAATCCTGATCTGTTTGCTCAGAAGCATTTACCCAGTCCACATGTCCAATTTTAATGGGCTTTAAACCTGCGGTTCTAGGTCGTTGGTTTTAGGCCGGCGCTTCTAGGTTTTAGTTTCTGAATCATACTCAATTTTTGTGACTATAACATCACAAAATTGATTATGATGCAGAAACTAAAACCTAGAAGCGCGGCTTTAAAGCCCATTAAAATTGGACATGTGGACCGGGTAATTGCTGTAAAAATGCCAACATCTCATCATCGTCACAAATACCAAACTGATTGTATTTCTCATCCTCGAAGTGCCTCGTTATAGACAGTGAACTTCATGTATGAACCAACAACCGAAATGCCGGCCACAGTAAGTTGGCTTAGGACAATTTGCAGCCTTTTTATCTGTTTATAAGCGCCTTTACCAACGGCACAACAAGCGAACTTGTAGTTTTTCCTACACTGACCCTTTGTTGTTGAATATCAAACAGGAAAGCTGTGATTGCCAATTTGAAGTTATTGGTTTGGCCCAAATCGGAATCGAACTCAAAGTCTAGGACTCCTGAGGCAGATTCACTCGAACTACTGATAAGATGATGACAAGTTGTAGCCGATACACAGATAAACTTATCTCAGCCAAGAGGAGGAGCAAATTCACTTACGAAACACCAACCAAGTGCTAAACAAGGGTGTACGGAAATTATTTTTGAGAGGTGTATGTGAAGGTTTCCTACATTAAAGCAAGATTCTCCCAAAAAAATCAGAGCGATAAAAGGTTTAACGTGCGTTGGAAGAGACATAAAGGGGGGAATGCGCATAGGAGTTCCCTGCGTACACCACTACTGCTATGCAATAATAACATTTGAGCAGTAATGATGGTGCACTTGGGACAGGTTCGGTAGTCGTATTCAAATTTCTGTCAGCCGGTTCTATCACAAAAATTATAGCTGATTCTGTTTCAACTATAACACAAGTATAAACAGCAATGCTGGCCGTTTCACTGATATAATAAAATTCCAGAAGACGGTTCTATTAAACCGGTGCAGACCGGCTGAATCCAACCACTGGACAGGAAATATGCGTAACAAAGGGTAAACTAAGCGATAAACTAGCTACCTCATAACGGAGTAAGAGCTTGAGCATATCCAAATTGTGATGTATCATTGCAATGAAGAGTGCAGATCTTCCCCATTGGTCTCTACAATTCTTATTAAATTTTGATTTCTTTTTAAATCCAAGTGCATCTCTCGGCATATCATCTTCAAGTTGCTGACATAGATAATCTTCCGAATCGTTTTTCTTCATTAGAGTGACGGGTAACGGACTTCGGGGGCTCCCAGAACCTGGCCAAATCGTGGAACGGGCGGGTTCATTATTTGAAATAAGGGGAAGGGCCGATTTTTTCGCGTCAGCATTCCTGCCTTCATCAAATTCAAACATTTCTATCAAATTTTGAGCAGGCTTCGCAGAGTTGTTTTGTTTTTCGTCAACAAACGTAGGGTTGAAGTGAGATGTGATTTTTTCGCTCGTGACTTTTATCTGTAATCCATTTCCGGTTACGGAAGAGTCATGTGACGTCACATCCGCAGGGATATTTTCGCATGAAGAAAGTATTTTTTCAACCAACTCCAAATTTCCACTTTCAACAGCTCTGAAATGAAAAATAGGATAATTCTAGCAGTATAACTAGGGCATAACTAGAAGGCCAGAGTAGGCTAAATCTCATGTAGCACTTAGGCTAACAAGCAACCAAAACATGTAAGTAAGTAAGCAATGTAAATACGTAATGTTTATTTGGCTTCATCCACGCGAGAAAAGGATGTGCACAAGAAAAAACAATAAAACATTGAACGCCATTTGTGAACTGACGCCCGCGAGGCGACTATGTAGGATCCTAGACCTACTCTGGTTTTTTAGCTGATTAAAACTCTATGCCGCAAACCCACGGTCTTCTGTCCACGAAAGACGAACAAATTTAGCAAGTGGTTAAGGTCAGGGAGCATCGAAGAACTATACAGTTTTTAAGTAAAGATGCCCCCTGGCAACATAAATACAGTGGTATGTGATCTCCACTTAGAAAAACAGTATTAGCCTATCGACAAAAATAAAAGCAAGAAACGAGTAAACACATGATAACAATTACAATATGTACGAACAATTTTATGCCACTTTTAGTTTACAAAACATAGATTTATGATACGTTAGTAGTAGCCTACATTTACAAATTTTCAACATGACAACGCAGTGATTCAAAAAAAATTAGGCAAGGCAGTTCTGAGCACGCGACCAACAAGTTTGTGTAATAAAATAATAGCAATTGAATGACACAACCAGAGCATTCTACTCAAAAATGACCCTTACCAGCAAAAAAACAAAAAAAAAAACAAATAAAAACCTACACTCTTTGGAAAAAAACAAACAGATAGACAACTACAGAGGCTGACTTTTATTTACTGTAATTTTACATTTTATCTAAATATCAAACGAGAAAAATTCAAAAATTACCGAAGCCAAAGTTTGGTAGTCGCTAGTCGAAAAAAGTCTCTGACGTAATCAGAGGGGACCACTTGGTTTAATAATATAAAAATGCATAATAAACTCAAAATAGTCTGTTTCCATCTATTGAGTGTTTAGAATTTTTAGGCATTTTTAATTCGTTATTAAAATCATAAATGTACCGTAAATATTTGAATTCTTCTTCTATGATGTTTTCTTCTTTGTTATTGAGATACAAATTCGAGATGGCTCCAATGGTTTGGACTTTAGCTCTGATAGCTTTTTCATTTGTAATTCTTGACCGTGGTAATGTCCCATAGGCATTGCTGTTGGATATTTTCTTAAAATTTTGAGCAAAATTTCTGTCCATTGTCATTACTTGGACACTAAAAAAAATGTCTCGTGAAAGAATGATTTTTAGGCAAGGTCTGATGAAAATAAATCTAAGGAACGTTCTATCATAACTGTTAAATCTAGCTTTGAAAACAGCTGTTTATTCCAGAAGCTTTTCGTGACGCGCTGGTCAGTGGGCAATCGCGTCAAAGTGAGAACTGAGAGTTTTCTGCCGCATCATCTAAAACAGGGGTGGGCAAACTACGGCCCGCGGGCACTAACGCAACTTTGAAACCCAACTGATATTGCGTGGAATATAGGACATTTAAAGTCGTGATAACCTTTTTTTGCCCTTCACTTGATTTCGGCAAAAAAATAGGAGATTTGCGGTCGTGCTGACCTTTCTTACTTTGCTTCTCCAAGCAATGCAGCCCTCGGCTTCAATATTTTTTTAATGCGGCTCTTCGTGCGAAAAGTTTGCCCACCCCTGATCTAAAACAAATGTACTTTACCTGGTTTATATCGTCTGAACAGTATCCTCAGTTAAAGCTAAGGAGCAGGGCGTACGCAGATATTTTCTGAGAGCGTAAAGGAGATTTTTACGAAGACGCACAACTAAGCAATGATGGCTTTAATGTGCATTAAAAACCTACAGGGGCGCGCACGAAAGCCCTCTGCGCATACCACTAAACTGAGGCTGACGCTAAGGGGAAATACATACGCAAGATGTACTATAATATTATATACATAAGACCTTAATTGTACTAGACTGTGACCAGAGGTCATTTCAGTTTTTAACCTGATTTTAGTTGCTACTCAACATCCGCAAAGATCCTGAAACTAAGGGTGGAATCAAAAACAGCTGATTTCACGTCTCTAACGACATTTTTTGCGCGTAAAATATCTTAACAGTTTATTTATTATTAAAGGCCTTCCGACTTATTTTAGCTTGCCTGCTTTCTTATTTCTAAACTGTTATTGTAAGCAGCGGCAGAATGAATCTCAAATACTAGACTTCCCTAACCAACGTCAAGCATAAAGCAGGAAGCTGCCAATATCAATTTTAAGCAAGAAGCCGAAGCAATTGTTTTATTAAATTCAGGAATGCTTCAGGTTCAAAGATTATTTCCTACGTCGGTAAGTTCCGGCAAGAAATTTAAGCCAATTGTAACATATGAGTCTTTTCCCAAGGTAACAACGAGTTCACTTCCACTTTAAATCTGACATACCACCACACCACTGCAATAGCTTAAATTAGGACCAATCAAATCTCTTGGCAGTGTCGGTTACTTTTCACTAGACTACATGATTGTAATCTGCCATGTTTGATAGTATATTTAAGTATTTAGTTGCATATTCATCCTCCTACCACGAGAAAGCGATCAAAGCGCTACAACGAGCTCACGTAGAAGGGCAGCCACCTGTCCACCACACCAAGGGAATCCCGCTAAGTGCCTTTCCCAACGGCAGAACAAGCAAACTTGCCAGCTTGTTCTTCACACTGTCCCTTTAATGCTGAGCGTTAAGAAAAAAAAAACTGTGAATACCAATCTTAAGGTCATTGGTTCGACCGGACTCGGATTCAAACCCGAGTCTACAGCTCCAGACGAGGCAGACGCTCTATCCACTCGGCGATCTAAGCTATTTTACTATTTTGATTATGAAGTATTTTTTATCAAGCATCTTCCGTAGTGCACAAAAACACAGCAGAAATTTAGACCGCTTAACTTTGACGCAACTAAGAACATTAAACGCAATAAAAACTTCAAGGACTTTCTAAATCAATGTTAGAAAAGCAACTAAAACTAAGCATTTAAACTCTAACCTTGAGTGGTCAAGACCAATCACGTTGCTTTCATTCGAAATATATCAGACTGTTTCAATACTAACATTTTTATGACTAACATACTTGATTAATTGATTATCTAAACCTACAATCGTTTCAACAATACACCACAAACAATGCGTGAACTGCAAACAATGGCAAAATTTAAAGTCATTTTGCCACATATTTTTAAAGCTGCATTTTATTACCATGACTCTTTTGATTTCACTTCATCATTTAATGAAGTTTTGAAAGTTTTCAACCGAAGTTTACAGATTTTAATAAATTTTTTAATTTATCTAAAATGAACAGCGTGAGTCGAAATGAATTAGAATGTTTAATTTCACAAATATCAATATTGGAAAAACGTCATACTGTCGCAATATTATTATTGATTAGGCTTTCATTTTAGCAGCGCATATAGGCACGTACAATACACATTTGCTTGTATGCAAACAAATTAATATCCTAACGAAAACATTTATGTATTGCAACAGTAAAACACGCTACGGCTGTTGATTTTGTGGAATTTTTCCACGCAATACTCGTTTTGAAGACATAAGCAATATGATGTAAACAATTTCAAAAGTTTAGAGAAAACATATCGCAGTTGTTAATAGGGTTGAATTGAATTTGAATTTTGTTTTTTCAAAATCAAAGAATTTGAATTTTTTGTTTTTTCAAAATCAATGAACTTGAATTTTGTTTTTTCAAAGTCAATGAATTTGAATATCTTGATAAAACATTAGACGAATTTGGATTTTTTCGACTTAAAATTTCACCAAGCAAAAGTAGGGATTTGCAAGTGGTTTATATCAGCACATATAGCAAACGTTCTATAAAATTTATCAAGAAAACCGAAAGTTTATGATGGCGAATGTGACGCTGCAAGATGGATTAAAGTTATTTTTGCAATAGGCAACTTCCTAGTGATCCTGAGAAACAATGAACTTTACACCCGGTTGACGGAACTCCATGTTTTTGAAATTGTTATTAGGACAGTTTAAATTACTATAAAATCGCAAAAAAAGAATAATTTTTCTTCTACATTAGCAATTTTCAAAATAAGTTCATTAAAATTTATTTATTTTACCATCAGGCAAGACATGAAAGAACACTAATAGAAAAGTAGCCAACTGTTTTCTGATAAAAACTGTGATGTTTTTGCATCTGGTAACTTTTTTTCTGCGGTTAATTAGACTCAGAATTGAATAAATCAAAATTGTAATAACAATTGCACCCAAACAGTATTTAATTACGTTTAAATTACAATTACTTTGCACCAAAAAACTTAATTGCAATCATAATTTGAATTACACGAAAAAATGTAACAAATTATATTCAATTACGCTATTACAATTATTTTGTAATTGATGCGACTCTGATTAGATCTACGAATTCCCTTGAGTGAATATATTTTAAACAATTCGCAAGTACTACTCAAAAACATCTGTCTTTTTAAAGCCTATTTGATAGCATGGTATATCAAATATCGACTAAATTATCAAGTACTACGAATTTGAAAGTGGTGAGGTTCGCCACTACAAACTCAAATTTTGCAGTGGTCCTTTCAAAATAAGCGAAATTGAAGTTAAAATCAGCTTTCGCAACGCAATGAACTTGAATTTTGAATGTGAATCCGCTCGCAAATTCTTCATGAATTTGATTTTGAATTTCGTTTTTTCAAAGTCAATGAATTTGAATTTCATTTTTTCAAAATCAATGAATTTGAATATTCGTTTTTTCGAAGTCAATAAATTTGAATTTGAATTTCGTTTTTTCAAAATCAATGAATTTGAATTCTAAAAATTGAAAAATAATGAATGGATCCAACCCTAGTTGTTAAAGACATTTATATTGGTGCGGGAGTTCTAGGGTCAATTCTCGGGCAGTCAAATCAGACACAGTGTCACGAACGGTTTGCCACTGCTGCGACGTTTTTTCGAAGCTGCGTTGCACAGTCGCCAAGCCGCGAGATGGGCCTCGCCACTCGCTATAAGCCAGGGGCGTATCCAGGGGGGGGGCCGCAGACAAATGCACAAAACTTTCGTGGTGTAAAGAACAACCTGATGGCGTGATGACCTTTTTTTTGCTCTTCACTTGACTTTGGGCCGGAAAATTGGACATCTGCGGACGTGTTGACCTTTTTTTTGCTCTTCACTTGACTTTGGGAGAACGGACGGTTTCAAATTGCCCCCCCCCCACTTTCAAATTCCTGGGCACGCCCCTGTACGCTTTAGCGTAAAACCGTGGGAATAATTAAGTTTTGCTTTTTTTTATATGCAATCGACCATCAGAGCTCATTTTGCAAACCAAGCAACAATTACGTCATAAGTCTACTTACTCTGATGATACTCCCAGGTATGTTTGATGCATATTTCTTTGAACTGGAGGAAATAATTTTATGTCTACGTAATCTTCATCGGTTGAGTCTAATGGAGTCTGCAGAGGCATGGTGGGATCTAAATCCGGTGAACCTGCAAAAAAACAATTCTAGGTTGAAAAGTTTGGAAACTGTTCAAGATAGATGTAAGCTAAAAATAAAACTCTCAAATGAATTGGCTCACCATGCCGTCACCCGATCGGTTCCTACTAAGTCATAAAAAAGCTTTGCACAGTGGAAAATCCAAACATACAGTGCGTATGCAGAACTATCAATTGCCTGTCAAAAATTTCTACCCCACACAAACTACTGAAATAAGAAATAAAAAACCTACCAAAAACTCTTCATGCTTACGGAATACTAAAAAAGTGTAAACTATTTTAAATGTAAAAACCTGAAATATAAATGAAGCTGAGCGCAATAATGTGAAGCATTTTTTTATTGAATTTGCGAACTGATAATTTCTTCTCAAGAACCAATTAGGTTTTTAACTTTAGTTTATGTAAACGATTTCAACTGGGCTTGAGCCTCAATCTGTACATAACGTAAAAGCATTTTTTTTTCGACTATAACAAAAGTCTCGTCAGCCTTGCTACGCACAGCCAATCCAAGCTAAACTCATTCCAGACTGTAAAGACTTTTTTTTTGCATTGCTTTAACTGGACATCTCGACTTCATCTCTTTTCTAGGTTGTGCCCTATTTTTAGCAGGCGACTGGCCCCAAACAACGATACCCAATGAAAGAGCCTTTAACTACTAACCACAACTAAGTTCCCGGTAGCCTAACTAGCCCACATCACTAGAAGCCCCCATGGCAACCCACTCATTTGCAGCTGCAGACGCGTTTCGACCTTATTATGGTCTCATCAGTGCAGCATAGCAACCTCCCACCTTCCTGAAAAAAAACATTCTAACCTTTAAAAGAACTACACACCCCAAATGAGTGGGTTGCCTTGGGGGCTTCTAGTGATTCGAGACTTTTGTTATAGTCGAAACATTAATTTGTCCCTTGCACATTTCTCATCTAACTCATAATTTTTTTTCGTTTTCTTTTTTTGGTTGAGTACTTGAGTTGTGCCTCTAGCCATGGCCAAAGTGCATTCGTTCCGACATTTTTCTTTCAACATTCATACTACCTTGGGGTACCATGCTAATAGCTGACGAGACAAAATTAGTTTGGGTTGAGCTATGGAGCAGTATTACAACTAATTTATAGCTTCATTCTCCAAACCAGTTTTCTGTGCTAAATAGCTGTAACCAGTGGCGTACGCAGAAATTTTCTAAGGGGGGAGAGGCGCGAAGAAATTTTTCCACATTAAGGTACGATTTTTCTAGCAGTATCTGAACGACACAGGCTTTTGACATTTATCGAAGAAGGCCTGTGGGGGGGCACAGGCATAGGAGCCCCCCCTGCGTACGCTACTGGGCACTGGTTGTAACCTAGTTTCTCAACTGCCAAGCGAAGGAAACCCTCAAACTGAAAATCTTTAACACACTGCCTTAGACTTAGACTTGCTCATTCATAAGCACTCTAAAGAACTTACTTTTCTCAACTGACCCAAGAACTAGAATATTTCACAGAATTATACGGTTAAAAACGTGCCTACGCATGAAAAACAAAAAGTCATTGATAGAAGCAAAACTTTGCGCTATAGATCAGCCGTGACAAGCGGGTATGAAAATCATTGTGACGTAACAAACAGTCTATACTATACCGTACAGAAATTAATGATTTGTAACAGGGTCATCGGCTTGATTTCACTGATTTTGCATGAAAATGAGTTTCATTTTGATGGTAATGCATTACAAAGTCTAAAAGAACTCAACCAGCACACTAGGAAAGACAGCTCAAATTTTTCAGTGAAATCATGTTGATCGTCAAAAATCGAAATAGATCGACAAAACTATTTAGTGGTAGTCTAATGTTTAGTTAAAAAATTTCGTGGTTTCCATTAATGCTTGGGGTAGATTTTGAGTCCAATTCATCTTCACAAAACACAATTAAGTTTATCAACAAGTGCAGTATCATAAATCTACGGTTTTTACTCAAATTTATTTTACTAAACATGTACTAATCAATTTATTTTACTCAAGCCCGCAGTTGCGCTGCTTTGGCAATTTTATTTGAATTTAATAGCTATTTTTTCGAATGGCAGCAGTAAATACCTTTATGCGTTTTTAACAATAGCAAAGAGTTGAATCGCTTTTAAAAGCGGGAAACCGCAAGTCCGTCGAGCATTGATGAACCATTGCTTCTCTGGAATAAAAGCTTTGTCGTTGCGTCCTTGGATAAGGTGCTTCACGATAATACCTCTGCTTGGTGGAATCTAACAGGCAGCAAATTGAAGAAGTCAGAAGCAAAACTCAACCGGAAAACTCAGAAACGAAGATAACTCCTACGCGAGCACGGATACATCGATAGCGCCTCCGTCGCTTTCTCACGACAGGAGCACAAAAAATTATAAAAAATAAAGAAACCATCTCGCAATCCTGGCCTAAAGGGCTATTTAAGTTGGGCTAACAACCTTTGTTTAAGAAAATTATTGATTTAAAATGTTTAAGTTAAAGAATTTAATGAAGCAGATTACACAGAAATACACTATCATTTATCACGTAACTAAAATGCAAACGTTTCAACTCGAAAGAAATGGCGTCACTACGTCAATCATACGTTCGGCATACTAGCATCATTTAATTTACGTAAACGTGTTAATTTGCTAAATCTGAAAGTACTTAAACAGTCTCTTCTGCAAACTGTATCTCGATAACCTAAAATTGATTACATCGGCAGTGCGCAGACAAACAATGACGCAAGACTCTTGGGTTTGGGATTTCAAAACAACAGTTTTTGGCTGGGAGTTTGGGCTTAACATGGGAAGTGTATTGAGGATCAGAGATGTTCTTGAAAAAAATAACTCCCCTTTTCTTTGCAAGGCAGCTGCCAATAACCCGAGTATAAAAAGGAGAGAGTTCAGAAACACTTATAAAGGAGGGGAACAGGGGCGAAGCCTACAAATAATTTAGGGAGGGTAGGGTTGGATTTAGACAATAAGAGACTCGTTTTTATTCACTCTTAGCGATCATCCCCAAAAAAAGGTCGTTATACGTGAAGGGGGGATTTTCCCGGTGACGCCCCCTGCTTACGTCACCAGGGGGGGCTACGAGTCGAAAAATATTCACTTGCAGTTTTGCGGGTCAAGCTAATGATAAAGTATTAATAATCACCCTAAAAACTTATTCTGTCCCTACCAAATGTGTGACAGACGTGCAGTGGTAAAAATATGCTGTTTGCACTCCCACCAAAACATGAAAAAGTCATAAACTGTTTAAGGATTTATTGAAAATATGACAAAAGCTGTCAACACTTCCGGCAAAAGTAATTCATCTTTTGATTTTCTTATAGTTTTTGATGCTTTAAATTTATTGCGCATTTTGTCACGTGATCTACTTCCTGTAAGCGCGCTAGCAAGGCAACTGCATTGTCGGTAGAAGTCTGCTGACAATTAATCTTACACTGTTTTAGCACACTCAACAATAAAACTTCACTTTCACAATTTCACAAAAGGTGAGTATTTTCCATCAAGAAATTTAACGACTAGAAAAAAACACAGATCATAAGTGAACAAAAAAAATCAAATCATCGTCATATAGCGGTATTCGCCGAAGCGTATAACGAGGGGCGCGGCCCATCTCCGCGGCTTAGCTCTTGGGCAGCACAGTTCCAAAGAAACGTCACAGCAGTGGCGAGCCGTTGGCGACACTGTGTCTGATTTGACCGACCCGGGAATCGAACCCCGTCCAACCGCATTGATACCCATGCGCTTAAAAACAAAGCAAAACTTCTGTACCAACTACTAACCTTTGCGCGTAGGAAAAGCTCTGTCAAAGGCAAGATTCTGCGACTGCATGGAGTGAGGTGTCGAGGTTTAATACACGTCATCAAACTCGCGCTAGCTCAATAATTTCAAAAATAACTTACAAAAAGCATGCTTAATATAGCGGCAGCTTATAGCTTGCGCTATAAAGAGCATCGTGACGCAAGTGACCTGTTTTTTGTTAATTCATCATAAGGGATTGCTGTATAGGTGGCGGAACCGGGGGGGCAGGAGGGGCCCTGGCCCCCCCACCTTTTTTTCAGGGGGGGCCCTGGGGGGCTCTAATTTACGCGTTTATTTCTACAATATTGCCTCTGCATGAATGTATTTGAAACTTAATAGGTCTACCATCGAAATTAAAACCCAGGAAAGAGCTTAAATCCAGAGATGTCTTCCTTAAAAATTTTGTTTATGGGGTGGGAGGAACGAAAACTAGAAGCAAGAACTGTGGGTCCGAAGCCCACATAAACTGGACATGTCATTTGTGGACAGGCTAAATATGGATTGTAGGCATAGGGCCGGATTTACATATAGGCTAAGCAGGCTGAAACCTAGCGCCTCGGAGAAAATGGGGGGCCTCATCAAGAACAATGAAGACCTTTTTTTTCTCTTCATGATACTTTCAGTGGAAAACAGAACATCTGAGGATGTGTATACCTTTGTTTTGCTCTTCGCTATACCGATATTTTCTGTGAAAAAAGGACGCCTGAGGACGTGAAGAACTTTTTTTGCTCTTTCATTCAGTGTAATCAAATAGTCTAGGGCCTCTCATTGTTTAAATCTGGCCCTCAGGAGCGTATTTAGAAGCGGGACCATTGTGCCATGATCCCTTACCCTTTTGATTCTGCTTTTTAGTTAACAAGAACACTACTGATGGTGCCAAGTGACTGAAATATGCCAAATTTTTTTGATGTTTCTGTAGCTTATGGCCAGGGGCGAATCCAAAGGGGTAAGATGAGGGATATGCATCCTCCCACCAGCCATTTTCAAAAATGTTTTTGATGCATTAGATGCATACAATTTTCTAAAATTTCGAACCCGTTCAATAGCTGTAAGCCTTACGCCTTAAGCACGCATAATTAAAAATGTGCGAACAAAATGTATCATATTTGACTAAGCAATCAGAATTAGGTTAAAAAAATTTAAACATAATTTGCCTGAAAATTATTAAAAAAGCACTAAAATAGCCATTACAGCATGTAAATTTTCAAAAATTTTCCGGGGAGCATGCCCCCCGGACCCCCCTAAAGCTTTTCTTGTTTCTTAATCAGCTTCAAATTAGTTCTGCCGAAAAAAAGAAGCTGAAAAAATGTGGAAACTATGCCCCCCCCTTTTAAAATTTCTCACTAAGTTATACGCCACTGCCGGCTCTGGTTGCAGGTGAAAAATCTTTTCATTGGTTTTGGGCCCCCCCACTTTAGAAATGCTTCCGCCATCGCTGGACTGCTGGTTACGAAAAAGCTTAGCAGCGAAAATGTAAATTTCCCTTTTTTAATGTCTGTTTAGTCACATGTAAATATTTTGACACTTTTTTGCTAAAGCAAGCTGGTTTTTCAAAATCGCTTCGCAAAAGAAGTTTCGAAAATGAGAGAATTCAGTCAACAAACAAACAACGAAAACATCAAGACACAAAACAACCAAACTGATTCTTTGACAACTTCACTAGTTTTTATAAACTCGCAATCAAGGCAAGTGAGTAATTACTGTATTCTATATCCAAAATCTAACTCTTTCTCACTTTCAGTATCCATATAGCTCGGCAGGCTAACTTCAGCAGAGCCAAACTAAATAAGAGTCTACAAACTAAACTACTATAGCAGTAGTTCTTAAACTTTTTATGCTACCGAACCCCTCAAGTCTCATGCAGGTTCTCACCGAACCCCTGCTAAAATTAAAGTTAAAAAATGTTTTGAAACGAGTAGACCACCAAATCTAACAATGGTAGTCCTCTAACCATAGGGTTGCAAGTTCAAGTAAAGTATAAACAGTACTTCGGAATACAATAAATATGGGACGAAAATAGCTTAAGGAGGAAAAATAACGCCACTGTAAATCTCAAAACTGGACGTTTCGACAACACAGATTCAGCTGTCATCATCAGCAAAGCATGCAGGCACTACAAACAGTTTTGTAGTGCCTTGCACCTGTTTCAAGTTACGTAATAATTGCGCAGGGCACACCCAAGGTTGTGCAAAACGCAATATTTGTCTAGTTATGAAAAACTTACTTTCATGATATCAATCACTAGAGACTACACATTAGTTTTGCGCAAAATAAAAAATTAGACCACGTTGCGTTTTTCTAATTGTAGGTGCCTTCAATTTCTTGATGTCCGCCGAACCCCTGCAACCGACTCATCGAACCCCTGGGGTTCGATCGAACCCAGTTTAAGAACCACTGTATTATAGTTATACACTCTACAAATACAAGATTCCAGATTACACAATAAAATCGAATAGTAGACATATTTACTCAGCGCAATATAAAACATAAAAATACACAACCGAAAGCTAAAATTCCCACCGAAACTTCTCCTCGTGACAGCTGTTTCGCTGATTTGAGCTCATCAACGATTCACCAGGCCGCGGTAAGGGAAAAAACTATTCAATTTCGTTGCGTAGTCTGAAATCTTCGTAAACTTTCTATAGTAGAATGAGGTAAGCACTTTTGAAATTTCGAATTTCATGTAGATTTTACCGAGAAATGATTTACCTTTTTATCTGACGTAAAACAATTTCCGGCCTTGTAAAACGTGGGAAGAAGTAATAAAATTCGAATAAGGCGATCTAACATTCCCATATGAAGGCTTCAAAGCTATGGATAGCAAAAAAACTATGCGGTAAATTCGCGATTGACAAAAGGGTATTTCCTACCAATGCAATAAAATACACTGAAACAATATAACTCATAAAGGAGCGTTTTTATACGTTAAGCTTCCTACCAAATATGTTAAAGGAGAAATTCCAACTAAGTTATATTACGATGCTTACAGGCCTACAAAACTTTTTTTCGCTATTTGAGAAATAATTTCAGATTTTCGGCAAAAACAACCATTTCGAAATTAATCAATTAAAAAGGTATTTTTTCAACTATTTTGGTCTCAGAACCTATTAACCGTAAGCAGTTTTAACCTATTCAGTCGACAGAACAGTTTTAATGCAAACTTCTGATTAACTATAATTTCTCAGAACAAGTTTTCATTTTCAGATTATAAACTTATGAAGTCGAAAGAACATTTTAATGCAAACTTCTAATAAACTGAGGTAACTTTCCTAGTCTTTATTATGCTTTGAACATACTTTGGGTTTTCAAACTACATTACCAAGCTATGCAGTAAAACCAATCTCAAACAATTCAATAAAACGTTTGTTTGATTTCCCCAACGCAATAAACGATGACAAAACTAGTAAAATTTTAAAAACTTCTGATCATTATAAAGCAAATACTCTTATTCTTGCTTTAAAAGTTCACATGAAACTCTGTATACTTTTAAGATCTTGAATTCAATACCAATTCCATCGATTTACGGTATTTTGTTCGAAGATGTACAACGTAGGACACTTCAGGAAAAATAGACGAAACTCGAAGTCTGAAAATTCTTCTAAGAATCATCGACTTAAGTTATAAGAAGAGAAGCTAAGCTTGGCTTATTTTGTTGCTACAAGAATTGACCAAAGCAACTACTCTAAGTCACAAAAAAGCTACAGTAACACATAGGCGTAGCCAGGGGGGCCAAAGGAGCCATGCCACCCCTTGAAATTTAAATCAAATTACAAACTTTTTGCGCCTCTGGAGTATATTATTAGTTGTTGACTTCGAGTAGTTGTATTGGTGGAGGAAGGGAGGTCGGGCGTGGCTTTACAAATTCTTATGCAGTAGCCCTTATAAATTTTATAAACATCGCCGAACGTTGAAATTTTTCGGCTTCGTCGCAGCAAGCCAGTGATGTACAGACAACACGATATGGTAATTGGAAGAAATAAACGTCCCGTCGAGCGCTCTGTTGTTATAGCATGGACTTCTAAAGAATTCTATGGTTATAGCACGATGCACAGTTGCACACTGCCGCGAAAACATATCGCTTCTTTGATCAAGAAGTTCAACCTACAGATGGGAGTATTTTCCTTGAAATTCCTTAACTGCTCGATATGTCACAATTAAAATTAAATTCAAGCCTTTCTCCATGAAATTGTATCAGATCAGTAAAATCGCATTATCACGACACGTCCCGCAACGACCGTTGAGGCTGAACGGTGATTTTCGAGTAGGAGACGAGTGAAAACTTGGCTACGTTCAGTTATGGTCTCCGATCGCCAATCAGAATTGTGCGTGCTTCACTGCCATCAAGAAAGGGTGGATGAGGAAAAGGCCAATCGAATATTAGCTACCATGGCTGGCAAAAGACTACGACGAATGGACTTCTAAGCGTAGTTTCGTCAATTGACATCAGCATTGAACCTGAATCAAAGCTTAATGAACTTTAATTTCGACTCTATCTTATGTGCTGAATTGCTGACCCTTTACTAACTTAGTAACCCTATCTACATTACACGAACTGCATCCAGTGCTCGAGTTGTGAAAACACTTATGGGGGTATGGTGCTAGGATTGCAATAATTTTCGGCCGAAAACAAAGTAAAGAGCAAAAAAAGAAGATCATTGCCTCCGCGGATGTCCGATTTTCGGCGCAAATTCAAGTGAAGAGCAAAAAAAAGCTTTTCACACAGAAGTAAAGGAAGGATGGTCATTATTTATAGGGGGATGGTTTACGCCAAAAATTTTTTATGCGAGATGGTGTTGTTTTCCGGGGGGATGGCATCCCCCATCAACTCGAGCACTGACTGTATCTCGTCGCCATAGGCGCACGCAGGGGGGCACGGTGCCATGTCCCCTAATTTAGCCCAGCAATAAGGTGCTAAAACCTAACTTTTAGTTTATAAATTCTCAAACTAATAATGGTTGCAGCCTTCTTTTACTTATTTTAGCCAAGCTTCTGCTTTTAGACATAAGCTCAGATGGCCGAGTGGTATGGAGCGTCTGTCTCTTGAGCTGTAGACTCGGGTTTGATTCCGAGTCGGGTCAAACCAATGACTTTAAAATTGGTATTCATAGCTTCCCTGCTTGACGTTCAGCACTGAAGGGACAGTGTGGAGAACAAGCCGGCAAGTTTACTTGTTGTGCCGTTGGAAAAGGCACTTAGCGGGATTTCCCCATCTTGGTGTGGTAGACAGATGGCCGGCAACTCCTAAGCGAGCTCGTATAGCGCATTGATCGCTTTCTCGTGATAGGAGGATAAATATGCAACTAAATAAATAAAATAAAAAAGCTGCGAAAATATTTCATTGTCCACAGTGACTGCACTCACTGCATGCCCCTTTTCGACAAGACAGTGTGCTAAAATGAGTGTTTTTTATGTGAAAACCGTAAAATTCGTTGACAGCTGGGGGCTACGCTCCCACACCCCCTTGACCTCCGGTGGCTGGGGGTTTCACACTCAGATCCCCGGTTATGCCCCCCCCCCTTTGCTAAATCCTGGATGCGCCACTGCTCGTCGCTTTTTAATTTTCAACTAGTAAAATGATGCATGCATTCATAAATGATGATAGATTAGTGTGTGTAAGTCGTCAACAGCGTAGCGTGTGACGATTGCCAAGTAAAAATTTACCACCAACTGGTTTTTTTAGAGAAAAAGTAAAATTTTAGCATAATTTAGCGATCAGTTTACGACTTAGACAGAAATTCTACAAAATTTATGTTTTCATCGATATGAGGGGATATGCTGCATTGCTGCTACAAGTAAATGACGTCTGATTTAAAAGTTACAAAGTTTGCCCCCCCCTCAATTTTTTTGTGGCTTCGCCCTTGCAGTAGCACTAAATCTCAGCTGCGTTTCATGACATCTCACCAAACCACCATACCGGTGACTGTAATCTTCTAATTTCCAGCTTTGTCGATATTTGGCTTCTATAGCTAAATTTTTATCATTCTTTGCAGTGTGATCTTCCTTAGCATTTTTAGCCAACAACAATTAAGCTAATCTTTGTAAAGCCACAATATTCAACCGTAAATAATGTCGCCGTAAATACGAAACGCTATCGAAAGCGACCAGCAAATTAAAAAGCTGTCTTCACTTAACTGTGAAACCATTCTCGCCTTCAGCTTTACAAAATACAGAGTGTGCTTACTTGAAAACAAAATCCAACAAACTTATTCACCAGTATAACTATACGCAGCTCATCACACTGCAGTGCCTTCATCTTGCATTACATAGAAAGCTTGACTTTCAATCATAAGATCCTCGGTTCGAACCTGAGTTTGCCTGATTGAGCGGTCAAGCCTCAAAGGTTTTTACAAAGTTCATTAAGTCTTGTTTTTAGACCTACCATAAAGCCTCTTTAGTCTTTATACATTTATCTAGCATTTTAGCTTTAGTTGATTCGATGAAAGCAGACTTTGGTTCGGCTTAACCGAATTAAGCGAAACTGGCCGATTTTTTGTTCAATGAAAATGAAGGATTAATTAAAATAAGTCTTACAATCGGCCTTATTTCAAATCAAATTATGATGAAATAGTTGTTTAGGCTAGCACTGCTATAATTTCGGCCATGTCAAACAATGATTGATGGACAGATGAACCGCTTTTACTTTATCCAGAGTATTATCATACTCAGTCTCAACCTGTCTTAAATTTTTGTCGCAGACCCCTCATTTAAGGGACCGGTACCGGTCTGTAGGTAACTGTAGTACCGACCACGGTTTTTTACACAATCTTAAACGGTGCTGTGCAATGGTGTTTGACTGTTTGTACTTAAACCGTATTGTGCAACAGCTAAAATGGCCGAGTGGTAAGGGCGTCCGCCTCGGTAGCTGTAGACCTGGATTTGATTCCGTTCGTTCGTTCGAACGAAGTCGGGTCAAACCAATGACTTTAAAATTGGTATTCACAGCTTCCCTGCTTGACGCTCAGCATTAAAGGAACAGTGTGAAGAACAAGCCGGCAAGTTTACTTCTTGTTCCGTTGGAAAAGGCACTTAGCGCGATTCCCCCATCTTGGTGTGGTAGACAGATGGCCGGCAACTCCTCAGCGACCGCTTTGATCGCTTTCTCATGATAAGAGGATAAATACGCAACTAAATACAAAACACACAAACTCTTTTTTAAAACGAAATTTGCTCTTGCTAAACTCGCGCTTTCTCGAAAAGTCTAACTAGTGAAGCTGAGTCCTTTCTTCTTTCCAGTAAACGCGATTACTTTATTTCACGCATGACTTATCATAATTGTATGGCATCCACTGAAGGAAATCATCACTCGAATTATACTGTAGAACAGAAATAATGCAATTATACGACCATCTTCAAGTCCCTTATTCGAAAGATCCGTCGAAATTATTGTCTTAATGCACCAAGTAGATTTTATAGTGCGTTGACGTACCGGTATATTGCTGCTCGTTCGCTTCGTAAATTTCTCTTTTCACAGTGAATCAAAAATTATGTGGCCTGTTGTGCGGTTCAACTTCCTCATGTAGCAGTTTAAATTATAAGATCATTGATATATTTATCTTATCATAGATCATTCTTTCTTGGTGAGACCTTACGCCATACAGCCGCGCTAGGCGTAACGGGCAATACCTCTACTCCAAAGCTACTTAATACCGAACACAAAATATTCTTGTAGGCTATAGCAAGCTACTCAGCCGATTTAAAAATGCAAAAGTCTTTACATTACGAAAAATAGATGCACATGTTATTTGACATCATGAGCCTATTGGGACTTTTTTGAAAAAAGTACTGTTTGGCAGACTTTCACTGTTACATTAGTTTAACTTTATACAGAAGGAGCAAAATTTTGCTTCTTCCCTTGGTCGTTATAGTTTAACTTATAAATTTTTATGCATCAAATAATTCATATTCGACAATTAGATTTAATTTTATATCAGCAACTTACTTTTGGAACAATATTTTCTTCTGGTATCTTCTTTGCCCAATGCCACTCAAACTAGCTCTACAACATTTTTACAAACGATTTTTTTCGAAGCAGTTCTTATTTACAGCAGCTTGCTAAATAAAAATTGGGCTTAATTGCATGAGGATTTGGTTTGAAATAAGGAAATTCGTCATCTACACATAAAAAAAGCTTGCTACGAGTCGTGATAAGCACTATCTTCGGTGACGATCACACTAAAGCCATGCATTAAATTGCCTTGCAGCGCGCCGATGAAGCAGTTTTAGGCATTTCGCATGAGCAAGACCAGCTGGTGTACAGGAAATGAGGAGAATCGTTGCATGCAATAAACTTTTAAATACTATATTAGTAATTTCTATATATTGTTAACCCATTATTATTTAAATGTAGGTAAGCAAACAGTCATTTTTTCAAAAGTTCATACAATGGACAGTGCACAGTGCCTAAACAAAGAGATTTTGCACGAACAATGTAATAGTGATAACCTTTTTGAAGCATTAATCTTATTTAAATAAAAAAAAAAATCGTCTTTTAACTATCTTAACATTAGTTAGCTTACAACAACAGCTCATAAGGTCCAGTGGTAAGAGCGTCCGCCTAGGGAGCTGTAGACTTGAGTTTGATTCCGAGTCGGGTCAAACCAATAACTATAAAATTGGTATTCAACTATTCACAGCTTCCTGCTTAACGCTAAGCATTAAAGGGACAGGGTGAAGGACAAGCCGCGACAAGTTTACTTCTTGCCCTGTTGGGAAAGGCACCGAGCGGGATTACCCCATGTTGATGTGGTAGAAGACAGATGGCTGGCAACTTCTAAGCGAGCTCGCATAGCGCATTGATCTTGATAGGAGGATGAATATGCAACTAAATACAAAAATACTCTTCTATCTCGAGATAAGTGAAATTTAACTCCCAAGAGGAATGTTTATGTTCGGTTAGGAATAGGCTTTCCATTACTTGACCTTTCAACGAGTACGCAAAAAAGCAATTCTTTTACCAAATTTTATAATATAGGCCAGGGGTGGGCAAACTTTTCGCACAAAGGGCCGCATTGTAAAAAATTTTGAAGCCGAGGGCCGCACTGATTTGTAGAGCAAAATAAAAAGGGTCGTCACGACTGCAGATGTCCTAATTTCCACACTAAATTCGGTAAAAAGCAAAAAAAGGTCCTCACGTTCGCGCAGATGTCCTAATTTCCACTCTAAATCAAGTGAAGAGCAAAAAAAAGGTCCTCACGTTTGCAAATGTCCTAATTTTCTCTCGAACGTCCACAAATGTCCTCATATTCCACTCAATATCAGCAAGGTATAGTCGTAGAGATGGCACGGGCTGACTTTTTTGGAACCCGGACCGCCCATGGCCCGAAACTTCTTGCCCAGTAGCGGTAACCGACCCGGAAACTTATCCCAAAAACAAATCCCAGCCTGCCCAAGGCCCATTCTTCTATGAACGTTCAACCACATTTAACAGAAAAATGACAGTCGAAAGGGATTTCAAAAATTGGTAGCGGCTCGTTAGTGGGTCTCTTAGCGGCCCGTGCCATCTCTACAGTAAGGACTGAGGAGCAAGGTTTATATTTCCGTAAGTGCCCGCGGGCCGCATAAACTGATCACGCGGGCCACATGCGGCCCGCGGGCCCTAGTTTGCCCACCCCAAATATAGGCTAATAAAATGTTCTTTCTTTTAAAGTGAGACATGGCGTTTGAGGGAAACTGAAACGGCAATTTGGAGACCTAAAAGAGCCATGGTAAGGTCAATGTGTGGAGTGAAATAAGTGGATAGAAAGAAAATGGAGGAGCCGATGGAGATGTTGGGTTTGAAGAAAACGTTGGATAGAATGGCAAAGGCGAATGAAGTAATATAGTGTGGACGTGAATAGAAGGGATGATGACAATATACTGAAGAAGACAATAACGATGAAAGTAAATGGGAAGCGAAAGCGAGAATGGCCAAAAATGACATGGAGGAGGCAAGTGGAAGAAAGTGTAAAGAAAGAGTCGGGTAAAAGATTGAAGAAGCTGCAGATCAAACCAGATGGAGGGAAGGTGTGGGAGCGATCGCGGAGAGGATGAGGTGTATCGGGCCACCTTTGGTAACGAGAAAACCGGATTTAAACTGGACAAAAGAAGAAAAAAGCTCATTCTTTTAATGCGTAACTTACTACGAGTCCCGCAATAGAATCATCTATTCATCTGAAACATTTTTTTAAGCCACACAATTGCAGCTTAGGCTTTTATATAAGTGAATTACTCGCATCATGGAAGATGATCTCGTAGAGCATCGAACTCGCGAAACCAGCTCCGGAGCACAATGCTTTTCTCCGGAGTCTAATGCACCAACCACTTCGGAGCAGATGGCCTAACAGCGCCATTTAGCGGCTACTAGGTTTTCAAATACTTGCAATTAGATAAACCTAATCGCATTCCAAATTCTAAGTAAGTTATTTTAAATCTTGATGCTTGATCTACAGAGTGCGTTTAAATATCATTTATTGTGATTTTAAATAATATAATTCATATCATTACATTACGAAAATAATACTGAGTAAATTCGATGAAAAATAAATCAATTTGAGCAAAGCAGCAATTAAAAAACACCGATAAGCTCTCAAATTTCAATGTATTATTAGTATGTTGATCGAGACAGGAATAGCGTTAGACAATCAAACAGTGGAGTCTTCGTTTTCTAAATCTTTACCATTCAGTTTCTGAAGTTGCATTATAAGTTACTTGAAATCACTAGTTTAGTTCATAGATAATATCATTCCAATGCTTTTTTGTTCGTACTAACTTTATTTTTGAGGCTGCCTTGCTTAAAATCGGACTAAATTTAAGCTCAATTGATCATTTTAAATTAGTCAACAGGAACAGCATGCAATTAGGCTAAATCCACAGCACTAAAAATAAAACGATTGATGTTATTGCACCAAAAACAAATAAGAATAAATATAAGTTAAATTGCTACAAGCATAGAATCACTGAACTGGCGTTTGGCCGAGACTGAAAACAGTCAATCGCAAATTAATTCAAACAATAACATAGACATAAATGCTATTTGATATGGCATTGAGTTTCGGTTCAATGCCAGGAAAAAGTTGTGATTTCCAAGTTTATAACAACGCATACTACTCCCAAGCAAAAAATAAAAAACTGCATTAAATTAGTTCTGCTACTTTCGTATGCAACTATCGTACCACAGTGATTTTCACTTTTTAGTTAATTTTACTTTTTTGACGCACAACAGAGCTCAGAAAAGTAGTGACTAAAGGTTGGCATGCAATCACACTGACTGCAACGTCTCGATGTCAAGGGGACATTTTTATTTGTTTTATTGTTACGTCATTATGCAACATATATATTAATGCAATAATAACACATTGACAAATCACAGTCAGTGTGACTGCATCTTTAATGATGCAATGTTACTGCAACTTCAAACAAGCTAAACTGATAACATTAACGAAACTTCGGAATACAATAAATATGGGACGAAAATAGCTTAAGAAGGAAGAATAAAGCCACGGAAAATCTCAAAACTGGACGTTTCGACAACATAGATTCAGCTGTCGTCATCAGCAAAGTAAGCAATGCAGTACAAAATTCTTAGCTTTTTGACATTTTCTGTGGATTTATTTTACCTCATTGACGAAACTATATGAACAAGAGAGCTCATGTCTTTGTTTCTTTTTTACAATTTCGTGCTCCTTTTCTCCTGATGAGATGAAAAGAATGAAGAAAAAAAATCGTGTAAGGTTACAAAAGATGAACTAATATAGCTTTGCATCAATCAAATTTACTAAAACTTAGAAAATAACACAGCAGAAGCTTATCTACTACCTATAAAAATAAATCATAAGTACAGTGCGGAAAACGATTTGATCTTTTCCTGAAAATACGCTGGGTGAGGTTTAGGAAAATTGTAGTTAATGCATCACACAGAGTGTTATTGACTGTGCATACTTTGAAGCTCTATCAGATTCTGGCGTAATATGACTGCTTCGTCATTTTTGCCTTGTTTTACAGCCTCGTCTAAGCACTTGGAAACATAACAAATCTGCTGCAATAAGGGATTAGAATCGTCTGAGAAATTCGACTCATCCAAAAATGGATTCGAATTTGAGGATTGGTTATTTTCTTCCACAAACGGATGTGATGAGTCATTTTCTGGAGATAAAAACGGATTTCCGGTATTGTGAAAACGGACTTGTTCGTCTTGAAGAAACGGATTTTTATTTTTAAACGGACTATTGTTGCGACTAGTTTCACTGGAGGATGAAAAAGCTTTTGCTACTCTTTGACGATTGTACTCGCTTTTCAGTTCAGCTAGATTGGCAGTCAAGCTCGAAATTTCTGCTTTCCGATTCGCACGTTCGGCCTGGGCTATCATTTCTTTGACGTAGATAATCTGTTCCATGATTGGGTCATGTTCATCGTTTTCAAGACTATTTCGTTTAATATCTCTACTTCTAAATGCAGCAGAAGACCAACCCTGATCTAGCACCATGCCGGTTTTGTGGCCAGGGCTTTTCAATTCAGGACGTCTTTCAATTTCTCTGTAAAGTATTTTCAGAAGTAAATAACTGAATAGCAACGAAAAGTCAACCGTAAAATTATTTATGATTGCAAAAAAGCCAAACATGCCAGCCTAAGTTCGTTTTCAATTCAATTTTATGCTGGTTTCTGTAAGTTGCACAGCGAGAATTCCTGAAGAGCTCTCTCACCTGCAAGATACAAGCAAAAGCGCAATTGTAATTGAATTAACCACTAGAAAGTTTTAAACGATCGATGAGAAAAAAAGAAGCAAAAAAATTGTCGTGTTTCGCTAGTAGCATATTGGTTAAGCTTTTTTCCGAGAAACAAATTTTAACTTGATATTAGACCTTTTCGCGCCACTACTTTCTTGTCCCGATCTCTCAGCATCATTTTGTTCCTGTTTCAACTGTTCCAATTCCTGGATCCTTTTCGCTTCTGCTCTTTCTCTCTCCGCGAGAAGCATTTGCTCCCTTCTCTTTTTTTCTCTTTCTTTTCTTCTTTCTTTTTGCAACATTTCCAACTTGGGTAAAGATGGCAGCGGAGGCAATGTGAGCATGTTTTCCTGGTAACAAGAGATCAGGCTATAGCAGGGGTGGCCAACCCGCGGCTCGCGAGCCGCATGCGGCTCTTTGCCCAGTTTCATGCGGCTCTTTTGACATGCTGTGTTTCTTCTATCAGCAGCCTCGCTCAGTAATTATGTTGCGTTCAGCAACGCATAGGTTGCATCATCACGTAATAACCGCTTTTTGAGAGAATTACGACGAGGCCTTAACGAGTGGCTGGGCCATCTATTTGTATTGTAGCCCATTTACTTGCATATTTTAATATTTATCCTCCTATCACGAGAAAGTGATCAAAGAGCTATAACGAGTTCAGTTAGGAGTTGCCGGCCACCTGTCTATCACACCAAGATGGGGGAATTCCACTACGTGCTTTTCCCAACGCCACCACAACTAAACTTGCCAGCTTGTTCTACACACTGTCCCTTTAATGCTGAGCATCAAACAGGGAAGTTGCATTGGTTTGACCCGAGTCTACAGCTCCAGGGGCGGACGCTCTTACCACTCGGCCATCTGAGCCGTTATCTCCGCGGCTTTGCGCCCGGGCAACAGTGAAGTCCGTATAACTTATGGACTTTGGGCAACACAGCTACGAATCCAAAGAAACATCGCAGCGTTGGCGACACTGTGTCCGCTTTGACCGGCCCAGGAAACAAATCCCAGACCGCTCGCACCGATAGCCATGTCGTTATTAACTGAGCTAACCGGCAGGTTGTTGATATACTACTAATCTAGCTAAGCAAAAGTATGTGTATCAAAAAGAGGTATGGTGATGTTAATGCGATCATTAGCGCTTATGTATGTTATGGCTCTTTGCTGAAAAACAGAAAGAAATGCGGCTCTTAGCATCTGACTGGTTGGCCACCCCTGGGCTATAGTATAATGATACACAGTAGCAATTCTCTGATACTTAATGCATTGACGACCATTTCGATTCATTTTCTAGGACTTAAGGGCTGCAAAAGTGTTAGTTTTTACTGATGTTATTTCAAATTACATTGAAGATAAAAATCAACAGATTGACGGAGATTACGAAGCTCGCGCGGTTCGATTCAAGAACTACCCGGTATATAAACCGCGATCGGCTGCAGCCATAAATCAAACCCGTCACCAAGGATTTGTAACTTGCGTGCGGTGCCGTTAGGCCACATCGCTTACGTAAAACAAGAAGATGACCTAAAAATACGTTTTCCAACACATGACGTGCGGCATCGATTATAATGCAACTACACGTAGCAGGCTCTGTGTGGTCTAAGATCAGAAGCCGAAAAATATGCAGCGAGCCGCGCAACTTAAAGTCAAACACAACGGTTCTAAACTTACAGCCTACCTGCAAGTAAGCATGGGCTGTTTGACGAATGGACAGTTGAAGTCGCAGGGCAGAGGGTCGAGGCGGGTTATCTTGGTCATTAGTGTCCAGGGCAGCAATCTTCTTGCTCACCACATCAACCGTCTCATAATATTTCATCATTTTAAATCTCATCTCATTCGCCTGGTTCAAATCGTAATCCTCCTCACCATGGCTAAAAATTGTAATAGTAAATATAACGACTCAAAAAATCATTTCTTCGTTATCGTGGGGGTATTACGCCGAAGCATGTAGCGAGTGACAGGGTCCATCTTCGCGACTTAGCGCCTGGGCAACACAGCTCCAAAGAAACGTCGCAGCGGTGACGAGCCTTAGACCATACTGTCTTAGATCTGACAGGCCCGGGAGCCGAACCTGCCCAGTAATCGATAGCGATGTCTCTAACCGCTACATCAACTGGCCGGTTACAACGACGCAAATAAGATCAGGTGGTACCAGGTATCAAGCCCGAACCAAAGAGTCTTTTCGGAGTAATCTTGACGATGCATTTTTATCCTCCATTGTTTCCAATGCGTTTTAAAACCAAATGACCAACACAAATTTCCATAAAGGTTGACCTGAATATGCACGTGGCCAGCCGGTTGGTGTAGTGGTTACAGACACCACTTTCGGCGCAAGCATGCAGCGGCGCAAGTGGTCTGGTGTTTGATTACCGGGCAGGTCAAATAGGACACAATGTCGCCAACGGCTTGCCACCGCTGCGACGTTTCTTCGGAGCTGTGTTGCTCAGGTGCCAAGCCGCAAAGATGGGCCCCGCCACTCGTTACATGCTTCAGCGTAATACCGCGAGTATAATGAAGATTTGGCTTTTAAAATATCCACCTGTTGTACGCAGAGTATAATTTAACCTAAATAAATAACAGGTTATTTTCAAATTATATTGAACTGAAAATTCAACAGTAATTGAGTGAGATTGCGAAATGAGCTTGCGCTCTTCGAGTCAGCAGCCTAAGATGTTCTTGCTGCGTCTTAAGCAAAAATGTAGTTTAAAGAAAACAATCCTTGATTTTTTTCATTTCTATGCAACCTTATAAATTTATCGCACTCACTTCAATGAAGACGCAATACGTTGATATTCTGGCGCTTGCTTGGTTGCTGAATCCATTGCACCATGCAACTTCTGTTAGACAAAAAGATAGAAGATGAAACTTAGAAAGTTCTAACAAAACAAAACCGGAAAATCTCTTCCTTACTTGACATTAGTCTTAACTATCACCAATGACAAAATATCCAATATGGTAATATTAGGGGTGTAGTTAATCGATTTTTTCGTTCTTACCTATCTGACAGATATCAATTTGTGTCCATTAATAATATTTATCCCTCTATGAAAAATATCGACTTAAGCGTCCCTCAAGGTTCTTCCCTAGGTCTTTTATTATTTTTAATTTATATCAACGATCTTCCTAACTGTGTAACCTGCTTCCCTCGCCTTTATGCCGACGATATTTGCCCGGTAATCTCGGCCAAGTGCATTGAAGAGTCGGAAAATCGTAGGAAATCAGAAGTACATAAGGGTCGAAAGTTGGATGCTTGCTAACCAGCTCACTCTGAACGCATCGAAATCAAATTTAATGATCATTAATTCAAAACTAAATTCTCCACTTGTTGACTTGAATATTAGCTGCAAAACTGATATAATCAAATCTGTACAAAGCTCTTAAATACTTGGGAGTAATCATTGATAATAAATCAAGCTTCAAGGAGCATATACAAAAATTAAAAGCTAAAGTTTCGCGATCAGTGAGTATTCTCAGTAAATTAAATTCTATCTGCCTGAATCCGCTTTGCTAAAACTTTATCACTCATTGGTACATTCGCACTTATCTTACGGACTTGTAATTTGGAGTAATACCTATCCATCTTATCTTTCTAAACTATCCAAAATTCAAAACAAAGCTATGAGAATAATCACCCGAAGTGATTGGTATGACAGTGCTAAACCCTTATATCAAAAAAATAAAATTTTGGACTTGCAAAAAATGACTAAATTCAAAACAGCAAAAATAATTAATTTATATCATTTGCACAAACTTTTACCCCCTGCTTTTGACAATTATTTTAACAAGGTTGTAAATACTCACAATCAATGCACTCGGTTTGCTAATGTTTCAACCAACTTTGGTGTACCATTATTTAAAACTAAAAGGACTCAACAATCAATTAAATATGCTGGTGTTAAAATAAGGAATTCCACTCCTAGTGAATTAAGAGATCTTTTTTGTCAAAAATTTACAAAGGAATACAAAAAGTTACGGTTAAAGTCTTAGTTTTTTGTCTTATTGTCAACTAAACTTTGATTTTGTTCAGATTTATTGTCCAACCCCTTGTGCCTAGTGCGTTTTTGTATCATGTTGGTTTCTTTCATATATTTTTCTGTGCGTACTCAGTATTTACTTGTAATACGAATTATGCATTTAAATTCTTGAAAAACTTGCTCTCTTAGTTTTTTTCGTTTCTATCTCCACAAACACAAAAATAATATTTTAGTTTGAATTAAATTTCTTTGCTTGTTTGTAGAATGGTAATGCCATAGTAAATATGGCGCCATAGGGTGGTTGCTGACTTGAAGACCTTGCGGCTCCTTCGCAGTCACCCTGTCACTACCACAATTAAAATATATTTCGAGTTTCGCCTGCAAATGTGCAGTAGTATTTGCTGTGTGTAGCGACAAAATAAATAAACTCGTAAACCCTTTCCATCATTGTAACACAAATGCTCGTACAAGCATATTTACCCCTCATCGCAAATCAATACCACTTATTGGTGCGATTAGGAAAGACTTTGTATTAATAACTCGGTTGTTCTACAGTACGTAAAACGTAAACCAGTAGAAATTATCGGTAAACGGACCGAACATAGTAAGCAAACCATGGCAAGGCTGATGTCGACAGATGCAAGTGCACCAACTGTTATGTACCATCTCTCTTTCCCGAAAAATCAGATAGTAACGGTAATTAATCATACCTCATATAATAAGCACAGTAAAGGCTGGTTATCTTGTTCTTCTAGTTTTGATTTTTTCTTCAAAAGAATTTTATAGCATTCGTAACAACACCGCAACTGGAATTCTTGTTTGGGTGAAAGTTTGTTTTTCGGAAGAGTGGAAACTGACACAGCGCGCCGCCTGGAACTCGAAGCTTCTTTTAGAGACTGGACAAGCTTTTCTAACCACGCATGAAACGTATTAGCGTCAATCACAATGAGAAATCGATGATAAACATTTATGATGTCATTTTATCACCGTATTGCTCACTACGTTCCATACTTGTATGTATAATACTCACATGACAAGACAGGCCTTTCGGGGTGTCCAACTTGGCGTCGAAAATGACGCGGGACAATTCGGCGTTACCGATTCAGCGTTGAGATAGGGTTTGAGTTAAGTTTTAAGTAAAGGACTAGTGTTCCAATTGGGTGTTTCAATACCAAGTCGGTCATAGCTAATAACAGATTCCAAACAAGACAAAAATTATTATTTTGTATGTTTTTACCTGCAAAATCGAACGTAACGAAAACAGAACAACGATTACACATGATGGAACCACATAATCTGCAATGGTGCCTTCTTCGGCGCACATTAAAACGATCTCCACACGTAGGACAAAACGGTACGTCAGCATCTCGAACCCACGGCACTAACGTCTTTTCAAATTCTGAAAGGACATGCTAGTAATAACATACCAATAGTCTAATAAGAATAGAAATCAATCCCTACTACACTTTAAAAAACAAGCTAAAATGAATATTATCGATAAACAATCATAATACAGGAAGTCGTAGCATAGTCAAAGTTAAAGCTTACTAAAACGGGTAATTAAACTGTAAGTTATGCAGTAACAGTGGACTAAATAATATGCAATATTACACCGCAATTACAAACCCAGAAATCTATTATCCCATCATAAAAATTAAATTACCACAAACCAAAAGAATATAGTCGTGCTATTAACCACTTTTACATGCAAGCACTGAAGTAAAAAAAAAGAATTGCCAAGTATGCAGCAAGTACAATACAAGCTCCGATATACCTCGTCTAGCCGCCGAGTCAATTTCATCCAACCACAAAAACTAAGAAAAAGAAAAGCATGCTCAGTGTCAGGCGCATGCATATATCATGACCAGTTAACACAAGATGAATATGTTAAAGTTAGAAAAGGAATGGCCACAGTAAACGTGCTGCAGTGCTACTAACAATACTCAAGATCATGCATACTTAAAAATTCATACGCAAATAAATTTTTAAGTGTAGCAGACAAGATTCCATTATCGAAATGAGACAACAGACAAAAGCTACACTATATACATGCTTCAGTACATGCATGGATCTAGTAAAGCATACAGTGACAAGCATGCAATAGCTGGGTAAAATGCCAAGCTCTACACTTTGATACCTTTTGTGTTTTCCTTTCCAGTTAATCTAATTTGGCCCAAAAGCTGGAAGTTTAAAAGAAATTCAGCGACTTATCATTGAAAAACAATTATTTTGTTTTTACATCATAAACACCAAAACAGTATACTACTCAAGTTTTAGAATATCGACTAAAACACAAAAAAACTACGAGCAACATGCAAAAAATAAGTACCTTGTCCAGTCTTATTAAAACTTTATTTGATTCAATAACAAAACGGTCTATTCTTGCATCTCGAATTTTCTTGAAAGATTCCAATCGACTTCGAGTGACACCTATGCATTAAAAAATTAAAAGCAATTGCATTTATACAAAGCACACGTAACATTTCAACTGGAGATGCTGTTTGTTAAATGCACAAGAAATAATGCAAGACCTTAGTTTAATATGCTGAAACATCTGTAATACCATGCCATAACTGCAGTTCATTTACTTCAAGTTCATTGTATGAGTTAATAAAAAAGTCTTAACACCAGAACATAATAAGCATTTAAAACACTGAACATATTTTGTTCTTAAACTTCTAATATTATAATATTAATTTTAATTTAATAGTGGGTTAAAACACTTGAATTTTGATTTTAAGAATGCGCTCATTCCAATTTGCTGGAGGATGAATCAATGAAAAATACTTGATCTAAAATCTGTAGATTTCAAATCTCAAACCAAAGTTAACCACTTAACCCAAATTAAATGCAACATATCAATGTTAGATAAGCAAAAGAAAGTTTGGCTTAAGACAGTTGCCTTGAATGAACCTTCATTTTTACATTATCTGAAGACAATGCAAACCATAGTCATGAATTACGTCATCACGATATTTTGAAAAAATAAAAATAGATCTTACCAGTACTGATTGTGATTACACAGCATTAACAATAACACGTCAAAAAGCACAGACTACAGTGCGCAAGGTAAGTCTGCCACTCACCAAATTCTTGAGGCTCCCAGATAGGAGTGCTACCGGATGATTGTGAAGAAAAATCAGTAGCAAAGGATAGTGAAGAACTCTGAAGTTCATCTCGACCCAAAAAACGACCTTTTGCTCGAGAGAATAAACCTTAAACAAAAATCATCAATAAGCACAATCAGAGATGGTCAGGGGTAGAGAACAACTGGTTGTCAGTGTACAATCAATCATCCACAACTTTTCTCATTTCACCCACCCTAGTTGCTCGACGTTGCCTGACATCACAAGAACGTGAAGCAATAAATGTTACGGACGATCGATCATACACTTATGGCTGATTGCTCACCACACCAGAGATGGACATTATAGTGCAAAAGTTTTTGAGCTAAGTGATACCAGATAAGCAATAACAACTTAAAAAATGCTTATGAGATTTCGGAGTCATTTAATTAATACAAAATACCGGTACTGGGTATCGCAAAACTTGTTTTATAAATCACACAGTTGAGAAAAAGGTTCCTTGAGATGGCAATAGAGATTATTAAGTTAAAGGCTACTTGTTGGCCCAGGGGTCCTCAACCAGGGGCCACAACACATTAACCAAGGGGCCAAAAGAGGAAAATTTATTTGTTTATACATGTTAACGATAACTAACCATTTATGACCAACGGTCAGCTGTAACCACTACGAATCAAATACTGACTGAAAATGATATTGCTCAGCAGGGGGCCACAAATGTTGAGTCTCTATTAGGGAGCCACACACCATGAAAGGTCAATAACCACAAGGTTAGCTCATCTTATGGTACCTTTTATTTGATCAAGAACAGCTTTGTCTTCAGCTGTGTTGTGTGATTGTTCAAAATGTTGTTGCAATTTGTGAAATGACCCAAGATCTTGCATACATATTGGACATAAAAATCCTTCACGAACATCTCCATCCATTTCTGACTCGCTAGGCCTATTTCATTTACATATCAGTATGTACAGTGTATGTGGTTAGGCTAATCTAACAAAACTTAGATAGACTCTGGACTAAGCTATGAACTGATGACTACCCGTACCAGTATCAGAATGGGTTGCCAGTAACTTCGCCACGTGGTAATTTTGCCACAGTAACTTCGCCACACTTTCACGCATCGAAAATTTACATTGCCTACGCCGAAACAAGACTTTAAATTCTCGGTTGCCGTAAAAAATGTTATCGAGCTTTTTCGAGTTAAATTCATTTAAGGTAACATCGTCACATGGTAACTTCGCCACATAATCGAAACTGTGGGGAGAGGTATGGGAGAGTGCATGGGGTGAATAAGAAAGTGTGTTGGGGTGTAGAGGGAGATCAGGGGAGCTTTCGAGTTAAATTCATTTAAGGTAACATCGTCACATGGTAACTTTGCCACATAATCGAAACTGTGGGATAAGATGTGGGGAGAGGTGTGGGAGAGTGCATGGGGTGAATAAGGAAGTGTGTTGGGGTGTAGAGGGAGGTCAGGGGAGCTGTGGGAAGAGATGTAGGGAAATGTGTTGGGGTGTGGGGGGAGGTAAGGAAAGATGTGTGGGGAGTGGAGAAGTGTGGGGAGGGTGTGGGAGAGTGTATGGGGTGAGTGGGAAAGTGTGTTGGCGTGTGGGGAAAGGATGTGGGGAGGAGAATGGGGGAGATGTAGGGAAATGTGTTGAGGTGTGGGGCCCCAACACACTTTTAATTCCCCACATCTCCTCCCTACCCTCACCTTTCCCTACATCTCCTCTTACTTCCTCCACACCCCATCACACTTTCTTACAACTCCTCTCATACCTCTTACCACATCTCCCCTTTCTCCCCCCACACCCCAACACATTTTCCTACTATCCCCACATCTCCCTTCACCTTCTCAAAGTGTGGCAAAGTTAACATGTGACGAAGTTTCTGCGGCGAAGTTACTGTGGCGAAGTTACCATGTGGCAAAGTTACTGGCAACCATCAGAATGCAGGCTGAGCTAGACTAATACTGAACAGCTGAATACTACCAGTAGACAGTAAAATACAGAAATATTGTAGACTCCCAGAACAAGTACAAAAAGTTTATTTATTGAAGTGGCTACTCTTATGGACCGGTACAAATAACAGAATAAGAACTGTGTTACTTTGTCACGCTCTCTGGATCGGGGTTAGTGTGAAGTGATAATAGAATGAACCAAGCATTTATTTGTACGAGCCCGTACAAATAGCCACTGCCTTCTATTGTCAGGAGCGTAGTACAACCATACAACATTTCCTTACATAATTTTATCAATGGAGAGTCAAAAAATCATTACTTGATTCGGTATGGTTCACAGGTAGCCTACAGTGAAACGACCATTTAATCTCTGAGTTTACTACACTCAGTACACTGTACATAAGTCCGCAAAAATGCTCACAAAAATATTACAATTAGAATTTTATACAAGAAACCTTACACGGGTAGATCGAAATACCAAAATCAACCAAAATCAATCAAAATCAACCAAAACCAACCAAAATCAACCAAAATCAAGTTGAAATTACGCTTTTTTTCAAAACTTTTACTTGCATAGGGTGCAAGAGGTAGATACGCACTCGCACAATCATTTTTAAAACTTTTAAACAATTATTTCGGTTGATTTTGGTATTTTGAAGGATTGCACAGTTTCGCGTTGTTAAACATCGCTAGACACTTTAAGTAACGAAAAGCAATGACGTCATTTGCCCCCCCCCCCCCCACACACTTTTTTGGCCAAAGAGTAATGTTTTCGTGTCGCTTAATGAGGTCCCTAGCGCTTAATGAGGCCCCTCAGGGATTCTACCTTGCGTCATTGTGAAGATTTTATAATATTCATGTCGCTTAATGCATCACTATAGGCTATTAGTGAAAAACGAAGGTGTCCTTAAACTTAAGTCCCAGACTGTATAACCAGAGTTGGGAAGATTCGAGTCCGGTTTTTGAGGACTCGGACTCGTGACCTTAGGACTCGGACTCGTAACTTTCAATTTTACTGGACTCGGTCTCGGACTCGTAACTCGAGGACTCGCACTCGGACTCGTAGAAACAGCACAAGTCCCAACACTGTGACATAAAAAACGCTTAAAAGGAGGCGTATTTAAACATACCGTACGTTTGATTTACAAACTCCAAATTTCAAAACTTTTGCCCACCCTCCCCAATCGAAAATCCTGGCTACGCTATAGTGTGCTGGCGAAAGCTTTGTGTGAAATACGGTTGCTTAGTCCGTATAAAGTGTCATCCTTGATTGATTGATGATTGATTTCTTCATTTTTATCCTCCTGTCATGAGAAAGCGACAGAAGCGCTCTGCGTATAGGACGAATCCAGACTCGCTTAGGAGTTGCCGTTGTTTCCGAGTTGTCCGATTGAAACTTGTTTCTTGCTTGTTCAATTTACTGCTTGCTGAGGTTCCGCCAAGCAGAGATAATCGTCGTGAAGAATCTTATCCAAGGACGCAACGACGTAGCTGCGGTGGGAATCGAACTCGGATCGTGTCAAGTATCGTCGTCGTGAAAACGACGCGCCAACCAATTGCGCCACGCTGCCGACAAGTATTATCACGGCCTTAAAAATTTCACGATTGAGTAAAACTATGCATTGTTAAAATCTTTAAAGGTGTTTTATGACGTCATATTCCCCCCAATATTTTTTCTGCGGGCGCGACTGCAAACCGCCTATCCGAAGTGTATACGACGATTCCACATTAATAGCCTATCACAATAATTAAATTTGTGAATTGACATGTAAGAATCAGTCGATATTATCAAGCGAACTATTTTATTAATTTAAATCGATTTCGGCTATACGCCTAAACTAGACATCATCAGTAGCATCTATAAATCAAGCGATAAATAAACTATTAAATTCTACAGTAGAATGAAACGACAAAAGCGATACATTAACAAACACTTCAAACTAATCCGATAAATACGGTAAGTATCGCGGGAAAGCATAAGATAGGCGGGAAAAATTTGTAAAGATACCAACAAATTAATGCGTCATATGACGAGAAAATTAGGCGTGAAGTAATGGGAATGACAAATCCTAGTTGAAACTAGAGGGTGGGTTAAAAAACTATAAACGAACCTCCTGTAGTGAGAGTAAAAAAGGAGCTATACCCACCCTCCAGTTTAAACTATAGGATTTTTCGTTCACTAGGATTTTCTTGTCGTAAGTTTCAAAATTACAACCAACAATTAAAATCTTTCAAAACAATTTTGCTTTTATGAAATCGGCCGAAGCTGTTTTGATAAAATATTTCTGGCTACGGTACCGTTGGTAATGGCATACCTACGGGTGGTTAAATGTTTGGACATAAAATCATAGTCTGATTTTCTCCTAAACAACTTTGCTATCCGGTCACTGTTAATTGTATTAGGAAGTGAAGAAACGTAAACCTTTTCGATTTATGATTTCTCGAATTTTCGTCTTCCATTTTACTATGTTAGCCGAAGCAATAGGCTATAATAGGAATATTAACGCGAGAATCCAATTCATAGAAACAGCCAAACCAATGATTCGAGCAAGAAATATGTAATGAAACAAAACCAAATGGAAAACACTTGGGTGGCTAAAATCTATTGGTTAAAAACTGAACACATTAAAAAGGCAGATATAGATTTCGTTAAAAGCATCCTCAGTTTTATTCAAATAGAATCAATTATGCCAGTAGCCGAAACGATTAGGCTATGCATTGACAGAATCGAAAGAATTCTTCTCACGGTCTGCTGGTACCACATAGCAACACATGCTCTCGCCTTGTTGTTGCATTCGAGTTATTGCAAGAATTAAAAAAAAAAACACTTGACAGTTTTGAAATGTTAGCTGATCCGCACACGATCGAGAAATAGGCCTATTTAGCTCCACTGCATTTCAGAAATTCATAATGGCTCCTGCCTACGGTCCTCTCTGGAATTTTTACTTTTTTGGACCATTATATTTTACCGCCACACCGGTACCGGTATCGATATTGCTATTCCTTTCGCTGGATGAGAAGCCAAAGATTTGTGAAGAGCTAGGCATCATCAGAATGAAGAAATTAATCCTTTTTTAAAAAATAAACAATTAATAAAGAATACTTGAACTAAATAAATAAAAAAGAACAATATAAAGAATAAAAGATTGTGAAGGATATGGGACGATTTTGAACTTCACTTCGCATTACCTGTCTTCCGGCGTTCTCTTAAATTATTTTCGCTTCAATCTGTTGAGTTTCGGTCGTGCCTTTCAGCAGAAATTGGATGAGAGTTTGCACAGGGTCTAGTTTCGAAAATACACAGGCGCTAGTTGAGTCTAATTTAAAGTAGGCTACTAATTTCAGATACGCTCCGGTGCCCCGGGGCTATAGCCCCATAGCCCCCCTCTTAATCCGCGGAGTGATGTAAAAAGAAAGTAATCGACCTGCAGCGAAACAAGCTCCTAACGGATCTTTGCCTGTTCCACTAACGGCCTAGTGGCTACGCAACAATCGCCTATACGTCATCGCGACTATATAATAGCGCGAAAATTTCACTCTTTTTTCTTTTACGACTTGTAGTTTTACTGAGAAGACCTGAATCAGTTCGTACTCTGTTTGTGACGCACGTGGTCGTTAAATGAAACATGGAAACCTTGATTGTGGACTAGTACTGAACTGTTTCTTATAACTCTGCTTGTGCTGCCAGCATTTTTTTTACTTTTAATTCCCACTGCTCCCAAGGGATAGGGAAGTACGCTTACATAGGATGAAGATCCTATAGACCGGTAACCTGGTAACTACCTGATTACATCTTTTGATCTGCTTCTATAGAGAATTCGATTTACTCTCGTATAAAATCAGCAGTTATAGCCTAAGTATTAGAAGATTTGAACAGTTTTGGCCTATTTTACTAACACTACTCGAGCAATAATGTCAAAGCTTCAAAGGAACTTTCCATGCGGTAGATGTGATTCACAGTGCATTGATAATTGCATACAATGCTCCTCCTGCAGAAAATGGTATCACAAGTGAGTCATAGCTTAATAGGCTATTATTATGATACATATGATGATAAATTATGCTAAGCTGAATTTATTCAGAAACGCAAATTACTTACGCAGGAATATGTAAGCTACCGGTACTTAAATCTATTTTGACCGGCTTTAAGGGGCGTAACTAGGGGGAGAGGGCATGGGTTGAAGCAGTGCGTCGCCAGAGTAAACAAGGTGGTGATGGAACACAGGCCGAAAGTTATAGGGGCCATCAAAATTGGACTGAATTCAGGCTCGGATGCAGGGGGTCTGAACCCCCCCCACCCTTGGAGCAAGGAGCACAACTACTTGTTTAAGATGACGTCATCACAAACCTTTAAAAATGTGAATATAAAGAGAAATTAAGTAGGCCTACTGTGAAAAAAAAATACAAACTAAATTTCGCGAAATACAATATTATTTTAATTGAATACCACACCCGTAAGTTTTCATAAGACGTACCAGTTTTAAAGCTCGTCGCATCGCGCCGAAGTGTGTAATCAATTGGCAGGGCCCATCTCTACAGCGGCGCATGCGCACTGCGCAGGTAAGCGTCTTAATGGGAGAGAAAATAAGCTACAAAAAAGAACATAAAACAGAATTCTTGCTTTATTTCTTGTTTATTTTTTTTCTAGTAATTGCGTGGATATGACAATAAAGGACTTGCCTATTTGGAGCCAGACACAACTGCGTTATCTTTGTAAAGAGTGTTGTTTTGGTGGTAAAAATTGTTCATACAATTTCAAGGAAGCGTTATCCAGGTAGGTCATGAAAGAAATTTTAAAAATATGAAGGCCGTGTAATTTCAAGAAATCTACCTCTTTGGTAATTGGGCTTAGCTGATGCTTTAGACGCCTGATTGTTTATATAACAACAGTTTAATAGCCTGGCTTATGTTTTAACTCGCTCATTATTCTTTAGAATTGTGGAAGTATCCGCAGCTTCATCAAAAAAAATTCAAGAAGTTGCTAAAAACGAACAAATGCTTCTTCAGGCACATGAAGTGAAACTTCCTGATCCAACTGGTATAGCAGGAATAGAAGATGATACTAGCGTGAAAATATTAAACGTCTATCACCCATTGATGTTGATCAATCATATTCCGTTGAGCGTTTATGGAGACGGTAATTGCATGTACCGGGCCGTATCACGTTGCTTATTTGGAACTGAAGAACATCATCTCCACATTCGATTGCTGGCAGCGATTGAAATAGGATTAAATCCAGAATTTTATGACGTTGAAAGCAGAAAATACAACGATATGCTTAATGATCCTATGTTGATACACGCTAAATACCAAGTTCTCATGAAAGATACTTCTACAATTGGTGCGTGGGCAGAAATGTTGAATATTGTTGCGGTCAGTGCTGCTTTGGGTATAACTATTCATACTTACTGTCCACCCACTTTCAACAAAGTCATGCTTTCGGATCCATTAACGAAAACCATTTGTGGACGCAACGTAAAGAAAAACTTAACAGAGTCAATTACTTTGATGTAGTCAAAACTGCAACTTCCTGACGACCTTCAAAACTTTATCCCTGATCATTTTGTGGTCCTAAGAAAAAGAGATAAACCAGCAGCTTTGCCAGTTATAGATTTAGATGAATTGTCTACTATAAATTTTGCACCAACTCCCAAAAGCAATGATGATGACTCTTCCGATTTTTGTGCTACAAGTGGCGAGGACAATTCAGCTACAAATTCAAATTCCCGTAAAAAGCAGACAAAGAAAATTAAATACTCGCCTGCGCTAGATGGCGGCAACACTCATGATGATTCTTTGCCAGTAATTAAAATGATAAAAAAGAAAAGGCGTCTTAAACGTCGTGCCATCAAAATAAATGCTTCAACCTACACATCTACTCCAAAAAGCAATGATGATGACTCTTCCGATTTTTTGGCTACAAGTGGCGAGGACAATTCAGCTGCAGTTTCAAATTCCCGTAAAAAGCAGACAAAGAAAATTAAATACTCGCCTGCGCTAGATGGCGGTAATAATCGCAAAGAAAAAGCAACAAAACTGAGACGAAAAAAACTTGATTTCTCTGACGAATTGCCAACATTAATTCCTAAAAAACGAAGACGTAAAGAAAGATCGCCAAACTCTACGCAGACTTTAGATGATACTCACCTGATTGACATCGACAGCAGCGACAGTTGGCTAAGCGACAAAAACTCTATTGACGTGGTACAAAATTCAAATAAAAGTCCTCCCGTTCAAGCCAACCAGCTACCAGGGAGCGCAGAAAACGGATTCAGATATTTAAAACTTCATGAACTTGTTTCGGTCTTGACTAACGATGCTAACGTTCTCGACGAAGTTCCACGTGGTTTAAAAGAAAACTGCTTTTTTATCGTATGTAACGAAAAAAATATTTGTAACCGCAAGAAAACGGGACGAAGTGAATTCTGGGACGATTGTGGTAGTTGGAAATCGGGGGGATCAACGACAACCAGGGAACATTTTTTAAAGCGAACCGACAATGATCAACTACAGAAGCTTGTTTTGAAGGATGGAAAGTACTTTGTGAAACGACAACGAAAAAAACAATTTGTAAACATTCCTTTAAAGAATCAGCCTCTAAGTTCTGATGTACTTACCGTGCGACGTTACTATGTTAAACATACCGCAGTTTCTTACGAAAAACGTGTATCATGGATCGAGTGTGATGACCATCACGTAGCATGTTATGAATACAAAGGAAATTTTCCAGGACCGAATCGCCATGGCAATTCAAAACAAAATAACACGCGTTACACTCGATTAAAACCAGCAGTTATGGACAGAATCAAAGAAAAGTGTTTGGTAACAAATCCCACCGACATATTTGACAGTGAAGACTTGATTGATGGGCCAAGGAATGTGAAGCAGGTTGGCTCTGAAGATTTATAACGTGTTCTGCCCCGAAAATGCGCTATTAATACGCACTATTAGTAGCCTTTTCCTGCAGTAGTGGAATGCATAGGCCTAATATACAAAACATCAAAAATTGGGCAACTCTGTAATTTATTTGGGCATCCCTGAGGCCATTTTCGACAGTCTTTGAAACTGAGCCCCCCCCCCCCCGGTAGATCCAAGATTTGCCCCCCGCCCCTACGGGAACAAGCAAAGGGACCCCCAAAAGCTATAACTTTCAGGGCTCCGCCACGAACCCCGCTGGGGGAACTAATAGCCAGCGTTCCCCCCAGACCCCCTAGCTGCTATACAATAAAGAAATTGCGCAAAGCACGAACCACAAGAGGCCAAAAAAATTATAGACAAGAGTTTCGACTTCACAGTTCACACCTACAAATTTTCTGGATCTGAGCTAGTTGCCTATGCTGGGAGGGGCCCCTGAGTTATGCTCGCGGGGGGGCCCCGCACATTGTAGCTACGCCACTGCCTGTGACTATTATAGACAAAAATAATTGACACGGGAGAAATTGTCGGCGATAGTGATTTGGTTAAGCTTAATCCCATTAAATGTGGCTAAATTAAACGTTCGTTTGTTTAGGTCATAGATGCTGCGTATAGGCAGAGACAACGAAAACAACCAGAAAATCGGAAAAATGGCAACTTCGTCGATCAGCTGCAGATGGTCGAAGAAATGCAAAACAGCACATGTGCTCAATTCATTCAGCTTATCGTTAGAAGAGGAAACAAAGTCCCCTGCATCATTTTATATACCAAGGAGCAACTATACGATATAAAACGATTTTGCTGCGGTGACCCAACTGTGGAGACAACAGTGTTGGGTACAGACAAAACATATAACCTGTGCGACTTACACGTAACAGTGACAGCTTTCAAAAATTTGTCTGTTCAGCATCAGTCCACTAAACAAAATCCGATATATTTCGACCCATTTTACTTGCACGGTAATTCTGATTTTGAGTCATATTTTACGTTTTATAACCACTTGGCAGGGCAACTGCGCATAATTGGCGCACAGCAACAACCACACTTCGGTTCAGACGACGAAAAAGCCATGAAACTAGCAGTGAGTAAATCTTTTCCTCAGTCCAAACATCTTTCTTGTGTCAGACATTTAAAAAATAATGTAATTCGAATTTTTAAAGAAAAGGCTGCCATAACTTCTTCCAGAAGGAAACAAATAATTCAAGCTTTTTTTGGAGAGGATTCTGGTTTGGTAAATGCTAAGGATGATGTGTCCTTTCAGTATCGTCGGATGAAAGCGCAAAAACTGGTGCCAGGTCATATGCAGTCGTACATGAAAAAGGTTTCGGATATTTTGCGGGCAAATTACCTTTCGGCAAGGGCGATCAATTCCAAACATATAAGTGCTAACTGGACTAATAATAACTCCGAGTCTCTAAACCATGTGTTAAAGCAGAAAGTTAAGTGGAAGAAATGTTCTTTGCCCGAACTGATCCTCAAGCTACAAGAGTTAGTTCGTTCCCAGTACAATAAAATAACTAGAACATTGGTTGGCTTTGGAAGCTATGAACTGGCACTGGAATTTCGACAATTCAAACTGACACCGGAATCTTGGATTTCTAAAACTCGGAAACAACAAAGTCTGCATTTGCAAAGATTTTTGTCCTATCCCAAACCAATATGTTCGTCTGTTGAAACATCAACGGACGGTACAAGAAAAGCGTTTGCACCAAAACATGGCGGCAAAAAGCCAGGCCAAAGGAAGAGATATCGAAACGCCAAAACTACCAGCATCCAACGAAAGAAAGTGTAATTTTTTGTAGCTCATAAAGTGACTGATTGATTGATTGACGGCATCTTTATATTTATCCTCCTGCCTGTGCAACCATGTGGGGTACGGAACGATGCTGCTAATAATTGCCTATTTCGGTAGACTACCGTACCAAATGTGAATTTGTAGCATATTTGCCATCTAACCGTAACGTACAGCAGTTATGTATCGTATCGTAGAGTGTGGTGGGCACTTCCGCACCTCTGCTCCGAGCTGAACCGCAATTTTGTTGCGGAATTTGAAGTGCGGAACCGGCTGACAAAAATGGAGCGGAATGAAGTGTGCGGAACCTCTAAATTAACTCCGCTCCTCCGCTCCATAGAAGTGACAAAACTATCATAATTTGCTTAGTTTACGTAAGGCATTAATTAAATTCACATTTCGTTTAAAAAAATTTGAAAATTTCGCTTCGTAATTTTATTGTTTAAATTAAATTAAGTAATGTTTTTGAAGGTTTGCAATGCTCGAATCGGCGGGATCGAACTCGAAGCTAGCTTTTGGTTTCACACATCTCCCAGCTTTTGTTTTAGCGACTGATGGCCAGACGTGAAAACTTCCCAAAACAGACAATCACGCAGTTTATTCGCACCTCGTTCAAAATCGGAATACGCAGCTGCAGCGTTTTTTCAAAGCCGGCTTATGTACCGTACTTTATCAAACAGCAAAAACAACATTAGTCTGTCTGTCAATCAAATTATGCTCGGTCTCCCGCTATGACCGTATGAGGCCGAGATTACGAGCCGTAGACCGAAATACGGGTTCAAAACCTCAAAACATTGGATAGCCTATACTTGAGTTCTTCATCACTTCAGAGAACGCTTTTTAGTTCGTTCTAGTTTCCTACTGGACTAAATTTTGAAAAACTTGAGATAATTTAGTTGGTACAATAACACAACTAAAAACGTACCCCAAAAAATTGTTACCCGGAGCGGAAGAGCGGAATTAATGGTGCGGAACCGCAAAACCACCTGAAAACGGAGCGTAGGTGCGGAACCGACCTGCGAATGTCGTAAAATTGAGCCTATTTAACTTGATTTTGGTATTTTTAATTCGATCGAATCACCAAAATCAACCAAAATAATTGTTTAAAAGTTTTAAAAATGATTGTGCGAGTGCGTATCTACCTCTTGCACCTTATGCAAGTAAAAGTTTTGAAAAAAAGCGTAATTTCAACTTGATTTTGGTTGATTTTGGTTGGTTTTGGTTGATTTTGGTGGATTTTGGTTGATTTTGGTGGATTTTGGTTGATTTTGGTATTTCGATCTACCGACCTTACACAGTTGCAAGAAATTAGTTTTTTAACTTACAAGAAACAAAAATGCTTACAAGAAACTTGTTTTATACTGCCAATTGTGAGACTGGACCTGTAGACAGTCCAGATTAGTCGAGGCCAAAAAAACAATTGCGTATAGGCCTACTTGCAGCACTGTTACAAGATATATGTTTAAAACTGCCAATTAGACCACACAGTCTAGATTAGGCCAAGTCAGAATTAAAATTATACCGGTAACAGGTAGTCTAGGCCCTACCACTACTGCAGTATATTGGTATCACCAGAACTGCTTATGCTGTTGTTACGAATCACCACCGCAATGGCGGCGAGTACGTATCTGGTGCTAAAGCGGAGCGCTATTAGCCTTCACTGCTGTCCAAACTTACTCAACTTCAAAACAAACTTGGTTTATTTTTCTTCCGGAGAGTTAAAGCTTCACAAATAAAATCAGCAGTAAAAAATATCTGAAGTTTTCCACGGTAAAAAGATAAAATTCAAGATGCTTGCTCTGTGACTAGTAACGTATATAAAAAAAAAACGCTTGCCAGTGACACACAGTATTCTTCTAAGGTGCAAGAGATATATACAAGTTTACAGGCGAAATAAAAAAGACGTGATTACGGTTGTAGTTGATTAGGCACGAGGTGTTACTGTGAGAAAATTAGAGCATCACGTGATAGCCCTATTACTTAAAAACTTCAATACGAGTGACATTTCATTTTGCGCAGTATTATACAAGGAGATCGAATCCCTGTTAAGTAGCGCTATAAAAATAGTTCTTGACAATATATGAATGCCAGTGCTGACCATAGCGGCCCCTTTGAAACGGAACACAAAGTGAAGATTCAAACAAAATTCAAACATAGCAGCACCAAGGCATAATTCATTTCATAAAAGTGGATTAAAGCTTCATATCGTATATATTTGGCGACAATTCATTAAACACCATATTTCGTAATCAAGTTCACAGAGGTAAAACATAAAATCGTCAAACAATGTAAAAACATCAAACACAGTTAAAGTGGTGCAATCTTTGCGAGATCGCGCAAAACATATTCAAGCTCCCCTGAGCCAGAACGTTTAAGGACAGCTATTGTTGCTCTACGAACAATTTCTTTTCCCTTACGAAACTGAGGATGTACACAGTGTATGCGCCCCAAACGATACGAACCCCGCTTAGATATATCATCAGCATCCCCAATGAGAACAAGTTGACCTGGTTCAAGGTTAGCACGAGTAACTCGCCATTTAGAACGGCCCTGCAAGGTCGGCAGATATCCCTTAATCCAACTAAGCCAGAACTTATGTGCCAAAGTGGAATTGTACAAATAATCCCGCCTAAGATCTCCCCGATCATGAAATGCACTAATGGGAGTGTACGGGGCAAGCTGTTGACCCAGGAATGACGAGGGAGTGATGGGTGCCAGATCATTAGGTTTATCGCTAAGGGCAGTGAGGGGGCGATCATTAACGATGCGCACAGCGTCGGAAACGAATGTTTGCAGCTCAATCAACGAAGGCTCACGACGCGCCTCACCCATAACACGACCTAAAGAACTTTTAAAAAGTTTAACCATACTCTCCCAACTTCCACCTTGACTAGGCGAGTAGGGAGGGATTCTTACCCAATTAATATTACGCTTACGAACAGAGCAGGTAAATTCAGAAGAGTCCAACAACGAGGGAAGTTTGTCCGCTGCAGCACAAAAGGTTGACCCATTATCGGAGTACAAAGTATCTACAGGCCCGCGAAGGTTTGTAAAGCGAGCAAAGGCAAGTAAAAAATTGTTTAAGTCCAGGCCTGTAACAAGTTCAACGTGTATTGCGCGTGTGCACAAACAGGTAAAAAGCAGGCCCCACGCCTTACAATGACTACGATTTTGCCGATAAATCAGGGGGCCTAAAAAATCACATCCACAAAATTTAAAGGGCTTATTAGTAGCAGAAACGCGGCACACGGGCAAGTCAGACATCAATTGTCGGATAGGGGTGGCTTTGCGTATAGCACATTTTCCACACTCAGCAATGTAACGTTTGGCACTCGAGATCCCATAAATGACCCAAAAACGCTGACGAGTTCTCATTAAAGTGTAAGCGGGCCCAGCGTGACCTGCAAGCGAGTGTTCATGAAGGACAATTAACCTTGTCAAGGGATGTCTACTAGGAAGTATCAAGGGGTGTTTAGCATCAAGCGGAAGATCTGCATTTTCTAAACGTCCTTCAACACGTAACAACGAGTCAGTATCAACGCAAGGTCGCAAACTGCGCAAAGTTTTCATTTCTGCAATGCGCTGCATTTGCTCTACATCCGTAGCTTTATCACTTAATTGTTTCAAAATCAACTCAAAAGCGTCAGGTGAATTCTTTTTCAACATATCAATGGCAGCTCCAAAATAACGCCTTTGCACATATTTTACTATATCAAGAAGAGCCTTATCTAGAAATGTAGCATCAAGTTTGACTTTATGAAAGGTGAGCTTCTTTACTTTAGACACGAAATACTGCTTAAAGGCAATGAGATATCCCACACGTTTTTTCAACGCATAAAGATCAGGAGAAGCGTCAATCAACTTATCTAGACACATCTTACCTTTGTCAAAACCCAACTCGGAAGTTATATTAGTTTTGCGAACAACAACGGAAGGATCAACAGGACGAGATTCGATTCCTGTCTGCAACAAAAAGCTAGGCCCTCCCAGCCAGAGCTCAAAACAACCTGACCGTTTAAAACTGTTTTTCCGAGTGCCAACGTCAGCTGGATTAAGTGATGTGTGAACATAATTCCACGCGTCAGCAGAAGCTACAAGATGGATCTTACTAATGCGCCGTTTTACGAAGCGTGGAAGGTGAAGGTCGGGATTCACTATCCACTTCAGCACCACCTGCGAATCAGTCCAGAGATGAATGCTACAAGAAAGATGATCTAGCGACTTAGAGACAGCCAACATCAGCTCTGAACACAACTTAGCAGCCTCTAGCTCCTTTCGGGAAATAACCCAGCTCTGCTGATTAGACAAGACAAGTCTAGACTTTCCTTGAATAAAAGCCACGCTAGATTGATCCCCAACCACGCGTCTCAAATATACCACACACGAAAACGCATAATCTGAGGCATCACAAAACCCATGCAGTTGGTACCGCGCATGGGAGTTGCACTCGCTCAACTCTTCACCCGCAAAACAATAACGAGGAATAGAAATATCATTAATAAATTCAACAGAGTCTATCCAAGATTTCCAGTCGCTTTTAATATCGCCTGGGAGTTCATCATCCCAATCAAAACCAGACGAAGAAACTGCCTGAAGAATTAATTTACCTCTTAGAAGCCCGGGAGCAAGTATACCCAAAGGATCAAACTGACCAGCGAGCATACGCATCATTTCACGTCTGCTAGAAACTTCAGTTAACTTTCTATTGCAACACACTCGCAAAACATCACTCTCAGCCTCCCACACCAAACCCAAAGCCTTACAATCCGGCAAAGGATGTGAGCCAAGGTCAATCTCACGAATGTTAGAACCAAGATCGCACTGAGGAATGTTAGTCAGAATCGATTTAGAAACACTATTGGCTAACCATTTCCGCAATTTAAAGCCTCTGCTTTCAAACAAACTCATTGCTTCTCGAGACACCACTTCAAGATCAGCTAATGAGTCCGAAGACAATAGTAAGTCGTCCATATACCGATTACTTTCAATCGCCGACAAAGTCAACGAACTAGCATCTGTAGGATTTTCGGTTATCAATCGATTTATAGCAAACAAAGCGATGAAAGGGCTGGAATTAATCCCCCAAACGTGCCTTGTAAAACGGAAAATCTGTATTTTTCCACCATCAATGTCATTATCACTACACCAAACCAATCTAAACAAATCTTGTTGATGCTCAGGCATAGCAATTTGGAAAAAGCACTTACTTAGGTCAGCCATACAAGCAAATTTTCCCAATCGGAAACGCGTTAAGACCTCAACCAAATTACTCAACATGTTTTCACCCGAAAGAACAGCATCATTAATGGACCAACCATTACATCTAGCCGCACCATCAAACACAACGCGAGGCTTATCCTGCTTAGTTACGAAGAAAGGTAAATACCAGCTTCGACTATCAAACGAATCCTCCCCAACAGGAACAAGCCAACCGGCGCTAGTAAGTTCTTGAAAAGTGCTAATTAAAGTGCGCTTCAACTCAGGATTTTTTAGAGCACTACGACGCAACGACACTGTACGATCACAAGCGTTAACAAAGTTATTCAACAACCTTTTAACAATATCCATTTTTAACGGAACTGGAATTTCATAGCGACCATTTATCACTTTAACATTTGATTCCACCAAATCACGAGTTAAGTCATCAGTTTTAGACGGTTGGATGACCTCGTCAGCCAACTCATGACTTCGTAGGTTTTCTTTCAAAACAACAATTTCCTTTTTTAGTCGATCACAATCACACGCGTCACAACAATCCAAAAGATCTTTACTTCGAACCAACGATTGTTCCTTACCTTGATCGACACTAGTAACGACGTCAACCTCACACACATCAGAAATTTCACCAACCTCAGCTCTTCTGCTCTGACAAAGATTAGACCGAGATCCCACCTGACGACCACCGCTGGCAATCGGACCAAGTCTGGTTAACACGAAATTAGGATCATCAGGTGTCAGGCCCTCTCGTTCTTCTAGAACCGTGAGCAACAATTTATCGCTCTGTCCAATAAGAACATCAATACTTTTACGGTAGGGAATGGTGGGAATTTCGACGCCATTAAAATGTTCAAGACCTGTTGTGTTCACAAAATGAGGTAAAATGTTAGCATCGTCGGTGAAATCTGGTACAACCAAAGCATTTGTAATTTTAAAAGCTTCACCGGTAGAAAGAGATTCAACTTGAAACTCTGTAGTTCCATGACTAGAAATCGTCTGTTCGGCTAACGTACGAATAGCAGTGGCTTGATCGTGATCAGTGCTGAGCCCGAGTTCATCTCTCAAGCTTTTTGAGATTAGCGTTGCCTGAGACGCAGTATCATGCTGCGCATACGCAAAGGTAGCTTTACCGGTGTCGGGGTTTACGACCTTCACAGCACTGGTGCGCAACAGTACCGCGTTGCATCCTGGCTTAACCATTCTCGTCACTACTTCGTTTTTCTCAACCGAGTCCCGCCCATTACAATCAGCCGGAGATTGAACGTCATGACCACTTTCTGTCTCAGCGGCCCCGAGGTCAACAGAACTTGACCGTGCGTAGTAGTCATGCAAAACATCTGCATGCTTGATATTAAAGTTCGGCCCACACTTCCTGCATTTTGACCTAAAGGAACAGTTGCGGACAACGTGACCCGTGGAAAGACAGTTTAGGCACCTGGCAGCTTCTATTATTATTCGGCGCTGTCTTTCTATTGAAAGCTCTTTAAATCTGTCACAATTCGCAATATAATGCTTAACGCCTGGTTCGTTGCAGACAAAGCAAGCAGGAGGCGGTTTGTTATTAGTAGGACGTCCGAAGCTGCTAAGTGACTTTGTAGTTGACGCAGGTTCTTTTTTGTGAGGTAACTCTTGCGTTTCGTTATTCGTTTTAACAGTCACTTGCCTTACCCGGACCTGGTTATAGCGCCCATTGTTGAGTTCACGAGTTTTTTCTTTCTCATCAGATTTAAAAAATGTTTGAGCATAATCTGACGTCATGACTTCGAGCTCATGTACGATAAAATTACGCAGAGAATCGAAGCCAGGTTGGTTCAAGTTAAGTCCCATCTTTGCCAAATAGTCAAGATAACGTCGTTTAAGAACCCCGGGTAGGCGATTCGCTGTGTCCAAAAGTAACTGCCCTGAAAGCTTCCCAACTTCGTCATGGGCATAAGCGAATATCTCTAGAGTGTTCAAGTCTTCATTAAAGGCCTTAAGTGAAGCCACATTAAATATCACCTTGGGACCGTAACGAACATCCATGATTTTAGGTTCTGACGTAAGGCCTCCCGACACGCCATACCTTTGGCGTAGACGGTCCAGCGCTTTTTCGATACGCTGTGACGTCGACATGTTTTTCATGGGAGCTAAGAATAGGTTAACCATTTCTCGGGGTTGACCGACGCAGGAAGCTCTCAATACTTCGAGACGTCGCTCGTCGTAAGGGCTTTCGGCCATAAGTTTTCGAATTTGGTTTTCGAAAAACACGAAGGCTATATTTTTACCATCGTAACTAATTTGACTGGCTAAATTAATAAATTCGTTTCTTCCTTGGCGATCTAAATAGGTTTTTAATGTAGATTCACCCACATCATTCTGCGCAGGAAACACGGGCACATTATTACCAGACGGTGTTAATGGTATAGGAGCACTCTCTCGAAAGGTCTCTTTAGCATTAGGTTGAACTTGTTCTACGCTCTGAGTGGGGTGAGGTGCAGATCCCATGTTAACGGGCCAAAAGTTAAAATCTGGGGACCCATCGCCGATTTCACCCTGGCGCATTTCTCTAAAGGTTTGCATATCAAGATGGCGTTCAGCAGTTACAAGCAAGCCCTCCACTCGCTGCGAGGAAGAAGCTGAACGGCACCCGCGAGAAACCGCTACCGAGCCACACTCTGAAAGTGTAAGAAGTTTCTCCTCTGCGTCGAGTCTGGCCCCCTCAATGCAACGCCGGGCTTCCGCCTGAGCTTGTGCCGCTTGTGCCTGCGCCTGTGCTTGAGCCGCTTGAGCCTGCGCCTGTGCCAAAGCAAGTTTGTGATTAGCCTCAAGTTCAGCACGTTTAAGCTCTAGTTTAATTTGACGTGCGGCGAGCCTACTAGATGCAATGCTAATCCCATCAGTCACTTGAGAGACACTGTCGGCGGGGTTAAGTTCAGCTACACCTTGATCGCAGTTTAAATGTTTAGCAACTTTCTTGGAAGCGCAAACAAGGAAATGTTGCTTAACGTTTTGGTGAAGTTTAGTGCAATTCTCGAACTGGTCAGCCACTTGTTCGACCAGTTCAACAACGAGTTCTGAATCAGTTACTTCATCAGTTGCCCTTTTAAATTGATTATACGCGGACTGAATATTGATGAGGGTTTCAGAACATTCGCTGAATTGCTGCTGCGACTTACATTCGTTTGCTGTTTCGCAAAAACGCCTCATGCGCACCACTAATTGCCGCTTAGAGGTAAGAAGTTTCCGGAATTTGTTCAAGTTAGAGGGTGCAGATTGACTGGTATGGGGTCCCATTTGAGTATCAGGTCCCGGTATTTTCCCTCCCGTATCATCACCAATCAACCCCGTGGCAACATCTACGCTACCCTTTTCTGTAGGTACATGCGACATAATTAAAAGCAATAATAAAAACAGTTAAGTAGCAAATATTTAAACAAAACAAAATAATAAAGTAAAAACCTCTCCAGTGAAGTCCAGGAGTAGTTCCAGCGTACCCGAAGTCTGCACGTTCACGCAGTCCCACGTTCCCGATCCTTCCAGCGAAGTTGAGAAGTATTCTAGCGTACTCGAAGTCTCCAACGTACCGCACTACGCAGTTCCACGATGCCGATCCCAGGAACAAGACCACTGCTGGAATCCAATCCAAACTCGAAGTGTTGGAAGACAAGAATTAAATCGCAGTCGAACAGTAATTGTAAGTTCCAACGCGAAGAGAATGTCAGTCGTCGAGGTGGGAATTTCCTGCCGTAACGATTATAAGGAACTCAAGGAAGTGTCCAAGCAGTAGAATTCGTGAAGTTTAAGGATGGAAGGGTGTTGTTGTTTCCTCAACAGTACCGTCGAAGTGTGGTTGTCAGTCCGAAGTATACCGCCACGGGTAAATAAGTTCACTGGGTCTATGTAACGCCAATGCTGAAGTAAATCTGACAATCCACAAGTTCTACAAAACTGTTCCAATCCAAACAAAATCAACAAAGTTAATAGCTTTCTTTGAACTTGAGAAGAGTTTCCTTTGAAAGTATCTGACAATTCGGAATGCTTTCTTGACGGTTTCCTGGCAATAGATTTCAGATATTTTTCTTTATGTTACGAATCACCACCGCAATGGCGGCGAGTACGTATCTGGTGCTAAAGCGGAGCGCTATTAGCCTTCACTGCTGTCCAAACTTACTCAACTTCAAAACAAACTTGGTTTATTTTTCTTCCGGAGAGTTAAAGCTTCACAAATAAAATCAGCAGTAAAAAATATCTGAAGTTTTCCACGGTAAAAAGATAAAATTCAAGATGCTTGCTCTGTGACTAGTAACGTATATAAAAAAAAAACGCTTGCCAGTGACACACAGTATTCTTCTAAGGTGCAAGAGATATATACAAGTTTACAGGCGAAATAAAAAAGACGTGATTACGGTTGTAGTTGATTAGGCACGAGGTGTTACTGTGAGAAAATTAGAGCATCACGTGATAGCCCTATTACTTAAAAACTTCAATACGAGTGACATTTCATTTTGCGCAGTATTATACAAGGAGATCGAATCCCTGTTAAGTAGCGCTATAAAAATAGTTCTTGACAATATATGAATGCCAGTGCTGACCAGCTGTTATGGACCTCACTTAATCTGTTAATCAGGTACCCCAATGAATCTAGTGTATGACACTAGACTACCTGTATCTGACTAAAGACAGTACTGAACTGACAATCTCTAGACTAGCCTAGTGTATAAACACGATACCTGCTGTCTTGCACCATCATAAAATAAATTGCAAACCCATGAATATAAGCCAAAATTTAACACCACTAACGAGCAAATTTAACTTCTCAGCATTTCAAGCCAAGACCACTGAAAATTATCTTTAGCAAGTCATAGGCCATACCGTACCGGTAGGCCTTATATGGTTATATCGACGGCTGCCAGCACAGAGCAGTATGACAAAAGTTGGTTGCTGCAGTTAATTTTGCACCACACAGCCAAAGCAGTCTACTGTTTGTCCATAGGCTAGTTCAAATCTGACCTGACAACTTCACCCAATGCTGAAGAATGGCGTTGGTGCAGTTCGCAAATCTTTCAACTATTCAAAGTTCGAAGTCTACGCAATTACGGTGAAATTTGCCGAAAAATAACCGAAAAAGGCAAAAATTCAGTATGATTACCAGTGTGCCTGTGGCTGTGTGCTTGTATGATTTGTTCACGTGACTTTGCAAATTCCTGCGAGCAGTGACGTAGCGAGAAATTTTAAAGGAAGAGGGGGGCATAATTTACACACTTTTTTAAGTGTAGTTTGTTTCGACAGAACAAATTTGAAGCTGATTGAGAAACGCGAAAAGCTCTAGGGAGTACGGGGGCATGTACCCCGGCAAAAAATTACAAAGTTTACTTGCAGCTTGCTTGCAGTAATGGCTATCAAAGTGTTTTTTGTATAATTTTCAGCCAAATTTGTTTAAACTTTTTGTCCCTTATTTTGAGTGCTTCGGCAAATATGATGCATTTTGTGCGCATATTTTCGACTATGCGTTACGGCGTACCGGTAAGGCTTATTGCTATGGAGGACTCGGAAGAGGTTCGAAATTAAGAAAAAATTGTATATACCATAAACAATTTTGAAAATGGCTGGTGGCAGGATGCATACCCCTCATCCTACCCCTCTGGATTCGCTTCTGGCCGTAAGATACAGAAACCATCAAAAGAGTCTGGCATGTTTCAGTCACTTAGCACCATCAGTTTTTTTTTACTATAAGGCAGAGTCAAAGGGAGGAGGGCGTGGCCAAACGGCCCCTCTCCTCTAAAATACTCTCCTGCCAGCGAGTCTCTGTCTTGGGCCTAATATGCATAAACTTTAATCCCTTCAGCTTGTAAGCTCAAGCTTTTTAGGGTCAATCTTTGCTTTTCATTAGTCATAACGTGTGTTGAAAAAAGTGGTTCACTCGATTACTACCTGAATAGTGAGTGCATGATACTCAAGAAAATATTCAGCAAGCGAGCCAGTTGCTTCAACATGCTACAACTTGCTCCAATTCGTATCGAACTAAGCTACAAATTCTAAACACACCCCCTTTTCTCTTCTGTGTGGTTCTGCTCGTCGGGAACAAAAATGAAATGGCAACACCGTACTCATGTGGCAAATATTTTTTCTAATACTGAATATAAGCTTGATTTTGCGAAAAGGCACTTTAACACAGTCAGAATCAGAATTAGAGTGTTTTATTGTTGACGTCAAGATGCGTAATGCAACATAAGCAAAAACATAAACACACGCGTACAAAAAGATCGACATCAGACGTCGAAGGAGGCTGCGAAGGGACCTTAGCGGTCTTTGAGTCAAGCAGTCCCTGGGAAAATTGAGTTGTAAGTTTAAATTTTATGAATAAACGATAAGGAAACAAACAAAAAAAAAAGGAACTAGATACAGCATGGAAAGGAGAGAAAGCTCATCACTGGATTAAATGAAAGAGGAAAAACTAGTCAATACGAGAAATGATGAATGATGACTAGCCTAAATCAATAAAAATTCAACAAGTAAATTTTATATTTCAAGCGAAAAGCTTTGACAGAGGATAAATTTTGAATTTCTAAGCTCAGTGAGTTCCACAATAATGCTCCTTGATATTTAATCGATCGCCGCAACTTCGAAGCAAGGGATGAAGAGTTTACTAGACGTGGATCCTCTTTTAGTTCTCTCATAAACTTCAGTACGGTATATAATTTTTTTAAAAAAAGATTGAAATGCCTTTGGGATCGTTTTCTTCTTGGCTTTGTACGTAAACGTTGCTAATTCGAGTTGAAAGAGATCCGTAAGCTTAAGGATTCGGAGGTTTTTGTAATATAGTCTATACTGACATGGTCTGCCCATCTAGACCTGTAGACTACCGTTACATACGGTAATTCTCACGGGTCTGCCCTTCTGCCGTTACATATAACAGGCAGACTACCGGTAGACTCTCTAGAGAAGTAGAGCAGCAGGTTTTTTTGTTTTTTTAATGGTTGTGTTGATGTTTATCGAATGTATTAGGCTACTCATTGGCACTGAGCATTATCAGATTATACTTTGTCAGTGTGTTTTGCTAACTTGAACCATTCAGCGTTAAAGTTGTGCAGTTTACTGCTGGTTGAGATTCCATTTCTCTGCTTGATGCTGAATGGGTCTGTGGGTAGGCAGGGTGGCCAGCAATTTTTTATCCCTACGCAAGCTTATAAATGGTACTGGGTAGACCATCCTGTATTGTAACCACTAACCACAGTCTCTAAGCTGCAATACTCCTCAACAGTGCAGCAACAACAATTCTTTATTGACCAAGTAAAAATCTGAAAATAGATTATCCCATTTTTAGGATCTTTTGGATTTTGCAGCCGCAAAACTTTAGCGTCCTGAAAAAAAGGACTACCAGGAGGGGTAATCCTATTTTTAAAATCCTGTATACGTTTTGGTTTTTCAAACATTTTTTAGCTTTGTTATATACCACTTACCGGTAACTCTATCACAGCATATTATAACAAGTAACAGCCAATAAACTCCGTAAATGATAAACTTTCTCGCTGCAGTGTAACAAAATAGCAATTTCAAATATGCGAAATGAAGTGCATTCTAAAAGAAGGACCACTAGGAGGAGTAATCCTATTTTTAATATCCTGTAATCAACTTGCTGTTTTTAATATTTGATAACATTTTTAACTTTGTTATAATGAGTACAATAACTCCCAATTAACTGATAAACACCAGAAATATTATATTTTCAAACTGCAGCAGTGCAGCGTATATACGGTACCAGTACTAAAAATCAACGTCATTTTACGCATTTAAAATTGATAAATCATTGGCAATGTCTATTTTCTGTTAACGGCATAATAGCTTTTAGGTCTATTTTGTCACAGCTACATAACCCCATGTCACACGAATATTACATCTTATACTATTCTACTGTCTTCACGAACGCGATTGTTAACCCCAGGTCACACAAATCCGAATCAAACAGAAGCAATCCAAACAGAAGCTGCTATGAGAATTGAACCCAAAACTAGTGCAGCACTTCCCATTGTCCTCTGCGCTCTATCCACTGAGCTATCTAGAAGTTGTGGCAGTCTTGCACAAAATGGCGGTTAAAAACCGACGACGTCACTTATGGCAAAATAGATCTAAAAGCTGTTTTGCCACTCACGGCAAAATAGACACTACCTAAATCATTACCGGTTGTCCACATTAGGGTTAGGAAGTTTATCATTTCTGGTGTCCTAGTTTGATTTAATTCAAATTAGCCCCTAAAATCTTGAGCTGAGCATACTGTACCAGTTCGTGTTTTTTGTTGATGTATATATACTGATATACATAATCGGTAGTTGTCAACTTGTCAAGTTATCTTTTGCGGGTAGCAGCTGACCAGTAGCTTCAAGTATATGAGACAAGCTTAATATAATCTGTAATCTGGTAGTCATGGTGGATGCTGTTCAAGAAAAAATCAACTTTCCCAAGGAAGAAGAAAAAGTTTTGGAGTTTTGGAAAGAAATTAATGCTTTTCAAACATCCTTAAAGCAATCAAAAAATAAGCCAAGGTACATACTGGTCTCTCAAACTGCCAATCTGGCATTGCTGGTAAACACTATTCCCTCTTTGTTTTTACCTGCAACATTGTAAGCAAAAGCAAATTTGCCCAAATATAAATTTTAATAAAAAATTTGCCCCAAGATTTAAAGGGTTTGCAAAATGTTTGATCTAATTTTTGCCTCAAAGTTGAGAATCTAGGGTATGAAGCTATTGTTTTCAGCGAAAATATTAAACATTTTGATTCAAATTTGGCCAAAAATGACCATTCCATTCAGCAAGCTTAGAGAAAAATTGAAAAATTTTGCCAAAGTTTCTCGTTTTGTCAATTTTTTTACCTTAGAGGGAACAGTGCTAGTAAAGTCATTTGAATCAATTGTTATATTAACATGCTCTTATCAATTATTATTTGTTTAGATATACATTTTATGATGGCCCACCATTTGCTACTGGCTTGCCACATTATGGACATATATTAGCTGGCACCATTAAAGATATTGTTACTCGTTATGCTCATCAAAGTGGATTTCACGTTGATCGTCGATTTGGTTGGGATTGCCATGGCTTGCCAGTTGTAAGTGTTTTTTATTACCTGTACCGGTATCTTGTTATACTGTTCAATATCAATTCTAAATTAGATCTATCCTGCTATCTGCAACTGGATTTAAAATCAATTCTTCTTGCTTCTTAATATTTGCAATACCTCTATACCGTGCTTGTTCATTTTAAATTTCTCTCCTGATTTGCATATTTTATTGTGAATATGTTTAGTGTGACTCTTATGACCATAAGATCTTGTTGCAGCCTCCCAGTCATTAGTTTATTTTTTTATTGTTTTTATGTTCTCGTTTTTATCACTTTTGTTGCAGCGGCAAATAATAAAGTTGGTTTGACTTGACATGGTGGTTTTGACATGAAATGTTTAATACTGTATTTGTAATTATGTCATATTTTTCGATCATTGTAACGTCTTGATTTGGCAGGAATATGAAATCGACAAAACTCTTGGCATTAAAGGACCTGAAGATGTTGCTAAAATGGGAGTTGCTGCTTATAATAAAGAATGTCGTGCTATTGTTATGAGATATTCATCTGAGTGGGAGGTATATGCTCATAGTATTCAAGTTTCTGTTAAGTGTTCGTTTTATTTTTTTCATGGATTTTTCCAGCAGTTTTGATACACAGCATTTTTTTTATAATTGTCGCACTGGTACAGCAAAAACGTTAACCCATACCCACCTATGATTGTGTTTTTACTCAGTGCTCGAGTGAACTGTAACGCCTGAAGAATAAAAAAATTCTGACCGAAATCTGCATTATTATTAGCCACATGTGGATTTATTCCTCAATAAAAGTGTTTTCTGTTTGTTTGTAATTGCAATACAGTGAACTTTTAAGGAGTCGGTACAGTTTGTAAATAGGATTTTAGCAATGTTAGTTTATTGCTTAATTATTATCTTTTGCAATTATTTAGAAAATCGTCAATCGCCTGGGACGTTGGATTGATTTCAAAAATGATTACAAAACTTTGTATCCGTGGTTCATGGAAAGTATCTGGTGGGTTTTCAAGCAACTTTATGATAAAGGTCTGGTCTATCGAGGCTTCAAAGTCATGCCTTTTTCAACTGGATGTCATACTCCGTTGTCAAATTTTGAAGCAAATCAGGTATAATCGTGGTTTACGCTTTGTTGTATGTCAGTTCATCAACATTGTAGAGTTTTGAATCGTCTCTAGTAGAAAATCTTGATTCTGTTTAAAAAATGCAATGCTTAATTATCTGTTTAAAAGTCAACTGCGACATGGCCTAGCAGTACCACTCGCAGGTGACCGGGGCAGGACTTTTCGGCGTGATCGATTCGACGTGAGATGACTCGGCGTGACCAACTCGTCGTTGGGACGACTTGACATTGGAACGTCTCGATGTTGAGTCGATTCGGTGTGGAAAAGTTGATTTGTGAGCGGACGAAATTATCGCGTTTCGCGCTAGAATGTGCGAAAAGACGTAATCAACACGTTTCAGAAGTGCTAAAAGTAAACAATAAGCTACTTTATATCTGCGGCTTTGCAAAGGTTCGCGAGTTATAATTTTTAAGAAGTTTAAAATTGTTCGACGTAAGTTTAACCAAAAAGTGGTGAGAAAATTTATTGTTTTACAACTTTTAGTATTTGATTTCGTGTTATAACATGAAATACAATTGCGCATTTAAGCAATTAATAAGCGCTGCGACTGCACTTTGATTTTCATTTTTTAATCAATTTGCACCAAAAAACGTGTATTAATTGAACATAAAAAAGATTAAATAAACTCAAGAAATTTTTGTTGACGAAAAATATACCCGCGTAAAGATCAAGGCCTCGGCTTGGCCGGCTGTGGTTCACTGAAGTAAACTAAATCGGAAGCAAAATGCTTGACTATTATGCGAGCAGCCCTACACGGCATTTAATTTTAATCGCCAACACTTGATTTCTCAAAAAGATGGTTCATTTTTTTTCACAAGGAAATTGAGGTGAATTTTACTCTTGATCTCAATTGATCATGGTTGCAGCTCTATTACTCTTGATCTCAATTGATAGTGCCATGTAGGGCTGCTCGCATAATAGTCAAGCATTTTGCTTCCGATTTAGTTTACTTCAGTGAACCACAGCCGGCCAAGCTGAGGCCTTGACCTTTACGCGGGTATATTTTTCGTCAACAAAAATTTCTTGTGTGTATTTAATCTTTTTTACGTTCAGTGAATTCACATTTTTTGGTGCATATTGATCAAAAAATGAAAATCAAAGTGCAGTCGCAGCGCTCATCAATTGCTTGTTATAACACGAAATCATACCTTACGTCGAGCAATTTTAAACTTCTTTAAAATATTATCTCGCGAGACTTTTATAAAGCCGCAGATATAAAGTCGCTTATTGTTTGCTTTTAGCACTTCTAAAACGTGATGATTTCGTCTTTTCGCACATTCTAGCGCGAAACGCGATAATTACGTCCGCTCACAAATCACACCTTTCCACGCCAAATCGTCTCAACGCCGAGACGTCCCAACGACGAGGCGGTCACGCCGAGTCATCTCACATCGAATCGGTCGCGCCCAAAAGTCGCGTACTGCAGGTGACAGATCCTACATGACGGGTTCGATTTGCGGCTGGAACCGATCGCGTTTGAAATATTTACCGGGTGGTTGCTGACTCAAAGAGCACGCGCTCACATCGCAGTCTCCCTCAATTAGTGTTGAATTTTGAGTTCAATATAATTTGAAAATAGCCTTAGTTGCATTTGCGTTTCTGAAGTTTTGTGGAATTACTAAACTGTATTATATTTTTAATGAAGTGTTGATAAAATAGAATCTAAAATTGTTGTATTTTTAGAATTACAAGGACGTGACCGATCCTGCTGTGATTGTGAATTTTCCTTTGGATGAAGATCCAAATGTGATGATGATTGCTTGGACTACCACTCCATGGACACTGCCAAGCAATCTTGCACTTTGTGTAAATCCCACCATGATATACGTAAAAGTGAGTCTTTAATACTTCGCGGCTCTTGAAAAGCAGACCTGATATCAGTTTAAATTTGAAACAACGGAGGGTAACCACTAACCAGCCGGTTAGAGTAGTGGTTAAGGCAGACATGGGCAAACTACGGCCCGCGGGCCAAGTCCGGCCCGCCGGTCCTTTTATTCTGGCCCGCCGGCACTTACACAAACTTAAATTCTTACCGTGAATTTAGCGGAAGACCTTTTTTTTCCTTTAGAGATCATGGATGGCAGTAATTTTCAAAAAATAAGCCTCAACGGTGCAAAATTGGAAGAAAAAACGAGGTGAAAACCTCTTATTTTGAAGATCAAATTTGTACTTGGACCGTGATCTCCAAAAAAAAGGTCTTCACCTTGTTTTCCAATCAGCGTGCGGCCCGCGGCTTCAACAGTTTTTCCAAATCTGGCCCTTCGTGTGAAATAATTGCCCACCCCTGGGTTAAGAACGCCGATATTAGCGTGATGGGAAGTTCGATTCTCAGGTCGGTCAAATGGGACACAGTCGCCAACGAGTCGCCACCGCTGCGACGTTTTTCACTACCGTGTTGCCAAGGCGCTAAGTCGCGGAGATGGGTCCCGCTGCTCGTTACTCGATTTCGCGTAATACTTGGAGTATATATAAGGAAGATTTTGATTTAATTTTTTGATAACAGGATGTTGTAGTTTTTGTTATTCTTGGACTGTTATGTATGCTCGATTCTGTGTTGTAGTTCTTATGAATGCATTTTGTCTGTTATTGTAAAGTGTTTGTTCATTATCTCAGGTGAAAGATGTTGCCACAGGAAGTTTCTACATTTTGATGCAAGCTAGGCTTCAAGCGTTATACAAAAAAGAAGAGGAATATGAAATCCTCGATAGCTTTAAAGGTGAATCTCTATTTGGGAAAGGATACAAGCCCTTATTTCCATACTTCGCTCAGGTATGTGTTGAAAAGACAAGCTTATTCTTTTATCCCAATTTTATCTTAATTGCTGTAATTTATGTAGCCAAGATTTTCAATAACTTAAGGTGTGGTGCTAGATCATGTTTACATTTTAGATGAAAGAGACTGGAGCGTTTCGCATATTGTGTGACAATTATGTTACGGACGATAGCGGTACTGGTGTAGTCCACCAAGCCCCATTCTTCGGAGCCGTAAGTTGTATTTAAGGCTTTAATAAATGATTATTTTTTGTAATTTTTGCATGTTGTTGCTATACAACCATACATCTTTAAGATAACCAGTCTATGACTGTTTGAGCAAAGTTTTAAAAATTACGTGTAAATTGTGTTTTTTTACTTAGAAATTTTGAATTTTTAAAGCTTTTAATTACAGTAATTTATTACTTCTTGCTTTTATGGATAATCACAATAAAATCATGATGGGTACTATATTTAAGATGACCGACTAGGGTATCGTCTTTGGTACAATCTAACCTTTTTACGTGCATTGCCAAAGTATGACTTTTTTGCTGCGTTAGGACGATTATCGTGTTTGCTTAGCCAATGGCGTCTTCAAAAAAGACGGACTCTCCATATGTCCGGTTGATTCAAGAGGAAAATTTACTGAGGATGTTACGGACTTTGTTAACCTATACGTTAAAGTAAGCACTTGACTTGATAAATGTTAATATTGTCAGTAATGTATATTTGTGCCGTTTGCGTGCGCTTATGCGCGGTTTTTGTACGCTTAGTAAATGACGCAATGTGTACTTCGAGCGTTATGGCTGATGGAGTTTATGTCATTATCAAGAAATAAGTTATGTGCAATGTAAAAAAGGTTACGTAGTTGTTGGGCCCACGTTTATCTTTTATACCGTGTTTGGATAATGGCAGAGGTTATGTGTCAAATCATTTCTGTTTGCAGTGTGCATTACCCGTTGCGATCGTCTTACACTAGTGCGTCGTTAAGTTACAATGATAGTATGATAAGTTAATGCAAGCCATACTATATTGTATGGCCTTAAAAAGCTCCAAGCTAGGAATCGAACTCGTAACCTTGCGGTTATGCTGCGATGGTGAGGTATTTCGTATATAAATTTTGGTAAATATTTTATGTTTGTGGTTCGTAAGACAATGTACGCGCGATTGAGAGCGATTGAACAGAACACGTTTGAAAATGCATTTAACGCTGAAGCTTCTTGATAAAACGTTATCTACTTAGCAAATACTTGAACTTATTAGGACGCCGATAAAGAAATTTGTCGTCATTTGAAGAGAGAAAAGCGTCTTGTACATCAGAGTACCACCAAACATAGCTACCCATTTTGCTGGAGGTCAGAAACTCCACTTATATACAAAGCAGTTCCCAGCTGGTTCATCAGAGTCGAACAAATGACACAACACCTTCTCGAAAATAACGGAAAATGCTACTGGTAATATATTGCATACAAATGCTGTTGTTTGCTCATTTAAGCTGTGATTTGTAAATGGAAAAGTGTTGTAAGGGTTTAAGTTGTTTGTCTCTAAAAATTTATGGCTGATACACAGGCTACTACTTGTAATTTCTCGCTGTAAGGACGACACATTAGATGAAATATAAGCTAGTTGGCTAACATTCGAAATGTAAACTCTTGTTTGGGAGTTTGATTGTTACTTTTATTGTGCCTCTCAGTCGCCTGAAATCAACAAATAATTGACATTTGTTGGCCGAGTGGTTGGTGCATTGGGCTCCGAAGCTGGCTTCGCGGGTTCGATGCTCAACTAGGTCGTCTCCATGATGCATGTACTTCACTACCACAAAAATCCTAAGCTGCAATTAAGTGGCTTGAAATAAAAAAAAAAATTGACATTTGTGCGCTAAAGAAAAATTACAAATATATTGACATTCGTAGGTGACAGGCTTGCCTATCCGTTGAGAATTATGCCACAGTATTTTGCATGTATGTAGTAAAGGTGAAGCGAGATTTCATGAGAACACAATGCCGTGCCTCAATTAATATTTTTCTCAGGGTGCCAGAGTTTGTCAGAGAAAAAAGATTTGCGAATTGGCTGAGGGACGCGCACGATTGGGCGGTGTCCAGGAACCGATACTGGGGAACCCCAATTCCGATTTGGGCCAGCGAAGACATGGAAGAAATTGTATGCGTTGGATCAATTCAAGAGTTGTACGATTTGACTGGGGTGAAAATCACTGATCTGCACAGAGAAAAGTAGGTTTTCTTCACAAATGTTAGCGTGGTCGTTGCAAACACCACTATCGGCGCCGTAGTTCTGGAGTTCGATCCTGGGGATGGTCAAATCGGATACATTGTCGCCAACGACTGCGACATTTCTTCCAAGTTGTGTTACCCGGCCGCGAAGACGGGCCCCGCCATTCGTTACACGCTTCGGCACAATACCGCGAGTATAATGAAGATTTAGAAATAATGAAATAACTGAGGCTATTTTCAAATTATATTGAACTGAAAATTCAACAGTAATTTAGGGAAACTGCGAAGTGAGCTTCTGCTCTTCGAGTCAGCAGCCACCCGGTATATATGTCAAATGCGATCGGCTCCAGCCTCGAATCGAACCCGTCACGTAGGATCTGTCACCTACGCGCGGTATCGCTAGGCCCGCTATTTGCTTTGATTTTTGTTATATTGAAAAATTTTGCAACCTTATACACCTTACTATTGGTATGATTATTTAGTCTTAGTTGAAATTCTTTTCACCTGCAAATTTGATGGGGAAAACAATCTGTAGAGAGATTTTAGTTGTATTAAATGTTATGATATGCTATTGTGTGAGATACAATTATTGATATATTTTTAAATGAAGCTTCTAAGTACTTGAAACAACTCTATGGACCCCCCAAAAAAATATAAGGTCGCTATAGCAAAGCCCGCAAATTAGGGAACGACCGGGGCAACAATTTTAGCCGGGGCCGGGGTTTATACAATGCTTTATATTGTGTCTAGAATACAAAGCTAAGTAGGCTATTTGCGTCCTCCTTATGTAGATACCGTCAATGGTGTTACGTAATGCTTTCAGTCGCGTAATGTTTTCTAATTGTAGGCCTATACGCTTTTCATTAGTACATGACGAACCTCAAAAACGCTTTAAGCATGCACATTCTTTATTTTTACGCACCAACGCATTTTTCGTATAAATAAAAAAATCTACATGCAAAAATTAAGATATGACTTTCGTATTCGTTGTATGAGACGACCCCAATTTTTAAGGGTGCGTTTTTGCACTTTAAAGATAGCTCTATACGCCGGAATATACGGTAAATAAATTTGAAATTCAACCCCGGCCCCGGCCAACTTTTATGAACCCCCGGTCGGGGCCAGACCGGAGCAAAAAGTGGCATTCCCGGCCGGGCCCCGGTCGATCCCTACCGCAAATGGTGTGTGAAAGAGCAAAAACAGAGTTTTCGCTGCAGAAAAACCCACAGTGGGTGTGTAAGGGCAAAAAAATCTTCACTGCCAGAGAAGTCGTCCGTAAATCAAATTTAAGTAACCAGAGATGGGCATTCGGTTCTTTAAAAGTAACAACAATATCGATAGCGATACTTTGCTAAAAACGTATCGCCGGTACCGATGACGGTACGTTTGTTAAAAAGTAACAACGATAACGGTACTCGGTACCGATTTTCGCTACTTTTCAAACAAAAAATTTATGATTTTTTTTCGGCAAAATTATGCTTTGGGGAGCTTTTTATGAATTACGTACCGGTACCAATAGTGGATTCATTCTCTAATTTGTTTGAAGGCGCTCTGAATGTTTTTCAATTAATTTTTCGGAGAACGAGTAGCAAAAATGTTGCCTTCCAGTAAGCCCCTATAGTTCGTTTCTTATGATAAAAAAGTTTGCCAGAAATCTTGATAATTTCCTTGTCGATTGCTGTAGCTGAGGTGATGTATAGAAAAAAATTTCAATCTTTGCTGGCCGTTATTGGGTTAGTAAATTGTTGACTGTTTGCTTGCGAACAGGTGCGTAACCAGGACTTTTTCATGGGATAAGGTCTGACTGGGCCAAAGAGTACATGAAGACTTAATTTTAGGGATCACTGTTTGGGAGCACTTAGTAGCTTTTTTCAAATACTTGGTCGTGGAGGGGAGCTATAGTCTTGATTTAGGCATGATTTTATGTGAAATCAGTTAAATTTAGGTTAATCTTTAAAAAAATATTAGGATTGCGTTTTTGTTGGTAAAGCAATGTAACCTTTTTTGATTATTTATTTCATGCAAAACATTTCATTTCCAAACACTTTTTGTTTTATGACAGGGCCGGCGCCTAGGGAGAGCCTGGCCTTACCAGTCATCAAGCTCCCCCCCGATCAACAAGCAAACTTTGGCTTTAGTGCATGATATGACCAATTATTCCAAACTTTGGCCGCCCCTGATGAACGTCTGGCCCTCTACTGCTCTGGCACGGGCTCTGTCTCATGATGAAACTCATATTGAGTATTTTGGGCAACATATCCTGCATCACATACTGACACAAAAGCCAATACTAACGGTTAAAAGATGAATTATGTTGTTTAAAAACCGCGTTTGAGTTGTACCTGAAATTATAACGTATACATTGCGGAAAATGTTACAATATTTCAAATTTTGCGTACCGGTACTGAAAAATGATTTTTTCCTATCACATATCACAGGAAAACTGATTCACTTCAATTTCCTTGTTCGCAGATGGCAGCGTTCACGGTTCATTATTCATCTGTGAAGTTGCAAGTGTAAGTTGTGCATCGGATGCAAGAAATTTTCCGGTTTTGCGCTCAAAATTGAAAAAAAAAATACCAAAACATGGAGTGAAACAGTCTAAAAAGTAACGACGGTGCCGGTATCAAAAATGGTGCATTTTTTTAAACATCGTCGTTACTGTTAAACGTACTAAAAAAGTACCGTGTTACTGTGCCATGGAACTTTTGTACCTCGGCACTGCCCAACACTGCAAGTAGCTGGTCGTGGACCATTTCAACAGGCCGTATGGACCCTTCAACAGGTCACCATGGACCCCTAGAGATCATTGGACCCCCAGTTGAGAAACATTGCTCTATGTGCTTAGAAAAATCTAGCGTAATAACAAAGATTTCCCGACAACCCCTGTTGTATTCCCGCATTGTTTAAAAACAAATGCATTTGATCGGTCTTTTCATTTTAGTGTTGATGAACTAACAATTCCATCGAAGATGGGCAAAGGAGTTCTCCGACGCATTCCTGAAGTTTTTGATTGCTGGTTTGAAAGCGGGTCTATGCCATATGCCCAAGTGCATTATCCGTTTGAAGTAAGCGTCAATAATCTACAATTTTACTTCTGTAGGAGCTGGTGAAAATGCTGTTAAAATTTCGATAAAATTGTTAAACAGTTACGCTATCTTAACTTCTCAAGTCTCACTAGTTTTGCTGACTACATAATACATATCCGTAGCTTTTTCAGCCAAAAAAGAAACACTCGTCTTGTTGTGAAGGTATTGATGAATGAAAGCACGTTCGCGGGCGGCTGTGGAATAAGATTGAAATAACTTCTTTCGTTTTTCCGTCACTTAAAGCGTTTGTCACTCAAAGCACGACTGTTGATTCTGTATCGTCGTCGTCAATGTTTCCGGCTATATATATATTTTTTTTTTTTGAAATTAATGCTTGTAAGAATTTGTCGTAAAGGCAGTAGTTTTGAAGATTATCAGACCTAGCAACTTATACTGTAGTCTAAGGCTGCGTTCACACATGGAGGTTTTCGCAACCAGGCAGAAAACTTCATTTTGTTATTGCAGGCGCTATTTTAATTCTTTTCGAACTTGCTTCAGCAATTCAAAAAACCGAAATGGTTACCTTTTCGAACTGCTGAAACAGTTTTTAAAATCTTAAAAAACGCGTTCACAATATCAAAATCAAGTTTCGTGCCTAGTTGCGAAAACTAATATGTGTGAACGCGGCCTAAGACTAGGATTCGACGACTTGGCCGAACTGTACCGCACGCAGGTGACAGATCCTACGTGACGGGTTCGATTAGCGGCTAGGGCCAATGGCGCGTAACATAATTATTATTTACCGGTGGGCTATTGACTCGAGGAGCGCAAGCTCACTTCGCAGTGTCCCTCATTACGGTTGAATTTTCAGTTCAATACAATTTGAGAATAACCTCACTTATTTATCTATTCATTCAACCGAGTCTTTTGTTGTCCAGGCCAACGTTCGATATGGTCATGTTTAGAAAATAAGTTCGTTTTCTAAATTTTGTTATCGTCAAGTTGTTTCGCTTCTAAGTTTTGCCTGTGAATTTCTTGCAGAATCGAAAAGATTTTGAAGATTGTTTTCCCGCTGATTTTATCGCTGAAGGAATCGATCAAACCAGAGGATGGTTCTATACATTGCTGGTTTTGTCCACCGCTTTATTTGGCAAGCCACCGTTCAAGAACTTGATCGTAAACGGACTTGTACTGGCGAGGTAGTTCTTAAATGCATCTCCACTCCTAAAGTTAACTGCAACTACGAATGGTTGAAGAGTAGTTCTTAAAACTGGACGTTTCGACAACATAAACTCAACTGCTTTCATCAGCAGAGTAAGCAAGACAGCACAAATTTGAATGTTGTCGAAATGTCTAGTTTTTAGAATTACCGTAGTTTTATTTTGCCTGCTTAAGCTATTTTCCTCCCATATTTATTTTATTCCAAAACTTTTTTAAATTTAAGCACTTTTCAAGTTGTGTAGTTTGCAAAGAGACAATTTTTATCATCATATATTTTTAAATTTGTGCAGTGCTTGCTGATGATGACAGCTGATTCTATGCTGTCAAAACAACGAGTTACGCTGAAAAAAAATCAATATTTTTTTCAGCGATGGTACAAAGATGAGTAAACGCAAAAAGAATTATCCAGATCCATCCAAAGTGATTGATGCATATGGATCGGATGCACTCCGTCTTTACCTCATTAATTCTCCCGTTGTCCGTGCGGAAAATCTCAGATTTCAAGTAAGTTTTGTATTAATTTTATGTTTTGTATTAATTTCAAGTTTTGTATTAATTTACAACAACAACACTTTTCAAAAGCTTGATGTACAAAGCCGTTGACAACAAAAATTTACTTTTTCTGATGAAGTTGTGCCACAAAAGCAGACTTGTCGTGAGGTACGTGAATGGCGTAGTCTGCTTCTAAGGTGTACTACTAAGCTACTAAGGAGCGTCGTGGTGTACTATTACTGTCTTGAGATACGTAAATGCCCTGTACTACTAAGCCGCGAGCAAAAAGTATGCAGCATGTCCTGCCAATAGCTTGACTGGTGAGTAAGTTCACGGATTTTTTTAGGAAAACGGAGTCCGGGACATTTTGAAAGATGTTTTCTTACCCTGGTATAACGCCTACCGTTTCCTGGTCCAAAACATTCTGCGGTAAGTTGAAATTGTATAGAGTTTAAAAGTAGTTTTTATTTGGCCTTACTTTAGACTTGAAAAGGAAGAAGGTGTCCGATTCGAATACCAAGAAGATAAACTTGGAAAATCAGATAACATTATGGATAAATGGATTCTTTCTTTCATGCAAAGCTTAGTACAATTCTTTAAAGAAGAAATGAAGGGTAAGTTTTCGAAACTTCATTTTCAAATTTCCAATCAGAATTCTTTCTTTTTTAAACCAATCAGAACTCTTTCTGTTGCTTTATAAATCAGTGCGGCTCACATATTCTTCATTCTGAACAGTGTCAGATGAAATGCTTTGGGAAATGAAATGAATTAATGTATGCCATCTTCAAATACTCTGCCACCAAACGTCCATTTTCAAATTTTTTGGCTATGATTTGCATTAACTTCAACTGTTTTTTCATCCAGTAAATCTGCTTTTACATAATCGATTTCATTGGTCCTGCGTGTTTTGCATACCATGTTTATTGGAATAAATTAATTTTCAGTGGTTTAGTAATTAGAATCAGATCTTTGTTATACTCACGGTATTTCGCCGAAGTGTGTAACGAGCGGCGTAGCCCATCTCCGATGCTTAGCGTCTCAGCAACTCAGCTTTGAAGAAACGTCACAGCGGTGACGAACTGTTGGCGACACTGCGTCCGATTTGACCGCCCCACGAATCGAACCCTCGACCTCCAGACCCCCGACGTCTTCAGTGCGCAACCGGTGGTAGTTATTATATTTTTTATTTTTTAGCCTACCGTCTGTACACAGTTGTACCTCGTCTTGTCAAGTTTGTAGATTTTCTTACCAACTGGTACGTTCGCTCCAATCGACGTAGATTAAAGGTAAGATATTGAAGGATGTGCTTTATTTCTCGAACTTTATCCAACTTCTCATCACTTGGTGTATTTCAAATTTTAACTTTGTTCAAGACATCGCTATCGGTGCTGGAGGTCTGGGGTTCGAATCCTGATCCCGTCAAATCAAACACGGTGTCGCCGCCACGGCTCACCACCGCTGCGACGTTTCTTCGGAGCTGTGTTGCCCACAATGTCCAATTGCCCAGGCGCTAAGCCGCGGAGATGGGCCCCGCCACTCGTTACCCGCTTCGGCGTAATACCGCGAGTATAGTGAAGATTTGATTTTTTGATTTGTCTTCGAGTAGTTATACGTAAATGGAATATTTTCACCTCATGTTCTGATTTGATTTTCAGGGCGAAGGAGGTTTAGAAGATTGCCAGAACGCGTTGCAATCATTGTTCAGTGTTATTTTTACGATGATCAAAATGATGGTAAGTAATTGAGAAAACGTTGGTTTTTGAACTTGGGCTGGAAGAACAAAACTCCTTGAAATTGAACTCGAAAAAAGTTGGTTGAGTTTTGAATTGGTCCAAACTTGACAAAAATTGCTTGAACTTTGTCTAGACCCTATAAGAACTACTTGAATGTAGCTAAAATTTTTTAGTTTTTTAGTTGCATATTTATCCTCCTATCACGAGAAAGCGATCAATACGCTATACGAGCTCGCTTGGGTGTTGCCGGCCACCTGTCTACCACACCAAGATGGGGTAATCCCGCTAAGTGCCTTTCCCAACGGCACAACAAGTGAACTTGCCGGTTTGTTCTCCACACAGTCCCTTCAATGCTGAGCGTCAAGCAGGGAAGCTGTGAATACCAATTTTATAGTTATTATTTAACCCGACTTGGAATCAAACCCAAGGACGCTCTTACCACTCGGCCATTTGAGCTGGTTAAAACTTGGTAAACATCACTCGGCTTGCAAATTTTTGGTGGACTTGAATTCTAACTTGGAACTCGAGTAAAAAAGGTGCAAGTCCACAGCCCTGGTTATAACTTGATGGATATTAGATGGTTTGAAGAGTAAAGGCGCGTTTGCGCGAAATTTTTTTGCAATGAAAATGAACTTGACTCGCCTCGGCGCAGCGAAGAAACCGTTTGCGCGGTTTATTTATTCAGCGCAGCTCGGCGCAACTCGTCATGTCAGTTTACTACCGTTGTCATGGCGACGAGGGGTTCTCAATTCAATAATTGATAAAAATTTGATATGGTGCATGCTTTGGAGCACCAAAACCAAGCTCAAAATTAATATTATTGATGTTTGGCCAGCTCCCATAACTTATTTTAGTTGCATCTTTTAAGAAACGTAATTATTCTCCAGGCTTTAGATTTTCTTATCCATGAATGACTTGGAAAAGTAAAACAGCGCTAGCTCGGACATATTGTACCAAGTGCGATAGTCTACTAACCGCTTGTTTCGCTATGCAGTAGCTTGGAATCAGTGCCACGCCTGCCAAACGTTGCATTGCTAAAACTGAAGCACTTCAGGTCATTTGCTAAAAAAATGTTTTAACTTAACAAGCTTAACTAGGCTCATGGAAAAGCACATAATAATAACGTGCATTCAAATCATGTCATGACATCACACACACAATTTTTCAGTTCAATGTAGCCCATGACATACCCTACCCTGCCCAAGAGCAAAATCAGTGACCAGAACGTTAATGAATGCGTGTCGTGTACTTTTATGAAACATCCGAGTTACAGTTAGGCTAATTTTATTCCTCGACCAAAAAAACACAACTGAATCAAGAAAGAATATTAGTTGAAAGCAGTGATTATATTTGGGAAAGGCTTAATCTGCATCATCTCTGAATATTGCAAATGCAGTTGCTTTTTACACATTGCACCAACTTATCAAGCTTGCATTCCTTCCTGTAAGCCAGCTGCAAATTTGCACAGCATCCCTGAATGATGCAATCATTGTTTTCAATCGCCATAGCAGCATGCATTACAATCATAGGCTACCTCAAACTCTCAACATAAGCATCACAAAGAGCAGTTCTGTCCTCATTTTCTATAACGTGTTTTTAATACAATTGGTGTTTGGAATAAATATCGTCTAATTTTTGCATGGTTGTATCAATTTGTCCCAGCGAAACCTTCTTGGATTTCAAAGTTTGGAAATGGGAGTTTCAAATAACAGCAAAATTTGCAGAAAAAATTTATCAGCAAACCAGCATAAAAACTGAAAAATAATATATCTATAATTAGCCAAGAGATCATCATAAATATTGCTTTTACTAGTACAAACAGCAGGCTATGATGTCTCTGTAATAAACTAATAAATTAAAAAAACAACATTTCAACGAGTTTAGCCCGGACTTAAAACAGCATAGGCCTGGGCTTATCGCTAATAGCAACAAAAAATCAACCATAACAAAGTAGACTAGCTTATTTATGCCCAACACATTTTGCTCAAAGATAAATACCCACCCAAGGAACACCCTTTGGCTATGTAAAGTTTTGTCTAGTTTAAAGTCTAATCAAATTTTGCATTCAAAATAAATCGTCTGCGAATCCAGTCACTGTTTGACAAAACTCCCCTTATGCTAGGTTTACTCTGTTCAATATAGAAAAATATAAGGTGGTACTACTGTCCAAAATATGTCAATATGGACCAAAATTTCTTTGTAACTTGGAAATTTGCGGTCTTATTAGTCTATCAACCAATACTTAGCCTGCTGGTTGAGAGAGCCTTATTCCAGTCAGGATATCCTGAAAGTAATAGCCAATCCTACAAGCCTGCTTGATTAGGCTTGCCGACAAGCATTTTTGTAGGCATTATACTATGGCAAAAACTTTTGATTAATTGGCTAGCCTGTTTGACAGCCACCAGCTCTGAAGCTGGCCTAGGAAATGCAAAAAATTTAACCTACCTGGCCAAAAACAAAATCTTATTAAACTGCAACTGTTTAGTTAGCCTATTGACCATGGTAATTAGGACCCCCCAAACTATGGCACTCACCGCTTCCCACTGTTCATGGAAATAACCTAGGCCTATAAGGGTAAGCCCTCCGATACTTACGGTCCTCTCCGCTCAACTGCACCCCAATTTATCGGTCAGGAGCGATAACCACCGCAGTGTAGCTCGGCGCGGCGAAGTGAAGTTGAGCGCGAGCCAGCTCGCGCTAGCTCGAGGCCGATATAATCAAACAAACAAAAAATGCGCTCAACTGCGCTGGAAAAAAATTTCGTGTGAACACGTCTTAACACTTTTCTCTCGTTGTTTTTACTGTTTTCACCTTTTCTCTCGCTATTATTTACTGTCAGCGACATGGCGCAGCGGTACCACGCGCAGATGACGGATCCTACGTGACGGGTTCGATTCGCGGCGATCAAATTTGACATATTTAAGGAATGGCTGTTGACTCGAAAAGCGCAAGCTCACTTCGCAGTCTCCCTCAATTACTGTTGTATTATCAGTTCAATATAATTTAAAAATAACCTCAGTTAATATTAATATTATATTAATTAATGTGTACGAACGTAACCTGCAGAAGTCAATGACAAATTAGCTAATAAGAAAAAACTTACTTTTAGGCTCCTTTCACTCCGTTTTTAACTGAGCACATGTACCGCAATCTACGCAAGGTCATTCCATCTTTGCAGAATGAACAATCGAACAGCATCCACTATTTAATGCTGCCGGACACGATGTAAGTTTGTCAAAAGTTAATTTTAGTTGTATTTGGTGAAAATTTAGATTTGGTACATGTTGAATTATTTTCAGGGAGTCACTGATTGAAGTGGGAATCGAACGAGCAGTCTCTCGCATGCAAACTGTGATAGAGCTGGCTCGTGTGATCAGAGATAGAAAAACTATGCCGACCAAGGTAGAATATAGTTAATACATTGGTTCTGTAATTTGTATCAGCATTTAGTCGCATATATATCCTCCGATCACGAGAAAGCGCTATAACGAGCTCGCTCAGGAGTTGCCAACCATCTGTCTACCACACCAAGATGTAGTAACCCCGCTAAGTGCTTCTCCCAACGGCATCACTAGTAAATTTGCCGGCTTGTTTTCCACCCTTTCCCTTTAATGTAGAGCGTCAAGCAGGGAAGCTGTGAATACCAATTTCAAAGTCATTAGTTTGACCCGACTCGGAATCAAACCTGAGTCTGCAACTCCCAAGGCTCTTACCATTCGGTCATCGGAGCTGTTGTGAGCCAATAGGCTTACCCCTGTGTATTGTGCCGTTTACTTTGGTTTTCGGTATGCCGTATATTCAATTTCTGCCAAATATCCTGTTTTTTTGTGACCTAGTATCCGCTTCCGGAATTGGTCGTCATTCACAAAGATCAGAACTATTTGGATGACGTCATGACTCTGCAACGTTACGTCACAGAAGAGTTGAATGTTCGTAGCATTACGTTTTCATCAGGAAAAAGCAAATACGGGGTGCGGCTACGGGCTGAGCCCGATCATATGATTTTGGGAAAACGATTGAAAGGTGTGACGGTGTTTCCATTACGTTTTTTTACATGTCACCCCCCATTAAATTCATGAAACCTATTTTGCACCCCCAGTTTAGTTACGCAGTACGCACAGTGTGTTTTGAGAAAGCGAAATGATCTCTGAAAAATTTTCAGCGGCTTCTCAAAATCTGCTTTTACAACGGTGTAGAAAGCTGTGTTATACGTCATAAATTGCTTAATGGTTTTTCTGTCATGCCAAACCTTTGAAAAAGCGATGGATACGCAGCCTCGGTAAACACATCGACAGCAGGAGCTGCTGGTACTTCCAATCAGAACACAATATAATAAGCGGAAAATACTTAAGTAACAGTGCTATGAGGAAGCTTGCGAAGTGAATTTGCGCTCTTCGAGCTGTTAGCCACATGGAATATGTGACTTAAGCCCGGTTTGCAATATAACACCTAATCCCTGGACTGTACTGGCGGAACCCAGGTTGACAACAACTGATGTACACATTTTAAACTCTTACGAAGCTCTATTTCTTTTCATTATTTGTGGTGGTTAGCAAGTTGCTCCAACGAAGATCATAATGAAGCGAAAGTTGGTGCTGCAAAGTTCTAAGCTTTCAAGCCTAAGCGCTTTACTGAGCTCAAATATGGAACGGAAAATTCAACTGTAAGTGAGGAGACTGCGAAGTGAGCTCGCGCTCTTCGAGTCAGCAGCCCCTCGTTGATGCCAAATGCGATCGGCTCTAGCCGCGAATGGAACTCGTCACGTAGGATCTGTCACCTGCGCACGGTACCGCTAGGCCATGTCGCTAACATTTTTGCGAATTTTTGTTGCAAAAGGCGACTTCAAGAAAGTGGCTGCTGCTATCAAAGATCTTTTAAACGAGGAAATTGAAGAATTTGTGAAGACGGGATCAATTGAATTGGAAGGACACCAATTGGCTCCAGAAGATGTTCGCATCATTTATCAAGCCGCTGATGATGACTCAAAGTAATGATGATGTAATTATAAGCATTGTTACGTCAAATACACCCAGGGTCGGCAAGTGCAGACTTGTCGATGTTCATTTTATTCAGAATTGTACTGTTCTCTCAGACTTGTTGAGAATTCAGTCCAATTTTTTCCCTGCCTGTTAGCTTATATGTTAAGCACACGCTATCGGTGCGGGAGGTCTGGGGTTCAATTCTCGGGTCGGTCAAATCGTCACAGTGTCGCCGTCGCTGCGACATTTATTCGGAGCTGAGTTGCCCAGGCGCTGAGCCGCAGAGATGGGCCCGCCTCTTTTTGCACGCTCCAGCGTAATACTGCGAGTATATTGAAGAATTGATTCGATTGCAGATTTACCGTTTGCATTATAATATTTGTTAGATATGAAGCCCACAGTGATAACGATGTACTGGTGTTATTGGACGTCACTCCAGACCAGTCTATGGTGGACGAAGGTGTGGCCAGGGAAGTCATAAACCGAGTTCAGCGACTGAGGAAAAAAGTGAGATGATTTGTTGGTTCAACGCCAGTGGTGTATAAACTAGCGTGCACTGGGAGTATTTTGATTTGCTGTTTGATTAAGGATGCCGATTGCCGAACTTAAAAGCGAAAATGTGTTGTTTCTTCAATAATTTAATTGGCTTTTTATGTTATGCCAGCGTCCCTCAACATTGGAAGTTTTTGTTTAAAATATTCGGGGCTCGTATGCATTAAAGCGCCTCTTATTGAGTGTCCACTTTGATGCGGGACTTCCCCGCTGACGTCCAGACGGCGCATACACGTCATCGCGTAAAGCCGTACGCTCGCATTGTTAATAACTTGACGTCAGCGGTGAAGTCCCACTTTAAAGTGGGCATTCTATGAGAAGCGTCTTAATTTATACTATCCCCAAATTTTGTTAGTTTGATCAAAGCCAAAGTCATAAATTTTGTTTTAGAAGGTCATTTTCGAGGTGAAGTGATTGTATAATCGAATCATTTGAAATTATCGCTGTCCAAACCTTTAACTGTGCAAAGTCTAACCTCGCTAGAATAAGTCAGATTGTAAATGTGAACTACTGCATAATCCGCAGATTTTCCTCTTCCAAGATTTCCTACCTGAGTTTGATCCTTCTTAAGAAAGTTTTGATATCGATTGCTATTTTTTATTGATTGTTGTTTTTTAGGCGGGTTTGGTTCCAACTGATGATGTTACAGTGTTCTACCGCGCTTCCGGTGCGGATCAGTACTTAGAGGAAGTGACGCAAAAGCACGCAGAGTACATTTCCACATCTATAAAATCTCCATTCCGCCCATACCCTGTTCCACTTTGTGATGTCATAATTGAAGAATCAACCCAGGTATTTCTTAAAATCATTCAGAGTCTGCAGCTCGAATGACCGAGTGGTAACAACGTCTGCCTCTGGAACTGTAGACTCTGGTTTGATTCGGAGTCGGGTCAAAGCAAGGACTTTAAAATTGGTATCCACATCGGAAGATGTTCCCTGCTTGACGCTCAGCATTGAAGGGTCAGTGGGGAGAACAAGCCGGCAAGTTTACATTTTGTGCCGTTGGTAAACATCAAACAGTAAAACACACTTAGCGAGGTTCTTCCATTTTAGAGTGGTAGACAGATGGCTGGCAACTCCCAGGCGAGGTAGGCATAGCGCTGTGATCGCTTTCTCGTGATAGGAGGATAAATAATTAAATATGCAACTAAATACAAATACAATCTTTTGGTTCGTTCTTTGTAATTTTTAAAATTCAAAATTACTTGTGGCAAAAATATCTTGAAAAATTCATGCGAAGTTTCGTTGTTATGTAGCAGCAGCCGCAAATAATTGTTTAACAACTGATAAGTTATTAAGTTTTCAGCAGTCCCCCGAAATATGGTGCAAATGCGATTGACCCCCTTCCATGGATCGAACCCGTCACGCAGGGTTTTCAAGCTACGCTTGTTACTTCACGCCACTCCCAAGTGACAACTGATAGATTATAAAATTGCTCACTGTTTCAGTTGAAGGGAAACAGACTGGAAATTACTCTTGCTCGTGGATTTGTTGAATCTGCGAATGGACAACCTGCTTGCAGATATATTAATGTTCAACTGGCATCAAATAGACTGTTGATTGGTGAGTGCTTTGCATGGAAACCATTTTAAAAAACTGTTTCGACACGTTATAATTATCACTTGTTTTGACTTATTGCCTGGATTATGCTTTAGTCTGTAGTTAGAATTGTAAATTCTAGTTCTCTCAGTTTTGTATTGCCTTGCTTTCACTGCTGATGATGACTACTGAATCTGTGTTGTCGAAACGTTCACTTTTAAGATTCTTGAAGCTATATTTTCATCCTTAGGATAAAACATGTTTTCAGCTGTTGCTTCGCTTAATACACTTAAACTACCTTATCTTTAATATTTTTAGTTTATTTTTGATGCTGAACAACTTTTTTAGGCTACCCCGGGACTATTTTGCTGGAAAACCCTCGAAACAACCCCACCATGCGGACAATTCACGATCTACGTCATTTCATCGTCAACTTGTATCAACTTTCTAATATCAACCCGAAGACCGGAGTGACGTTAATTGAATGGAAAGATGGAGAAGGTTGGTGAAAAATTTAATAGGGTTAGAAATGTGAGTGCATTACACTTTGGAATACAATAAATATCGGATGAAAAAAGCTTATGCAGGATAAAAAGCCACAGTAGTTTGTAGCACTGTGGTTTTATTTTATGTCTAGAAGATCATTACAAATTTGAAAACATCAGTTTTGAAAGCTTGCTGGTTACCAGTTGTCTTGGCAGTTGCAATATTTTATTCCTTCCAAGGTCTTTGTGAAGTTGTGTATTATTGAACGTCTTTCGATGTTTTCCATTTACTGATAGCATTTGTATGACATACTCCAAGTTTTTTGCGTTATAATCACTTGTATCACGGAAAAACTTATTGTGAAATAAGAATACCTTGCCCAAGATGAATGGACCGGTGGATATGCACCTAGCACCTAAAATTTTTTTTTTTTTTTTCTTTTCTAGCCACAATTTCGTTTTAACACTGATGCCATTTAAAGCAGAACTCCGTTAATCCAATGTTGTTTTGTTGCCAACACAGTCTTCATTACGCTTGCGGCATTACGCCGAAGCTTACAAGGATCTGGGCTACACAGCTCCGAAGAAAACATCACAGCGTTGGCGGGCCGTTGGTGACTGTCCGATTTGACCAGCCCGGGAATAGAACCCCCGACCTCCGGCGTCAATAACGGTGTCTTAAACCTCTGCGCTAATCTGCGAGCATTTCGTGAAAAATTTTGACTTTCAGAGAGCTTAGTGGAGTTACAAAGAGATGTACTGAGTCTATCTGGAAGTATGTTGCTAGTTGATGTCGGGCCTACTTCTTCCTTTCCTGCTCAGAATCAACTATCAGCTGATATTGCTTGCAAATATGTCAATTTGAAACTAGTCAAAGGAGAATGCAGAGGTATGCGTATTGCGTACACCTACTGTTTTCGAAATCTCTTCCATAGTTTGATTAGTACCCTGTAAATTAACGGTTAGCTTTTGTCGATAAAATCTTTTGACCCCGTGAAATAAACTTAACAGAAAATAATTGCGCAAATACATATTCCTTTAGGGTTAGTATTTGTTTTACGGACCCCCTTATGCAATTTTGCCGATCCCTGTGTTATAGAGGATTCGTAAAACCCAATGAACAATCCTGCTATAAGTACTCATGAACTTTTTAATTAACTAAACCTCTTGATTGAAACGTGTTATTGAAAGACGCAAATGTTAGTGATTCAGATAAGACAATGTAACTTTAGCATGTTTTTACCAGCCCGGATTACTACCATATGAAAGCATTGCTATTATAACAGCGAGTGTTTTACCGTTTGAATTCAGGTGGAGGCGGAGATACAGGAGTTGCTTTACTTGAAAATCCAGTCACTGATAATAAAATCACTTTCGAGCAGTTGGAAGCTCAATGCAAAAATATTTTTGGAAATTTGGATAAAAAGGTTTCTCTCTCAACTTCTGCTGATTTAAGTTCAGGTAATGCCACTGAGTAGCAGTTACTGTTCTCTTAGATCAAGTTTGGCTGTTTTTCTTCTGTGACTTTCTACGAAATCGAGCGCTAAGCTATTTTGAAGTTTATGAATTATATCCATACCGGCCGTTTTGCGTAATGATTTTTAGTGATTTTAAAACATTGCTGTCGGCGCGAAAGGACTTTGGTTCAAATTCCGGGTCGGTCAAATTGAAAACTGTGTCGCCGAGGGTGCAATGTTTTGTGGAGTTGTTCCCCAGGCCAGGCACCAAGTGATGGAGATGAGACTGCCACGCTTCGACAATATCGTGAGAATAATGAAGATTTTTGATGTAAATCATATCCCGACACAGCTTTGCCTCTTTTATTTTTATTAAAAAGAAAGCCACGCTCAATGTTAATTTCAGATTTTACTTTGATCGGTTTACAACTTTTTTTTTAGAACTTGAATCGGTGGCGGATCTGTCAAGCAGTGACGTCGTTTATGTCGGGTTTACTTGTTAATGGCAAGTTCATATTGAGTGTGTACCAGGACGCTTGTGCGGTGTTAGAAAATTTTATCGCAATAAATAATGCAATCATGCCATTTTTTCTCCGTCGTATTTATTATAAAAACAATGAGTCTGCGAGGTAAATTCATTTGTCAATACAAAAATACGTTGAAACGTCCTCGGAAATCAAAGGCAGTCACGGAACCTGTTCCTTGGAACACTAAAATAGTAATTTTGCAACAGATTTTGGGTATTAAAAATAAATGCCACAAACGTTAAGCTGGAAAATGTTATAACTAGTGCCGTTAAATTGCCCATAATCTTGTCCCATAAAAGACATGTTGGAAATACGAAAGCTCGAGGATAACTAATTATTCTATGAGGAACTTCTGCTATTAATGCTGTAGTTCTGGCCACGTAACTGTCGAGTAATTCCATCTATGAATGAATTATTTAAGCCGCGTAGCTCAGTTGGTAGAGCACCAGAGCTTCAATCGAAAGGTTGAGGGTTCAATACCCGAACTGGGTGTAACGTTGTTGTGTCCTTGGGAAAGACACTTCATGCCAATTTCCCAAACGGGGCCAAGCTGTCTACCCGTCGTGGTGGCCCAGTCTGACTAAAGATTAGCAACTCGAACCCAAGAAAGGGTAATTTAGCGTTGGTGTGGCAGACATACGCTAAGTGCCTGGTTCATACGACAGAGATTTAAGCCGCAACAAAAATTATACTGAGGATAAGCAAGAAGCGTTAGCGAAATATGTAAACATCTTCGAAAGATTTTTCACAAGCAAGCAAGCCTTAAATGTGAAAACAAATGATACGAAAAAGTTTAATCGCGAAACAACACAGGTAAATTCGGAGCGATGATGCTGAACAGCGGAAGAGAGCTTGAAGGTTACGCTTCAGATATCAAGATGATTTAACCCAAATTCAAGAAGCGTCTTTTTGTTTTTCTCTTGAATCGCCACACTTTCACCTTCCCATTTCGTTTTAGTAACTTCAATCTTACTAATGAGTGAGTCCAATGATTCAACCAAAACCCGTTCGTAAGCACCCTAAAACAAAAATCGTGTTAAATAGGCTACTATTGCTTATTGAGCAGTGGCTAACTCCTAAAATGCGCCCCAATTTTTTCAATTAATGCTATCATGCCCTTCGCAGATAATTCAACGGAAGTATTAGCCTACCTCCATTCCATCGATTCTCATTTGCAAATCCGCAATTCTTTGATTTTTTTCGGTCTCCATTTTTTCTTTTTCCCTCTTTGTGACTTCCAGTTCATGCTGAGCGTGTGATAACTGCTGTCTTAAGTGAGTAACCTTGAGAAAAACGGTTGGCTATAAATAAAACAAGAGTGCCCGACATGACAACACAAGCTTTCAAAGATTGAAGGCTAGTGGCAAGTAAAAAGTGGGACAGACCTGCCTGCAAACGCAATAAGCCTCTGAGAGCACAACATGGTCAGCGATTTCTTTCTTAGCACTATTCGGGACAGCTATAATCTCACCACGGTGCTTCGTTAAAAATATGTGGAATCAATGACACTATCGTACAACCTGTCGCATAGCTGAAGGTTTTAAATGGAAGCTCGTTAGCTGTCGTATATCATGTACGTAGGCTATTCCAGAAAAAACATCTTTGTCACACATCTCAATTATTGCACCCAAACTGCAAAGTGGAAACATTAGTCAGGTGGTGATTAAATGAAAAGCTTGAACAAAACCTACTTCTGTTTCCAGCTGACGAACTCGAATGCCCATCTCTGTTTGCATTGTCTTATATTGTCGAGTGAGGTCAGCACTGACATCTTTTTGCACACTTTTCTGTTCGTCCAAGAGAGCTTGTGTTTTGAGAACTTTCTGACGAGCATCAGCAACAGTAGCTTGAGATCTTCGAGCTATTTCATTACGATGAGCTGAAAAACAAAACAAAAACGCAACGATAAAGATATTCTAAAGAATCACTCAATTTTGACCTTACCGGTTACATGAATAGTTCAATTTTTGATCAGACACTTAACTTTTAGGTCTAGAAATCAAGTTCATTATAGGCCTGCATAAAAAACATAAATAAACCATAAATTCAAAATCAAAAAAAATCAAATCAAATCTTCATTATACTCGCCGTATTACGCCGAAGCGTGTAACGAGTTGCGGGGCCCATCTCCGCGGCTTAGCACCTGGGCTACACAGCTCCGAAGAAACGTCGCAATGGTGGCGAGTTGTTGGCGACACTATGTCAATTTGACTGGCCCGGGAGTCGAACCCAGACCTACCGCACCGATAGCGTGCGCTTTGCAACTGAGCTAACAGCCATAAATTCATTGTACATAAAAACAAAATAAATAAATTGCATCCATTGATAACACTGTAAGCCCGGTGGCCGAGTGGCAAGAGAGGCAGACTATCAACCACAAAGTCCTTGGTTCCAACCTAAGTCAACCTGATGAGCAGTCAAACCGCAAACTAGTCGTAGAATTGATTTTTACATTGTAAATTTTAGTAAAGTCTTCTGGCCTATCCATTATCTCTATATTTCATAAATTATCATAGAAAATAGCGTCCACTTCTTTGTCAAAAATGAGCTTTACTTGTGGCTATGCATTTTAAAACCTTAAAACTATCAACTGAAATTATCACAGAAAAATTCTTCAAAATTTTGCCTTTACTTTGCCCAATTTTTTATCATTATTCTTCTCTTATTGGCTTTTTACGATAAATTCAATGCATAACTGCAAGTATGATTTAGGTAAATAACATCCAACAGCATGCAAAAATATTACAGTACACACATTTTATAATGTAAATAAATAATTATTATGAAGAGATGAAAGCTAACCTAAATGATCTTTTAAAATTTCGATTTCTCTAACTGTTTTCTTATATTTATCTTCTTCTTTGGCTTCATCTTTTTTCCCTTTTTTCCCCTTCTTTTTTCCTTTCTTCTTTTTTGGTGGCATACCAGTAATTATCAAGCTTCGAACAGTTAAAAAAGTAGCTTACCTTACTGGTATACAAATTAGCTAATAGTACCACCTATATTCGCAAAAAGTTTCAAAAAAGTCAACCTACCTCATGTTACCGGTATGTTAGAACAACTAATCTTCAGTGTTTAAATGTAGAATGAATTATATCAGGATAGACAGTAGTCTCAAGAAGCAAGGCTAAGTCTGAGTTAGTAGGCTTACGATAGCCTATGTCTTGGCTGAAAAACTTACCCGTACCATATCAATTGGGTGTTATCTGTTAACCTTGTTCCGGTAACATTTGTAGGCTAGCTGCACAATGTTTTTTTATCACTCACATTAAACTACCCTAGACTGTACCAATTGAATAGGCATAATAAAGTGCGTGACTTACTTAGTGCTTTAGAGCTCATTGCCATTAAGGGAGGTAGAGGATGAGGTATAAAGGTATATGCTGCAAGATAGTAGTAGCCTACTACTACTACTAGCCTACCAGTACTTTTGTTTGCTCCTCCAATTTGAAGTTTTAAAACTGAACAACACTTTAGCTGTTTAGCAATCTGAGTTTTCTGAACTGGTAATCTTTAACTGATCAACATCGTGTTAAACAGGTCCAACTTACCATCTAATTCTGATTCACAAGCTACTGTATCGGCGGCGCAGGTACAGTTGCAGGCTGTCTACCTACAGGAGGTGTGTGCTGTTGATCGATGCAACAAGCTTGTGGTAACTAGCAACATAAAGCAAGCTAGTGTTGCCATTTAAGAAAAATAAAATAAAACCTTTGTGTTGAAAAAAGGGAAGAAAACAGATCACAAAGTCAAAGGTGTGACAGCGAATCTTCAAAGTTCAATATTTTTCCTTTGAAAAACTGTTGGTTCAAAGTTTCATTTCATGTATTGCGTCGTTGGTCTACGACAGTTTTTAGGGTTTCGTTGATAGCAGTCTTTTTATGCTTGACAGAAGTTGACAGAAACGACGGACTCTGCAAAATATTTTTGTCATTCTAATACGTTACAAATTAATCGAAGTTTTGAAACTAATTAAAATCAATTTTTTTGTAAACTCATTTTTACATTGCGGTAGACATCCCATTGATTATACAATTTTTAACACTCAAGCGAATTCAGCTCAAGCGATTTTATCTGATGTTTTGTTACTTATGAAATACATGATAGGCCTACTAGTATCATGTAATGTTTATCAGGCCAAACTTCTGTTTATTTTATCTACTGTGCCATCATGATCTTCGTAATTGAGACCTCACAACAAATATTTTACGAAGGCGTTTGAGCAAGAAACACAACCTTTATTAGATATTTGCTGTATTTTTTGTATGGTGATTGTAGCTCAGTGTTTTAGTTTCTGTTGCTTTGTTAAGCGACTTTGATCTGACTATCAGTCAAGAAAAAGCGCTATAGGCTATACATCGGTTGCTATTATTATTATTATAAATTTATGTCATTGCTTTCAACAATTTTATAAACTGGATGCTATTTTGCCGATGACGGCACAATAGACACTGCAGGAAAATAATTACAGTACCGGACTACCGGTAGGTCTCGTCCAGACTACGGCCACATGCGTGCTGATGAGTTGGTGTCTTGGTGATTGAAAATTGTTGACTGTGAAGATCGACTACCGGTACTAAGTACTGATCTACAACAACAATGAGGTCCTGAAAAAGAGTCAGGGCCCAGTGGTAACTTTGGGCTTAGGGGAGCTGGGAAAGCCCCATATTTTTTGGAGATTAACCTGTGCAAACTTACCTTTCTGCTGACCAAAGCCTAAATATATTAAATGTGTAAATTTTAAAGAAAGGCCCCATAAGAGGTTGATCCGAGGTGATGGCCTTGCTTGCTTGTTTCGAAAGCCACCATTGCAGATTGGGAGGCATTTGGTCTTGAGTGCTGTAACCGTACCGATATTGCACTGCTGTACTGGTACCAGTAATGTTACTGAGCAGTGAATAGACTAGTCTTAACAATAGATATGCAGAGCTTTAAAGTGAACTTAGCTTAGCTATTTTATTCAGAGAAATCACAGTTCAAAGAATTTCTGATCTTTTTTGTTGAAGAACGTTTTCAGTTTTTAAGAGACTTTCATATTGAAGGTCCAGGCCCCAGGTTTTTTTTTTTTCAGTAAGCTCTCTGTGGCCTTGACAACAATATATACAGAATATGCACATCTGATATATCAGTATATGTAATGCGTGAGGTGGATACCGCATATACCTTATCAAGTTTAACAGATAATTCTCAGGAGCAAAAGTCAGGGTTGAATTGATGATGCTGAGACAAAGCTTATTCTAAAGGAAGTGCCTATTTTGCTGTTAGCTTACTGATTGTCTAATTTTCTCAAAACCAGTTACACCTATAGACGCTAGCCAATCAGCATTTTGCCCTTTACGGCAAAATAGACACTGCCTATTTTAAATTCAAGTGTGTCTGTGTGTTATAAGATTATTTTGAAAAATTTTATCATAAGCCTAGACTAAACCAGGGCCAGTATGTGACTCTTCGGCATGACCAATTCGACGTGTGATGATTCGCCGTGACCAACTCGTCTTTAAGACGATTCGACATTATGACGTCTCGGCATGAAGATGATTTGTCGTGGAAAGGTGTGATTTGTGAGTGGACGTAATTATCGCACTTCGCACTAAAATGAGCAAAAAGACGTAATCATCACGTTTCAAAAGTGCTTTAAGGAAACAATAATTCAGCTTTATAGAAGTTTCCTGAGATATTATTTCACAGAGGTTCAAAATTATTCGATGTAAGTTTGACCAAAAAGTGGTGAGAAAATTGTTTTACAACTTTTGGTATTTGATTTCGTTTTATAGTATGAAATACAATTTTGCGTTTAACAAGAAATTAATATGCGCTGCGACTGCACTTTGATTTTCATTTTTTGATCAATGTGCAGCAAAAAATGTGTATTAACTGAATGTATAAAAAGATTAAATAAACACAAGTAATTTTTGTTGACAAAAAATATATTCGCATAAAGGTCAAGGCCGTGGCTTGGTTGGCTGTGGCTAACTGAAGTAAACTAAATCGGTAGAAAAATGCTTGATTACTTATTATGCGAGCAGCCCTACACAGCATTTAATTTTAAATGCCAACACATGGTTTCTCACCTACCAAGCATATGATCAGTTGATGTTCAAGTCTTCTTTTACTACGTTTCATACAAAAATCAAGAATTGACATTATATATTTAAGACGAAGTAACAATATTAAATTTAGTAAGCGTACAATTCCAAATTGGAGCAACACAAAGATGCAAATGTACATGAACGAAGCTGTAAGAGGTTTGGAATACGTTTCACAAAACTCTTGCACAATGAAAACGTCTTTGCGCATACAGTAATGTGCCTAAACATCAGGTCAAGTGATCGATTAATTAATTTTGCTGAATAATTAATTGAGTAAAGTTTTATCTAGCGATTACTGAGCCAGAATTCATTGTTTCACATGAGCGACGGCGGCATTGCAACAGCTCACTTTTTACGTTGAAAAGCTTTTCAAGATGTAGTCAAAAATAATTACCTGGTTTGGATTGAAACATTGCTTGCAATCATAAAATGTCAATTCTTGATTTTTTTGTGAAACGTGTACTGGTAAAAGAAGACTTGACCATCGATTGATCATAGGTGCAGCTCTTGATCACTCTTATGCTTGGTGGGTGAGAAACCATGTGTTGGCATTTAAAATTAAATGCTGTGTAGGGCTGCTCGCATAATAAGTAATCAAGCATTTTGCTTCCGATTTAGTTTACTTCAGTTAGCCACAGCCAACCAAGCCGCGGCCTTGACCTTTATGCGAATATATTTTTTGTCAACAAAAATTACTTGTGTTTATTTAATCTTTTTATACATTCAGTTAATACACATTTTTTGCTGCTTATTGATCAAAAAATGAAAATCAAAGTGCAGTCGCAGCGCATATTAATTTCTTGTTTAACACGAAATTGTATGTCATGTTATAAAAACCGAAATCAAATACCAAAAGTTGTAAAACAATTTACTCACCACTTTTTGGTCAAACTTTCGTCGAACAATTTTGAACCTCTTTAAAATGATATTTTGCGAAACTTCTATGAAGCTGTAGATATTGTTTCCTTAAAGCACTTTTGAAACGTGATGATTACGTCTTTTTGCTCATTTTAGTGCGAAGTGCGATAATTACGTGCACTCACAAATCACACCTTTCCACACCAAATCATGTCAACGTTGAGATGTCCTTATGTCAAACTGTCTCACGTCAAATTGCTCACGCCAAATAGTCCTGCCGTGACTAGGGCTAGACTAGTGTACAGTTAAAAACATGTCAATGGAAACGAACATGATGGTTGATTTAAAGGAAATCCCAGTTGGATTGGGACTGATGTCGGACGAAGAAGAAGAGGAAGTTGATGCACATTCCTTTGATGCTTCTGATTTGTTGCAAGTCAATGAACAAGTATGTTTGTGTTCAAAAATTTGGAGCTCATCAGGAATCAAACCCCAGACCTTCCTCTCTGATAGCGGTATACTTAACAACTGAGCTAACTGGACAGTAATTAATTGATGACAAATGCAAAACAGCTAATGAGATGCACTGTGCTTTTACGTTTTAACTGTAGAGTGTTGTGTTCCTGTAAACACATTTGAAACATAAGGTGACATGTATTATATTACTATGAATTCAAAACAATAGCTTTGAAAATTGTCATCTTGTACTTAATTGCTCATTTTGTGTTGTATTTTTAGGATGACATTAGTAGCAGCCTTTTGAGTACTGGAACTATAACAGGAGTTGCTGCTGCAGCAGCTTTGGTGACATCCAGAAAGCGAGAACAACGTCCTTATAAATTTGAAGTTAATGCTGCTCAAAGGAAACGTCAACATACGAGACTTGTCAGGTTAGATGCTGTTAGTTATTGTGTTGACAGAACTGGTGTATGTTATTGATGGTGAATCTCTAGCTTCAGTTGATGTTGAATTTTTAATTTAATGATGCTTGACAATGAAGTAGATTTTGCATTTTTAGAAAATTGAAGCACACCATTCATGAATTGTGCATGAGATGTGGCCAGCAAGCAGTGGTTGTGTGTGTTTCACCAGGAAAGCGGAATCCAGTTTATCGGGTGTTTGGATCATCTCCATTAGACAAAGTGGTAATGCTCTTAAGTTGACTGTGCTTGGGCTTAACTGCAGAGTAATGACCTGGTGTTTGAGCTGTTTATTGCGCATTTTTATGAAGTTGAAGTTCACGTTTTGTTTAAATAGACAAAGTTGTTGTTGAAAACAATAGTATTTACATGATTTGTCATGAAATAAGAATTAAGTTTAAGGAGGAAAAATAGAACTACAATAACATGACAAGTGTAAGCAAGGTAGTACAAAACCAAAACCTTCGGTTTTTGTCTGTTCTTGCTTACACTGCTGATGATGACAGCTGAGTCTATGTTGTGGAAACGTCCAGTTTTAGGAATTACTGTGGCTTTATTGATCCTTCTGGAGCTACTTTTGTCTCATATTTATTGTGTTCCAAAATTGACTTTTTTCATTTTCAACTTTTTTTAGGTAAAAGATTGTCAAGACGTGATTTTTCGTGGTCTTGAGAAAGAGCTTCAAGGCAAAGTGTCATCCGATGCAGATGGAAACGCATTATTTGATCTTCCTCAACTTACCATAGACGGGATTCCAACTTCTGTGGATGAAATGAACCAGGTAGACAGAGTGGTAATCGAGATGTTTTAACTTAAATCAAATCTTCAATAAATTCCCGTTATTACGCCGAAACGTGTTACGAGTGGCGGGGCCTATCTCCGCGACTTAGCGCCTGGGCTACACAGCTTCGAAGAAATGTCGCAACAGTGGCGAGCCGTTGGCGACACTGTGCTGGTTTGACCGGCCTGGGAATCGAAACCCGGTCCTTCCGCACCGATAGCCCGCGCTTAGCAACTGAGCTAACGGCCGTTCCATGTTTCAGCTTAAATTTATTTTATTTATTATGTCAATGAGTGCAGTTAATTAAATGTCTTAAATTAGCTGATACACTAGCACTTTTTGGTTGTTTGTGTTGCTAATTTTGACTAGCCAAAGGCTGTCATACAAAATTGTTAGACGTTAGTGTGTGACTGTGAATATTTATCACCACACTTCCACTTTTTCACGTCACATTGCACAAAAAATATTGAGAAATATCAAAACTCCCATTTTTGCATAATAAATTGGCGTTGCAGTGACATGGCCTAGCGATACCGCGCTCAGGTGACGGATCCTACGTGACGGGTTCGATTCGCGGCTGGAGCCGATCGCATTCGACATATTTACCGGGTGTTCGCAGTCTCCCTTAATTACTGTTGAATTTTCTGTTCAATATAATTTTAAAATAACTTCGGTTAATTATTTATTTGCCTGATATTGTTTCTGCTGCAGGCCCAACTTCGCATGTTTATCCCTGAAATGCTAAAATATTCTCTTGGACGAGGGAAGCCAGGCTGGGGCAAAGAGGCGAAGAAACCTGTGTGGTGGCCCCAGGATGTCCCATGGGCAAATGTTCGCCGAGATGATCGCTCTCAAGAAGCTAAACTGTGTGTAAGCGAGAACCAAGCAGCTTTGAATATTTTTTCATGATATTAAGTGTTCACAAAAAAAACTTGTGCGAAACTAAAAAGATGAACGTAGGGCCAGAGTGTTACAAAAACTTCTCTGAAATTGTGCTGCATAAAATTCTACGCTCTAATTGTCTGCTTTCTTGTAGGTTTCATGGACAGAAGCATTACGGCAAATAGTCAAAAACTGCTACCGATTTCATGGCAGGGACGATCTGTTGGGTTCAATTCGAGAAAATGAAAAACAACCTGCCGACGTCAGCCGGTATATCATGAGTGCTGAAATCTTTTTTTCCATTGTTTTTTGCTATGTAGTCCCTCGCTGAAAACCAATGTATGGATGAAGCTTACTCCATAAGTGTACTTCGTGTATTTCTGCTTTACCGCTACAGTTGTGAAATGCTAGTTGTATTCTGGGTGGACTCTTTCACGTTTTGTGGCAAAAAAATGTGATTTGTTGTTGCCGCTTGGTGGCAGTATTGAGTTTTGTTATTTTGTTTTGCGCCCTCTAAGTTGCTTTCTCAAGTATGAGTCCAAATGCTCATATGCGGTTAGGTGTCATTTTTTTGTCTGCAGTTTTTGCGTATAATAAGCCGAAACCCGTTTATTACGTTTTTCTATTGCCTCGCTTACAAACCATTTTAATCAGGGATAAACTTCCTACTCAGGATCAGACGGTAGTTGCCCGTCCAACCTTGGTCCAAACAATTCACAATCCGGACGGCTCTGTTTCACTTGTTCAGGTACAGTGTTGATGTGTTACCTCGAGTTTTTTTGTGAGTGCAAAACATCTTTTTTAAATTTGGTCCTTCAACGGTGATGTCTTTCGTTGGATGAAGTGTGTTAACTCGAGTAAATAAAAAAATAAGTTTATTTCAAACAAGAGTCTGATAGCGTTGGGCCATTAGATCCGATTCGCCAATTTTAGCTGTAATCTAAATATCTACTCTATTGTGCAATATTTTTAAACTGTTATCTTAAATTTTATTTTTATCATACTTTGAATAAATTTTATTGATTAATCTGGGCTGATCCGGTTCTCTACGAAACTGTTGTCGCGCAAAAAGCTACATTTGCTTTGTAGAATAATTTTTATGGAAGAAAAATGAAACCACACTGAATGTTAGAACTGGACGTTTTCACAACATAGATTCAGCTGCCATCATCAGCAGTGTAAGCAAGGCAGTAACTAATTGAAAGATCTAGAATTTAGAATTCTAACGGTTGGAATTGTAACTTCTTACTCTGCTGATAATGACAGCTGAATCGATGTTGTCAAAACGTTCTGTTTTACAAATCACGATGGTTTTATTTTTCAGCTAGTTTCGTCCCACATTAACTGTATTTTGAAAAATGCTTTTTGTTTAACTTTCACAATTTTTGTTGTGTTTACGTGGTCAGTTGTTCCAGGTTGACTCTGGCCAAACTATAGCAACGATCAGTCGAGACCAAGCTGGCTCTGCTGTCGCTACATTCGCAGATCAAACCGATGAAAACCAAGTGGACGCCGCCATGGAAGAGGTAGTCTGCGTCACTGTAGTTTTGCACAATTGCAAGAGTTTACAAAACTAGCAAAATAGCGCATAAATATTATATTCCATTGCTGTATTTACTGCTCATGGAACTTTGGAACAGTGTTGCGATTATTTTTGTGCTTTTTAAGCTTTAATTTCAAGTACTTTTTGAAGAAAATTTTAGGACAATGTTACCTGTAGCAATTGTAGCTGCATTCAAGTTCAGTGAGCACGGGCTAGGAAGAGCTGTGTTCAGCTTTTTTTGTGGTATTAAAAAATAAATTGATATCTAAAACTTCCAGATAACGAATGCCGGATGGGCTTTGGCCAATCAGGAAACAGTGATTGATGACGCGTATGCAGGAATTACAAACGTCACTTCTGACTCATCTACCTCGAAACAATCACCAGGGATCCCGATAGAGTTTACATCCGGTGAACAGGTGATTTGCAGAGGCTGGCCTCAGCACCTCATTAGTCAATTTACCCTGATTTGCGAAGTACGCCGCTGCTTGGTTGGCGTAGTGGTGGAAAACATCAAAATCAATGCGAAAGGTTCGGGGTTCGATTACCGGGACGGTAAAATCAGGCACAGTGTCGCCAACGGCTCGCCACCGCTGCCACGTTTTTCCGGAGTTGGTAGCTGTTTTGCCCAGACACTAAGTCGTGGAGATGGGCCCCCCCGCCACTCGTTACACGCTGTGGCGTAATACTACGAGTATGGTGAAGGATTTCAATGTTTGCTAAACGCGCTTTCTGGTCGCATACGCATGTAACAGTAGATGACAAAATCTAATATTCAACCAAGATGGTCTTGATTAACAAACAGTCCAACAAGTATTAAATTTTTTGCAATTTTTTATTTCAAGAGAAAGTTTTTGCAGCTTTACATGATTTTAAATAAATAATTGTGATAGAAACCGCGTACAAGTGACATGCTTTGATCAGTGAAGCCAGTTTCAGTTTTTTTTTTGTTTTTGGTTAGGTAATTGAGTCTTCCGAGTTGTCCGATTCTGTCGGTCTTTCCACACAGCTGCCAACTTCAGGTCAGTCATTTTAAAAGTTTCTGTAATACTATTCAACGATGTTATATTCGATTTTGCATTAGATTAACTTTAAATCTGTAGGTTACAATTGACACCCAGGTTTGTCATAAGTTATGATTTTAGCGTAACTTTAAGATCATTCTAACACTCTAGAAATACGATTCTAATTGTCGTCAATGTTATGGAGTTTTGCATTGCTTTAAAACTTACGGTAAAGTGTAGTTTGATTATATGGTCAGCATCATACACTTTTAGGAAATTCTATTTTGAAAAGTAGTTTACTGAGGCTATAGGCTTAGTAGTGTGATTTTGAAAAAAGTTGAGCGTATTCTGTTTTGCAATTGTCATCGAGTGAATACTGAAAAGAAAAAATGTTTTGAAGGCGATAGTTATTGGTTATAGTCGACATAAGATTATAGCTTGGTATTTTAAAGTCGATATTGATTTCGACTTCGGAGTAATATCAATATTTCAAGTGTGTATTACTGGATTTGAGGTCGTTTTAAACGATTGAGTTTGCATAGCTGTAACGAAAACTAGAATTCCTTGAAAAATATTTTTAAAATAATTGAAAAAAGCTTTGCTTTTTTAGCATGCTTAAAGTACTTACGCGAGCGGTTGGCTTTTTTTTGAAATTCTTGCTATTTCGTGGAGTATCTGTTTTTCATTAGCTGGTAAAATTCATGTAAGATTTTTTGTCGCTTATTTAACTTGGAATCGGCATCAAGTGTAACTTTTTAAATGTATCCTATACTACTTTTCTCTTTGGTGCAGCAATGGTTCACATTCCCGTGGCGGTTTACGAGAAGATTGCCCGAACTCTCCATCAGACTGGTGCACATCCCACTATGTCAATATCACCTGACGGGAGAGTTGGGAGATTACAATTCCCCACTGGAGTTGTCGATATCAGTTTTCAACAGAAAAAGACTGACCACAATGGCGCTCAAGAAGAAACGAGCCAAGCCAACTCGTGACGTCACGAGTGACGTCATCCACGAATACTGCTGGGTTCACTTGCAGTTGGTGTTGCACTTATGCTCGGTGATGACGTTTTCGTTTCGTCGTAAGCTCTGCTCGCACTCAATAGTGAGGACTTGTCGATGATGGTGTCTGAATACAGCTGAAGCATATTGTGAATATTTCGTCACTAAATATTACAGTGTACAGTGAACAATCTAGATTTTGAAACTACGTAACACGCATTGTAAATGCGTATTCAAACCGGATTACGTAATTTTGGCTGGTCACTAGTGTTTAATGCTTGCCATTATTGTTCTAAAACACGGTTTCGTTTCCTAAATTATTACCAGTCCACTTCGCAGCTCAGAGTCTGGGTTTATATCAATCACGTCGTAATTAGGGCATTAAAGGTATGATTATCAGTCTTCCCGCCCGCCAGCCTCTACATAAGCGGGAAATCTAATGGGTGAAATAAACTTTTGTATGTCTTGGCCAGCGTTCTATCATTTTCGATTGATGCTTTGAATATAGCCGGAGACTAAATAGTGCCTTGCAATGGGTGCTTTAAGCACTAGCTTAATTCATATTAACTGCCGCAGTACTACCCTACTTGGTACTTACAGAACTCAAAAACTGCGCATAGGTTGGTAGACTTGTTTGTGTTCGATGCTGTATTTACTTGTTATTCAATTTTGCACGAGATTTAGTGGTTTTAAAATGATTTTTTGCATTTGATTTTTTCAATTGGTTGTAAGCTTGCAATTAATAATGCATGCGCAGACACAGATGGTCCATCGATCTGAAGACCGGCCGGGGGTGACGTAATCTTGTTAAATGCGATACCTTGATAGCCAGGTCAAGCATAGGCCGCATAGTTAGTTTGGTGACGTAAGTTTTTCATTTTTCTCTTATCATATCCCAAAATTTTATAGGAAACTTCGCAGCTGTCGTACTGTAGCCGATTGCGATTTCAACTCGTTCTCTAGAAACTGTTCGTATTGTGACTGTCGGTTCACACTTATCTTGTCCACAAGCAGGGTTGGGAATCGATACCCAAAAAAGTGAAGAAATGATCGATTTCGATGGTAGTATAAAAAGTAAAGAATTGTAATCGATATTCGATGTTACACTGAGCTTTTAGCGGTGTACGCCAAGCATTTTTTGTGGTGTCCTCACATTCATGCGGTAACTTACAGACAAACGACGAACATAGTATGTGCGAAGCAACTATGCTATTAAAAAATTCTTTTTTTGTTTTTTTTTGGCACAAAAAAAATTATCAGCAAAAACAAGGTAAATGAGTAATGACATACCGACGATTATTTTAAATTAACCGAAGTGAGATAAGGTAATCTGGACAAAAAGAATCGAATATGGAATATCTAATTGCGCCAAAAACAAAGTAAAGACAAGGCCATATTTGATACTCATTCAAAAAGATAAAGGCTCCCGTGCCATTCATGAACAAAAAGTAAGGAATGTCGCAATCGAATATCGGTTTTTCCCAACCCTGTCCGCAATTCAATTATGACATCACAAATTTGATTATGATGCAGAAAACCCGTAGGCTGTGGGGCCTTTTACACTGGACATTTAGACAGGGTAACTGTGGGTCTATGTCTTCGAAAAAAATAGCTTTACAATTTTCCGATAGCTAGCGTCGAATTGTGCATGCTTAGTGTGAAACAGTAACGTAGAAAAGCTACGCGTTGCAAACAAGTTGGTGCGAAGTTAGTTTGTAGTGCTGCTGCCGCAATCATAGCAACACTACGCGAAATTACAAGAAACGAGAAAGTAGTTTCGCTTGTACCGCCTACTGTCTTTGTTTCTGATAGATTTTAATCTAAAGTCACACGTGAATACGTTTGTTAAAAGCCAAAAATGTTGAAAATGGTATGAAATAGCAACAAATACTCAGACGTCCCAATTTTATTTCGAACCGCTGAAGAATCGATGTTTGCGTGGAATGGTAATGCTGACAATGGGAGAAGAAAAAAGCGGCCACATACTTGGAGTTGTCAACCGGTCTCTGGCTTTTTGGGTCTGATCATGCTTTTGGCTTGGATTTCTTGACTGTATAAATATTGCTGTTCGTAACTTTTGTGACTGTTAATGGGTAAACTTAGTTTCTTTTTTTGCTATAATTTCTTCAAAATTTAAAGTCATGTTTTTGATTTTTGGATTTAGTCGGGCTCAGACTGGCTGATAAATTCGGGGCGGGTCGGGCTCAACATCTACGGCCCGTTGAACACTGCACAAAGTGCATATACTGCGATATTTCTCTGCTATATTTTGCATAGATGCTGGCCATTTTGGGTTCTTGGGCGATTAAGTATTTAAAAAAACTATGAGCATTTTAAAGTGTAATTTGAAAAATATATATAATGCTTTAGTAACAATTTTTTTTATTTTCGCGAATACGTTTGTTGTTATTTTTGATGTCACTGCTGTTTTTGTTGCTTTGAATGCTTTTACATAAACAAACAACAAATTATGATGATGCAATGCGATTTTACACTAATCTGCTGCAGTGCCGAAACTAGCGCCCCCCGAACCCCCCAACCTGGGGGGGGCGCACAAAAAGGGGACCCTGTGAATAGTCAGTGCGTAGTACTATTTACTCAACGCTAGGTGCCTTAAATAGGCCTATTCTAAGATTCAATATATTTTTTGTTGACTCGCGCGATGTGGGGCCCCATACCATATTTATGCTTTTGGCGATGGGGGCCCCTGCAAATTTTTCGAAAAATAGCAGTCGCAAAACTAGCAAACAAACGTTTAGTGGCATACCCAGGGCCCCTCATCCTCAAGTGAAAGGCGCAAAAATAAGCCTTAAAAAACGTTTTTTCTTTGCATAGGGAGCGAAATGTGAGAGTAGGATTTGCTTGCAGCATTATTTTAGTGGGTTTGGAAGGGACCTAGTAAAACACACAACTAAACCTTGTTAAAACCGAGGAATTTAAAGGCTCAAAACGGACAAAAAGCTTCCAAAATAAAGTCAATTCCGCAAAATTTTCAGATGGGGCATGCCCCCAGACCCCCCTAGCTTGGCATCGCCCCTTCGAGGCTCGCTCGTTTGTATCACCATCCAAGAAAAAGATTTTAGGGGGCCCCAAAAGATGATTTCGGGGGGAGGGGGGCGCATTGCCTAGTTTCTGCCCTGATCTGCTGTTAGACACTGGTCCAAGGACGTAGGCGAGGAGGAGGGTTTGCGGGTTCAACCCCCCATTGGTTTGGCAACGCTTGTGCTTTTGAAGTCGATATTCGTTGATCTGTCGTAAAAAACGATATTTTTGGTCCTAGCTTCATCTGCGATTGTTGTGACATCACAACATAAGGCCGGTGTCCTAACGTTGCTCAATTACGAAATGTCATTGTTGCGTCACAATATTGTTTACCGCTCTTGCACAATCGCAGTTCCGAAAAGCGTTGGCCCTTGGCTGGTGTTCATAAATAATAAGGTGAGAACAACTGCTACTGTAGTAGATGCAATAAATAAATTACTGAGGTTATTTTCAAATTATTGTGAACAGAAAAGCTAACAGTAGCTGAGGGAGACAGCGAAGGGAGCTTGCGCTCTTTGAGTCAGCTGCCACCCGGTATATTATTGTCCACAGGCGCACGCAGGGGGGGAGCACGGTGCCATGCCCCCCTCCCCCCCCTTGGCCCTGTAACAAAGTGCTAAAACCTAATTTTCAGTCTGTAATTTTTCAAACTAATAATAATTGTAGCCTCCTTTTACTTAATTTAGCCAAGCTTCTGCTTTTAGACGTAAGCTGCAAAAATATTTTTGCATTGTTTATAGTGACTGCACTCACTGCATGCCCTTTTTCGATAAAAAAGTGTGCTAAAATGATTTTTTTAAGTGAAAACCGCAAAAATTCATTGGCGGCTGGGGGCGTAGCCCCCATATCCTCGGTTTTGCCCCCTCTATTAAATCCTAGGTGCGACACTATATAAAATTATGTCAAATGCGATCGGCTACCACCGTGAATCGAACCCGTCGCGAAGGATCAGTCACCTGCATTGGTGTAGCCAGGATTTTCACTTGGGAGGGGGGGGAGATAAAGTTTAAAAAATCTTACCCAACAGCAAAAACGGATCCAGAAAATTTTGTTGAGGAGATGCATATTTGAATTAGGTTGAGTGTTGACTTATAAAAAGACGTCAGACGTTTAAACCCGGAATAGAGCCTCAATGTTTCATGTCAGAGGCGTATTCAAAGTTTTTTAAGGGAGGGCACCAAATTGTGACATTTTTTGTAAGCGTATGTTTTCCAGCTAAGTAAATTTGAAGTAAGTTGAGGGAAAAACAGCTCTAGGGGGTCCGGGGGCATGCTCTCCCGGAAAAAAATTTGTAATTTTACATGATGCATTGGCCTTTTTAGTGCTTTTTGAACAAATTTTGATCAAACTTTCTGCCCCTCATTCGGAGTTCTTCACCACATATGATGCATTTTGTTCGCACATTTTTGAATTATGCGTGCTCACTTCAGGAGTGGATCCACAAAATTTTGGTGGGTGGGATGCAATTTTGAATTAGGTTGAATGTTTACTACTGTAAATACAAAAACGGTAGAGGTTTTGACACGGAAAAGGGCGTAAATAAGCCTTTAGAAAATGTTTCGTGTCTGAAGCGTAATCAGAAATTTTTTTTAAGGAAGGGGCACCAAATTTTGACATTTTTCCAAGCGTATTTTTTTCCGGCAGAATTAATTTGAAGCAAGTCGAGGAACAAAAAAAGGCTTCGGAGGGTCCGGGGGCATGCTCCCCTGAAAACATTTTGAAAATTCACGGACTGTCATGGCCATTTTACTGTAGTAGTGCATTTTAAACCAGGGCATCGAACCGCTTGAAATATCGCTCGAGTTTAGGTTCAGGTTTCGTAAAATTTATTTTTAGCGGTTTAGTTCTGGTTCAGGTTTTTCGTCATTTGATTTTGCAGGTTTTGCTCCAATTAAAATCAAAAGTACTTTAAATTATCAGGTTCAGGTTCGCTGAAGCAAAAATTTAAAGGTTCGAATTCGGTTTGGGTTCAACAATTTGAAACCGTCAATTCGACTTATATTCTGGTACACAGCTACAGGCGCATTTTTTTCAAAAATACTTGTGGTATTTAGGCTGACTGTACTTTTTAAGATGCTACTGCAGCTCATAAACGATGTCCTCAGCAACGGAAACAACCGCTGATTAACTTCAGATGTCGCTAACCGCTGTTATGTTGTAGCCACCGTAACAATCATTCTTAGGAAAAATCTTCATAAGAACACACACGATTCAGCGTAGTTAATGCTTTTTTACTCCAAAATTGATTGCGCCGTCCAAAAAAGACGCTCCGGTTTGGGTTAGGTTGGAAAAAAATATTTTAACGATTCAAATCCGGTTAAGGTTCAAGAATTTTCATGACCTTGGGTTCAGGTTCGGGTTAGGTTCACGTCTATTAAATTATAAAGGTTACGGTTTGGTTTGGGTTCAATGAAAAAAAGCGGTTAATACGGGTTTTCGGTTTTCGTTTCGGTTCGGTTCGACGCCCTGTTTTGAACAGTTTTCGGGCGAACTTTATTGAAATTTTTTGCGCCTAATTATGAGTGCCTTACCGGTATCGATGCATAATGTTCTACAAACCGGGTTCCACTAAGCCAACAAGATAACGTTTCGTTTCCCCTTGACTAAGAGACATGTTTTTTGACGCAGGTCTTCATCAGCGCTGTTTTCTTCGCACTGGTCTTGACCACTTTTTGCGCAACGTTTTCAGCATTTTATATCGCTGAAGCTTTTACAGTTGCAGAAGCGCTCAAATTTAAGCAATGCACAGCACAGTGAAAATAATATGCCAACGGAGGTTCGTTTTGAACAATTGAAGTTACGCCTGACCGTTCGCTCGCCATTGCGGCTGAGCCATCACAACTCTGGCCAACGCTAAAAGCCAAGTTGTGATGTATTTCTCGCTTGTAAGCCCACTTATTAAAAGCCCAGCCAGAAAACAATCACGCAATGGCAAGTATTCATCATAACTATCCAGATCCTAGTTCTTGTCCAGGATGGACATGCCCCAATGGTACCTTTTGTATGCCCCAATGGTACCTTTTGGCTACGCCTATGGTCACCTGCACGCGATACCGCTAGGCCACGTATACTATAATTTGCGATGAGTTTTTGTGGTATAGGCGACATACTACATAATTGTGATATAGCTTCCGCTCTTTACTTACGAAAGAATGAATCGCTTTGCGCAACCACGTCATAAGTGACAACACTGAAGTTTAAAATCCGGCCGGCCAAGTGTTTCAACGCCCCCTCCCCCCTCTTTAAAAATTCCTGCCTAGGCCACTGCACTGGGCAGATATCACCAGTTCGTCCATACGCAAAGCCAATTGTACCTACTTCGGCCTCAAGTTTATGGTCGGATCTAGTGGCCTAGCCAGCCAGAAACTTCGGTTAAGGAGGTGGAACAGTAGACCTGCTTCCATCCTGTCGATCTCTAAAAAAATCTTCGATGGTCGGTATCTAAATAGTAAATACGGTCCTTGGCGGCTTTAAACTGTTCCCAGCAATGCACTGTCTTTCGTCAAAATAGACGTAAATCTTTATATTAAAACTAGCGTTTAAAATATTTCAAAGAATGGGGGGCAATTCTCCCTTTGGATGCGTTCGTTTTTGCTAAGGTGGCTTCAGTCCCCATATGGTAGGTTATTTCGATACGTCAATTTCAGGACAAGTAAACACGGCGGGATTGCAGCTAATACAACGTTTGTTTTTTCGCCTTCCAATAAAAATTTTTAATTCGCTCCTAAATTTAGTGGTGAACTGGTGACTAGGCTAATAACAAGACCAGTCAAAAGATAGGCTTTGCTTCCATGGATGAGCGCGACCGTTCAATAAGGTCGAGGGTTGCTGCGATTGATTTAATTCATTTATTTGTCCAAAACATGAGCAGTAGGCCCAGGAGCGTAGCCAGAGGGGGCAATTGCCCCCCCCCCGAATTATTTTCAGTGACCACTAGCCTACAGACAAAGATGCTAATGCTATAACGTAAATCTACTAACAAACTCAAGCAGGGGCGGATTAAGACCACTCGGGGATCCGTAAATCTACTAACAACGCGAGCAGGGGCGGATTAAGACCACTTTTCGACAAAAAAGCTACGCTAAAATGAGTATTTTTCTTGCAAAAACTTTACAAATCCGTGGCGGCGGGGGGCTCCGCCCCCAGACCCCCTTAGCCTCCGGCGGTTGGAGGCTTCGCCCCCACGCCCCCGGTTGGGCACACCCCCCTTTGCCGAATCCTGGGTGCGCCACTTAAAAAACCTATGAAGTTTTGCCCCACCCGAAATTTTGGGCTGACTACGTCATTGAATAGGCCTAACGAGTCAGGAACAATTTGCAGGGAGCAAAAGTCGCTAAAATCAGCAATGAATAACTGCAAACTGAGCAAATATTGCAATATTTAAATCGAGCTGTGATCGGATAATCATTATCATACTTACTTGTTGTTCGTGTACCAGCAGTTAGTTCGATTTTGAATATTTCATGTTTCCCGTCGCTTAAATAGACGTAAAGCGTAGTGGTGGATGAGAAAGAAAAGAAACATCTGTCATTGGATGGTACGTTTGGTCATCAATATTTCATTGCTCCGAAGGTTGGGCTAGCTCAGAAGAGATTGATTCCACCGATACATACACGCGTAGAAGGTTTTCGGATCTTTTTTCTTCTTGTTTGAGATATGACTATGGTGACGTTCATATGCCGGCCGGTGTGGCGATAATTGTTCAATTTTTTGCCGCTTCTGATCGATTTTTTGTTCAGAGAATCTTTGTAAAGTTGAAAATGCGAGAGTTTAGTGTTTGACAACATAAAAACCACTGATGAGCTAGAAATAGCAGCGTGAGTTCTTAATATTGCCAAGTACCAACCCACGCCTATACTTTAAGAGTTTAAGCCTGGCTAGATGTTGAAGACGAAAGTTTGTCGTTTCGTGATTGGCATTGCCCTGCTGTTGATGTTTTTCTTCTATCAACATGTGCAAGTGCCAAATCCGACGACGACAAAAATAGGCCCTGACCCTATTTTTCAATTTTTAACGTAAATTCCACTAGTTTACGACTCATGCGCTCGTAAAATGCATTTCGCATTGTCCCTGCACTTTCAACGCAACGGCGATATACGGAAGTTTACAAGGTTATGCTTTTATGGCTGCTGTTGACTACAAATTGAAACCGGTTGATTGCGCACAACAAAAAGCAGCTTGCTGGAACTTAGTCATTTCGGCCCATTTACCTCTGCCTTGCATAACATAATAACTGTCACCGACTTTTACTGTTTGGTTCGTCAAAATACTCACGAACGACTAGCATATTTGAATTACCGGTAAATCGCCGAACGAAGCCTTTGCAAATCAAATAGATTTCTGTAATGCATTCGTGTGACGTATTTTAAAAACCGTCCACTTCCTATATCAACTGTCTGCATTGCTATAATAAATTTACGTTAAATATTGCACATTTTTTCAGATAATGCATTTTATTACGCTTGCTGCTCTGTTCTCTTTATTGATATAACTATCCACGTCAAACAAGTGCACCATGCATTGCGCTTATATGCGATATGCCTTTTTTCCTTGTGTATTCTCATGACCTTTAGCTTTGCAGCTACGTGTATTAACATTGACTGTATAATTAAGAAAGCTTAGCAAACCGGTAAATGAAATTTCATCACTACTTCTCAATTATAAAACAAATTTTTTAGCAGTCATTGGTAACAATAGTCCCATTTTAAAAATAAAAATTCATCGAAATGATTTCGTTTTTAAAAAAGCGCAAAAAATTTTATGCCCTGCTCTCAAAAAAAATAAATAAATAACCTACAGTAATAGGCTACTAGTAGAACACACTGCTGCTTTATCGATAGAAAATTAAATAATATGGTTTATTTTCGCAACATTAAACATAAAATTGTATTGTTTTGCGTTGTATTAGTTGCATATTAATTTATTCTCCTATCACGAGAAAGCGATCAATGCGATATACGAGCTCGCTTAGGAGTTATCGGTCATCTAGATGGGGAACCTCCCCAAAGGTACAACAAGTAAACTTGCCGGCTTGCTTTCCTCACTGTTTCTTCGATGCTGAACGTTAAGCAGGGAAACTGTGAATACCAACTTTAAAATCATTGATTTGACCGATTCAGAATCATACCCGAGTCCATAGCTCCAGAGGAGGATGCTCTTACGACTCGGCCATCTGAGCTGTTAAAATTTTGCAGCGCAGAGAGAGAAAGAGAGACATTTTTCCATTCATTGTCACCCAAAACATGAGTCACAAAAATATGTTAGATGCACTAGTTTTCAGCAACAAACAGGGTCGGGTTTAGACAATGAAAGGCCTTAGGCTATTTCTATTTTTTTCCACCAAAAGTCGGTGAAGAAAAATATCGGCCTCCATGTCCGCCGATGTCGCGTTTTCACTAAAAAAAAAGGTCTTCGTTGTTCGTGATGAGGCCCCTCATTTTCTTCAAGGCCCTAGGCTTCAGCCTGCTTAGCCTATACGTAAATCCGGCGGCCCTGGCCATGAAGCAAGCCCGTTGCGAAAAGTTTGTAACCCACCGCAATCGCTATTTTAGGCCATCATACGGTACTTTCCTTGTATATGTAGTTTACTGAGTTGAAATTCCGAAAATATACAAAGCAGTGGTTTTGGAATGTTTCATCCCTTATTCTCTAAGGTTTACTAAGGGGCTCGTGGTATAATCCTTGTCTACCACATAAGGTTTGTTCCTCGATTGCTCTGGTGCTTGACGGGACTAAGAATTTAGTCAAGCCTAATTAAGAAACTACAGTTAACACGACAATACAGTACACACCGCCTAAGTTTTGTCTACTGTGCATCAAATGTGTAGGCCTATGGTTCACGGTCGCTATTGGCTGGTAGTTTTCACGCAAACTTTCCAAGTAAATTATGTTATGCGACCGACGGGATTGCAGAGAATGAAAGATGCAGTTCATGGCACCAGCGAAATACTGTTTCATTAAAACAATATATTCTACTAGTGCCATCTTCTGTATCTATCTGATGCAATAGCCAGATTAAAAGGATCAAATTAAAAGTCACAGTTAATCGTTTTAGTATTGTGACAATGCAGCTCGTGACAAGGAGAGTTCAATTAGCTTTGCACATACCCTCATTTGAACCCTAGAACGTTCATGAAAAATGTCCAATGACAAAGCGGACTTGCCGTTCACGGGTTTCGAGTTCTTAGTTCGTCAAACCGGTAATTTACCGTGTTTGTTTTTTCTTTGCCGCCGATACAGTTACCGAAAAATTTAGGCCTAATTTAAACAAAAATATACAAAGAAACTGTAAAATAAACAAACAGATGTGTAAAATGACGCTCATTTTTTGCATTGCATGATTAAAAATAATAAAAATACAAAATTTTTACTCAAAACTTATAATTGAGTTGCATATTAAGCACTTAAAAAGTGCTTAATATGCAACTCAAACTACGTGGAAAAGTTTATATTTTCGAAATGACAGGTTAAATGCTTGTTTGCCCTGATTAGGGCCTCACAACACAAGTTCCAATCTTTACCAACTTACACGTACCGTTCGCAAGAATTATGCATAAACTGATTTTCATTATTATACTGTACAAGACTGCTAGACTGTTCTTTGAACCGGCCTGTCAGCGCTATGGTTATAGACATCGCTATCGGTACGGTAAGTTTGCAGGTCAAATCGGATGCAGAGTTGCCACCGGCTCGCCACCGTTGCGATGTTTTTTTATGAGCTGTGTTGCCCAGGCGCTAAACCACGGAGTTGGACCCCACTACTCGTCAGGACTAGCTTTGACGTGACATCGCCAATATAATGAAGATTTGAGTTTCATTGACATTACGTGAGGGTAATAACAACTAAATTAAAACATAAAAATGTTGTGAGGTTGCAATAAATCAAAAAGTTGTTGAAAGACTAACGTGAAAGGTCAATGTCAAACACCTGCATAAGTTGCAAAAACGCATCGTTTTATGCAACCCGAAGAAGCTAAAGACACCTTGTAGCGCTGATATAAAGGATGTTTTACGACATCTGGTTTATTAAGTTGCGTCATATACAGTAGACTACTAACGATTAATTGTAATTATTTTCTCATTATACCGTAATTTTAAGGCCCAGTAAATTACAAATGTGCAAGGATAAATTACCTAATTTTCTGAAGCAATTAAATGAGCAAAAGGGTTTATCATCTGAAATTACCGCTGTTGCAAAAACGTAATTGCATCTTAATCTAATGTAAGATTGCAACTGCTGCTAGAAAGACATTTTCTCAGCTTGCAAAAGTCAGAATTTTTTCTCAAAATTTTGTTAGTTTTCAAATTTTTAAGGTTTAATGATTGCGAGTAATCTCGAGGCAGCCAGAAAACTTAAATTACCTTACCATAAATTTATAAAAGTTAACAAATGATACGTAAATCCAAGTTAACCGGCGCTTGGTGTATCGGTTAAGAGCGTCGACTTGGCAGCCGGTAGACTGGGGTTTTATTCCCAGTCGGGTCATACTAAAGACTTTAAAATTAGTATTCGCAGCTTTCGCGCCAGGCGCTCGGCACAAGCGGAAGTGCGAAGGGTTTTGTGTATGTGTTGTTCGTCATGTTATGTCCCTTAACAGCGTTCAATCATTCGTGATTGAAAATTGTAATGGGCCGACAATTGAAAATGGCCTAAACAATGTATGCTTGCACCCGCTGTCCCGTACCTTTACCTTTACGCTTATTTCACCGTATAATGTACCTACATTCGTCAGTGACTAGCGTTTTTAAGCAGATGGAGTAATTAATTTTCGAGAAATGGATTAATCCATTTTCACATTTCTAATGTAGGCTATTATGTTCTGATATTGATTAATATAATTAAACGTCACTTTCCACTTGACTGATCACAACTTCGAAATCTTTACGGGAGCGAAGAATTATTGCCACCTGGTGGTTTCTTTTTACGTAAATTATAAACGTTACAGCAACTGCACGTCACTCGTACGCATCCCTCAAGAGTCTTGTTAGACCTTCATTTTTTCCAAGCATAAGCAATCAAACGTCGAAGACAGGCGACAGTGGAAAAGCATTTTTGCTAGTTTTTAATTTTTAGCCAGCCAAACAAGATGCTATATATAAAATATTTCTAGTTTTTTGTTTACTCTTTCATTGTTTGACAGCGTAAGGTGATGCAAGTGTTGTTTTAAGCACCGAGTTTTTCTTCTGGTTCTTTTTTATATAGGAAGTACCAGTTAGAAGATAAAAATAATGAGCGTAAAAAATGAACCATTGATTTTTGGTGTGACTCTCGGCAGTCGTCACCGAGCTATGAAGTCAATAAAACAGAAAAAGAAACTGTTCAACAGAGCTAGTGGCAGTTTTATTTTTTATGACTAGCTTCTCTGCTTCCGCTAAACATAATGTCCGGTGCCTTCTGACTGGCTGATTTAATCATCTGACTTCCGCAGCTTTAATATTGCTCCTCCTCTCATTATGACGTCACAAAAACTTCAGCACGCCCACTAGGTGAAAAAACTGCTGCATCTATTTTCAATCAGACAATTTTGTATCAACTTATAAACATAGGTGAAGAGGTTAAAATTGTAATTGATGCTACTACCATATACTCCATAACAAGTAAATCATATTAAACCCAACAAAGAAAAGTATAATTACGCTAAAAAAATAATTAGCGTGACCAGTGACCACTCTAGATTTATTGATTGTTTTCGTTTTGTATGGTCCATATTAACATAGGTCATAAAAGTGCATATACACTAGGTTAAAAAATATTAAAACTGCACAAAATGGATTGATTACTTAAGTGAACAAAAATAACTGAATAGAAAATGCCTGACCAGAAACATTTTCATTGGAATACACCCATGTGAACTAAAATAGTTTGTTTCACTCCATAAAAGTTGTATCAGCGTGTAAGTTACGCAAAATTATTCTTTCCTGCCTGCTTGCAAATCGTCACTGCTCTGCTGGCCACTATTTCGAAAAATTCTACATTAAGGCTGATATATCTCTTCATCTGCGTGTAAAACTTTAAGATTTGAAACATCCTCCAAAGACCAAAGCTGTTGGATTTTCTGCAATTTAGGCTTATTATTCTTAAAAACTTCATAAACTGTAAAAAACGCAACTTTGTTCACTGCAGGCTGCTGATTAGGACTACAAAACTTAAAAAGATAGTAAGGCGGAGCGAAAGTTAGACAAAGTGAAACGCCATGAGTGAAACCCATTGACTGGCTTATTGCGTAAATCGCTTTCATTTTACATTTATAGGCTTTCGCGATCTCAAAACGAAGTTTTTAATAGCATTTAGTTTACCGTTGTAATTAGTTTCGCTTCAGCTGCTCAAAGTGAAACTTACTGTAAGGTTGATAATTTGGTATATTAACTATCTACCGGCTGTTCAATTTGAATATAAATGCATTGCAAAGAGGCCCATACAACACTTTTGGCCCAACATGCAACATAAATATGGAAAATATAGAACCGTTATGGACTTAATAGGTTTGGGGAAATAACTACACACGAACTCCGCTTTTAAAGCCAATCCATCTTGCAAACGAATCAGACTCGGCAAGAGCATGCAAGCGAAAGTACGACCCAATGATTTATGTCTACCACACACATTTTGTTCATGTTTGATTAGTTACAGTTTACGAGCCTAAAAAAATGCAGTTCCGGTGATCCTCCAGAAGAAAAAGTTGTCATATTTTTGAAATTGAAAATTTGTGTTTTCTCTCCTCATTGACAGATCGTTTGCGAAAAATTGCTGATGAAAAATTGGCAAAACTCAGCTAATACTACTAAACGCTTGCCTCCCGCTTTTCATCAATCTAAACAGGTTAAAATACTTCATTCAACTGCGAGGACCTCATTTCAGGTGCTGGTTACGCTTTGAACTAAATCTCATTCATTTTTTTGATTTACTAGCTTAGTTAACTATATCATCTGATGTTTAACACCTACGCTTATCACGTTGACAGGAAGCATATGCTAATTATACCTGCAGTTTTTACAAAGGAAATATCATCATTTGAGCTATTTTATACAACGTCTTTTGTTATAATATTATTTTTATTCTTTTATGATTTATATGTAACAAATAAACTTAAATAAATGCTCAAACTGACCCTGCCTTTCTTCATATGAGGTGCAAGAGGAATATTCCAATAACGTAGCGAGAAATTTTAAGAGGAGGGAGGAGATAAACTGTAAACGTCATCAAAAGAGTCTTTATTTCAGTCACTAAGCAACTTTTGATCTTTTTTTACTAATAAGCAAAGTAAAAAAAAGGGGGGAGGAGCATAGCCCAATGCTCAACCCCTAAATAGTACACTCCTGCAAGTAGCCACTCTCAATAGTATCCCGAAAGAACCGTATATTTACATAAAGATATAAAACGGTTGAAGTTTTCTAAACAAAATAAATTAAAAAGAAAAGCCTTATTTAAGAAGTGCACGTTACCTAAACATAATTATGCTTCTTGTTAGAGTAATGAAGAAATCACTGAAGCCCTGTCAAGTGTTTTTTGTTGAGAGACCAACGCTATCACTTTCCACTCTTCAATTGACAATTTAAAAACCGTTAACAACATTTTACAGTAGGTTTGTTCTATGTCGCATGTAGATTGTAGAATCCTCGATCGCAGAAGTTTTCAATCTTTCTGAAAGAGCAGAACCCCAGCAATGAAACATTTCAGAGCCTCTAGGAAGAGGAACTGCATTGATTTACCTTACTAATTTACCTGAGCCCAGCTTTAAATTGTAATTTTGCGCAACCCGTGGACTGAAGTGGCGGATTTCTAGGGTTCTTCAAGCCCTGGAAGAAAACCATTGCGCTATCGTCTTGTTTAACTGATGACCCTGATGTTATGCTAGACTGGCTCATTATGTTCTATGTCTCTAAAAGCTTCCATTTTAATGTCGAACCATGCATTGCGCTCACTGATTACCAGCTTTATATCAGCAATGTGCCTTGCCCGGGTAAAGAGTTAGAAGTAATCTCTCAGGAAATGAATAAATAGTTTCCTGATGGCTGCTGGGTGGTTGTACTGCGCAACAACGTCACAAAAAATGACGAACATTATACTGTGATTGGGCAGGGCAATGTAAACTTTAGCTTGTTTATTTTGTTACCACTGCAGCAGTTTACTAATCCATTTTTTCCCATGCCTATGATTAAAGTCATCAGCATTTAAAACGCATCGCAAATCACTTACGCTGAACCTGAAGAAGGACGTTGGAATACAATAGTAGGCCTATTAAGCCAAATGTGAAACTAAAGCTATATGACAACCATAGCAATACATACAAGTTTCATATAAACGCAACTGTGTTTCAGGACTTATCCAGGAATCTTTTAGCGGGTGTAAGAATCAGAAAAGAAAGTGCTTATCATGAGATTTCTTGCGTTTGCAAGTAGGCTACATCGAAGCACTAATGTATTAGAATCATTAGACATATATGTAGGCTATACTGTATAACAAAAATTTAGAGAAAGGAGGGCTTCAGCTTCCTTTCTTCCTGGATCCCTGAATGCACTTTTCCTTCCCTATTTTTCTTTTTTAAAAATAGCATTACTTCCCCAACCTAAGCAAGAACTTTTGTAAGCTCTATCTTTGATGTATTAGTGGAAGATTTTTAGGCCCATGAAAATATAAAATGAATATAATTTTGATCATAATTTTAGGATTCAATATGTTTTAGGATAAAGTTCTTTACAATTTAAAACGGAAAATGTAGCCCACTTTAAGCCGGATTGAATGTTGTGTAAACACTTACGTAGTTCCGCGTTCCTCCACATGTAGGCATCACATCCGGCAGATTTCGAATGAATTGTTTCAACTAAGCTTGCCTTGTTAATGACAACAAAATTATGCAGCTCACTTTCGTGGAAACATATTCTGTGCTCTGTTCACTTCCTAGCGTAATTAGCCGTACTATTAAATAATAAAGAATTCAAAGATCAAAAACATATTGTAGCTTTCAAAGGTTTGTGCAGGGGTGCACTCGGGGAAACCGCACAATCGCTCTTTAAGATATCCTTCGATGCACTTTAAGGGCCCCCAAAAGATCAAATTTTTGCTATACTCGCGATATTACGTCGCAGCGTGTAACGATTTGCGAGGCCCATCTCCACGGCTTAGCGCTTGAGCAACACTGCTCCGAAAAATCGCCGCAGGGGTGGAGAGCCGTTGGCAACACTACGTCTGATTTGACCGACCCGAGAATCGAACCCCATTTCTCCCATACCAATAGCAATGTCTCAACAAGACAACAACTGACCTAACCGGCCGGTCACTTAAGCGGATATTGCTCATTTTTTTCTAAACAACGTGCCTTTTTGTCGAATGGCTTCTTAAGTGTCCTTCTCAAAAAACTTCTGCGTAGGTCAAGTCTTTATCGTTGCGTAGCTAGATCTAAACTGAAATTTGTCTGTCAAAGTCGACCTGCCTCAAAAAAGCGAAGATATTGTCTGTCAAAGTCGACCTGTTAAGCATATTGCCATCCGTGCGGGAGGTGTGGCTTTGGGCTAACAGACGGGTCGCAACATACACAGCGTAGCCAATGATTTGGCACCGATTAGACGTTTCTTCGGAGCTGTGTTGCTTAAGAGCGCTAAGCCGCGGAGATGGACCCCGTTACTCGTTCTACGCTTCGGCGTAATGCACCCAGTATGATGAAGATTTGATTTGGCTTTTAAATACGATTACACCGCTAAAGTTTACTACCTAACTGAGAAAAGTTATGATTAAATATGCCACTTTTCTTTGCTGGTCTACTGAGGCGCTGCACATTGGGCGTTATGGGCGAGACCACTGCTATGTAGCTTGCAACTGGTACACACGCATTCCTGCAGCCTGTAAGCTAAAAACTAACCTCCAAATCAAATATGACTTCTTTATAGCTACCTATAAATCAGTTCTTTTCCGTTAAAATTTGAAAATGAGTTTATTAGCTGTTTAACATCATTGATATCAACATAAACTATTCTGTATAAGAGTTACTTCTTTTGTAATTTTCAACGGTTGGCAATTCTGCTGGAAATTATCGTAACGCTCTATCATGAATAAAAAGTTATTGTGGCATCACAAGCGCATGAATAGACCCAGGAATTACGATACTAGTATTTGACGTTTCTATAAACCCTAGCTTTGTCGAGATAAAGACTGGTCTGGACCGATTAGCGATTTCTATTTCGGGAAAAATAAAATAGTGATTTTGACGTCGCTCGAAGCACTTGTTTTATGTGTAAAGCAAAGTTATAAGGTAATATATTTTACTAAGGCGTAAATTAATATGTTTTTTCGCTAAGACTTCTCCAGAAAAAATATAAACCAGGGTTGATCGTTAAAACCACTTTGTCTGTTTCAGATTGTTCCCCTCATACCGGGAGTATTTACACAAAAATCAATGGAGAAGATAGAAAAAGACATTTCATTCAAAACCAAAAGTGATTATAAGTATTGAAGCAACATATTTTTGTATTGAAAATATTACGCGAATTTGTCATTTGATTATAATCTCTGCTTAAAAATTACCGGTATTAAAAGTGAATTTTTGCTTTTGAACGAGCGATTAGAAAAACGCTTTTCACTAACATCGCAATTTTGGCATAAACAGTAATCGTGCTGAACCGAGGCAGTTTCCTGGTTACTCTCTGTGATTAATCGAAACATCATTCTCGCAATTACTCCTTAGTGTTAAGAAAAAATAGAAATACAGCTACAAGACAGGACACGCCCACTGGATACTCAGTTGGCTGTAATTACTGTAATATATACGAAAATGTAATCTTCTGAATATTTCAAACATTTACGTCTTTCTTTTACCGTAAGATACTACATTTGCTTCATTAATTAAAGTGCCCTCAGCTGCTATGATTAGCATACCTTATTAGCTTGGATTCGTGGCTGCATTTGTACTTTAGGGAGCCCCGAAGATAATTTTTCGGGACGCTTTGCTTTTTGTAAGTATGGTTTCATGGGGATATCCAGGAATTTACTCAAGGGTAGAAGTTTTGAGAAAAACAGCTTAATTTACGGTATTTATAATTTTTACTTGGCGTATAAATACTGGCTTATAGGCATTGTGGTTCAAGACATCGCTATCGGCGCGGAAGACATTACCGGGCCGGTCAAATCCGTCACAGTGTCGCCAACGGCTCGCCACCGCTGCGACGTTTCTTCACAGTTGTGTTACCCAATGCCCAGGCTTTACGCAGCTGAGATGGGCCACGCTACATGCTTTGGCGTAATATGGCGAGTGCAATAAAGATTTTTTTGTCACGCGTATAATACACCAACACTTCTAAGTTAGTCACTGGTCAACAGCTAAGTTTAAACAAATATGCCAACCAATTTTTCTGGAAGAACTTTTTTCGCTAATTCCAAATCTGCAGTCAAGTTTTGCCCATCTCGTCAGGTAAGTAGTTTTCATTTTTTGTCTGGGACTCAAAAATTTTCATTATATTCGCGATATTAAGCCAAAGCGTGTAAAGAGTGGCATGGCCCATCTCCGCGGCTTAACGCCTGGGCAACACAGCTGCGAAGAATCGTCGCAACAATGACGAGTCGTTGGCGGCACTTTGCTGATTTGACCGGCCTGGGAATCGAAACCCAAATCTGCTGCACCGATTGCATGCGCTTAACAGCTAAGCTAACCGGCCGGAATCGTACCAGGTATTTACAGTATAGCTAACTTGAATTTTTCCAAGCGTCAAATCATCTACAGTACTATCTTCATTACGCTTGATAGCGCTGTGCTTAGCAACATCATAATAAAGCTTAAATCTCTAACTCTAGCACATCTTAGTAATCAGCTGTCATAACATTTCCACGGTTATAAGATAAGATAATTTATTCAAGTAAAGATTTTTAGTAAGCTTGATGAGGATAGAACGGATCTTGTAAAACAGCATGGCAGATTTTCCTCACTTAATTTAGTAATCAGTTCAAATGAGGAAGGCCGGACGGCTCGTTGAGTCTCTGAATTGGCAGTTGCTTTAGTGTAGGTTTTGTTAACTGTATTGGATTTTGGTGAGTACCCTTAAGTTAAGTTCTAAAGATTTTCTTTATTTAGACTCCCTGATGATCGCGTAAGCGTGAAACGTACCGTTGGAGTTTTATTAATAAATGCTGCCAAATTAATCGAATTAGTTTTGCTCTAGTCTTAAGAGATTGTTGAGCACTCTTTTTGGTTATGCAACTAAATATAGCATTTTTTCCAGTAACTCTAGCACATGGAGTTTGCCGAGTGGTTGGTGCATTGGGCTGCGAAGCTGGCTTCGCGGTTTCGATGCTCAACTAGGTCATCCATGATGCATGAACTTCACAACCACGAAAATCTTAAGCTGCAATTAAGTGGCTTGAATTAAATAAAAAAAAAAAAACTCTCTAACCCTAGATATTAAGACCTCATTTTTACATGTTTTTTACTATTTTCAAATTGTTCCCAAGTAGAAGGTTTGGCTGATAAAAATCTTCTTCATGACAAAATAGATGCTGCCTGCAGTGGTATGCAATTACGTGGGAGCTTTGACTGTTTCTAAATTGGCTGCTCAAATTGAAGCCATGTTTTTGATTCTTTGCGAAATATGAAATATGCCACAATAAACTTCTACTGCGTTCAAAAATTTTTCTTATGTCATAATAATGTGAATATTGTGATTGAACAAAAGTCCTTAGCTTTCAATAAAATGAACAAAAATCTAAAAAACTGACATGCTGGACAAACACAGCTTGCAGATTTGAAATCAACGTGATTTAATTTCACAAGGTTAAGGTGTTAGAGTCGCTGCATCGTTTAAAATAACAAGATGTTGTTGATCTGTGAAAATTTAATCATAGTCATCCACCATATTCTTACAGTCATCATCAACTTCATTTTTATTTTACGGAAATGAGACGCGAACGCACAAGTAAGCAAAGATGTCTTTAAAGAAGTTGCACATCCAAAGTGTGTTTTGTTTCGGTTTTTAAAAGCAAAATCAATCATTCTTCATGCAGATGAAACAAGCAAATGATATTTTGTGGAAACTCAGAACATGAGCAATGATTTCACTTGAAATTCAATCAAAATCAATCAATTAAACAAATTATTTTGGTACACGCGCGGGTTAAATCAACACATCAATGAGCAAAATAATGACACATAAGTTATTGCTATTACACAGTAGATAAAATATTCGTCATATCAGCTCGAAACATTGAAAGCCTACAATTTACAACATCAGGTATGTAATAAAATTAAAAATAAAATTTCCGTATATTTTGAAAGATGGTATGAATACGTGCAATTATTTTTATTAACAGGGTAGTCTGATCAGCTGTTTGCGATGTACCGGGAAGTCGTGAAGGGACCTTTCGGTCTTCGAGTCAACGACTACCAGCTTAATTGTATAAATTGAGATAAGAATTTAATTGATTATGTAACGAAAAACAAAAAACAAAACAAAAAAGAAACAAAGAAAACATTTTTTTGAAGATTAAGAACTAAAGATCTATTCACTGCTGAGCAAATAAGTTTTATGTTTACGTTGAAATTGGGTGTGGTTAAGTTTTTTAAGTTCTTCTGGTGCGCTGTTCCAAATTTTTGAGCCTTTGTATTTACAGTGCTGTTCGAAATTATGAGACCACTTAAAATTTTGACTATTTTTTGATGTTCATGATAAACTGATATGCCATTTGTAACCACAACCCCTGCATGTCATATATCATTGAATGCAGAATTTTAACAGGGCGTGCAAATGTGATTTTTGTACTTGTTATTTATACTACAGTAATATCTGCAATGATAAAGAACTTTTTGTTTATATTAAATATTGCCAAAATTGATACAAGCAAAAATTTGCTAAAAAATGTTAGGTAACAATGTGAATGACAAAGCCAGTCCATTCAAATTGATTCTGGTTTTTGCTGTAATGACGGCACATGCTTCATGGCGGCAATTCTTGAGCTGACAGACACTAGCAGGAAGAAAAGTTTAATTCCATTTTAGAAGTCAAGATGCCTCAACATCTTAGTGATGAGCAGAGGCATTTGATTGCTTAACTGCATAAAAAGGATGTCAGAACGAAAGATTGCATCAGAGATGGGTTGCTCCAAAACTGGTGTTAATGTTACTACAAAGCGATTGAAGGAAACCGGACAATTTGAAGAAAGACGTGGAAGAAGAAGAAAGATGAAATCAACCATTCGACAAGGCAGGGCTCTGGTCAGACTCTCCCCATCTAATCGACGTCTAACCAGCTCTGACCTTAGCAAAGAATGACGTCAAAGTACAGGTTTGGAAGTGTCAACATCAACAATTCGAAAGATTGCTACGAAGCGGTTAAAAGGAATGCAAAGCGGAAAAGAAACCAAAAGTATCGGAAAAGCAAAGAAAGGCCAGGATTGCCTGGGCGAAAGAGCATTTGAACTGGGCAAGTGAGGATTGGGATAAGGTCATACTTAGTGATGAAAGCACCTTTACTATCCAAAATCATGCTAGAAACAACTTTGTTCGAAGAAAACCTCATGAAGCGTTTAGCCTTAGTGCATTTTGCCTACTATCGAGCAACAACTAGTGTGATGATTTGGGGTTGTATGGCATCAAATGGCATTGGAAGATTGCACGTCTGTGAGGGGATAAAGAATGCCTCCAAATATGCTGCTGTGTTGGAAACAAAATTGCTTGCCAGTGCCCGAAGTTTATTTCCTGATGAATACTGGATATTTCAAGATGACAATGCTCCCTGCCATTGAGAAAAACTAGTGAAAAAGTGGATGCAATCTCATAGGGTGGCCCAGATGAATTGGCCAGCCCAATCACCAGATCTTAACCCTATTGAAAATTTATGGCACAGAATTAACGTAATCATTGCCAAAAACAAGCCATCCAACAAGAGAGAGCTGATTGAGAATATTATTCAAGCCTGGCATCACATTGTTACACCGGAAAAACTTCGTTACCACGTGCAGAGCATGTCGAGATGGTGCGAAGCAGTGATTCAGAATAAAGGCTTTCCAACGAAGTACTAATAATAAAATGTCGCAAAAATGGTCCTTCCCAGGGCCACCAAATGTTAAAAAGAGCCAAGAGCAGTGGCGTACGCAGGATTTTTCAATGGGGGGGTTCAGTGACGTCACATCGTGATGACGTAAAAATACCACAATTAACCTATAGTAGTTCAGAGGTATTAAAGTGCATCGGATTGTAATGTTTTTAGTCTAAATTATTTGCAGCTACCATGATTAAGCTATATAATGCCATAACGAAGGAAACAATCCAGATACTTCATTCACACTTTTGCTTGATTCTTTGCGCTTCGTTTAAGGAGCGAAAACTCAAGTCGTTTAAGGTTTCACAGAAACTCAAGATGTTAATCCGTGGTTAAAAATTTACTGAAAAAATTTTAGTTGACCTCATTTTTGGGCCATAGGAAGGTTAACTGACTAAAGTAGGCTATAGCTTTCGCAACGTCACAAACAGGGTGAAGCCAGAGGGAAAAACAAGTTATTGCTTCCCTCCAAAAAAACTTTTTTCAAGAACCAACATTGATATAAACAACGCATATAAATCTTGATACAAACATTTAATATGCACTCAGTATGAAGGAGGCAGTATCCAGTATCCTCTGTCTGGAAAGTGAAGACAGTGAAGCATAAGAACAAACTGTCCTCCCTACCGAAACGTTTTTAAACTACTATAAATTACGCGCTAGAGGAATCCCTGATCATCCGATTACAAATAAAAACAGCGTCGATATTATCTAAGCATTTTTCACCCAAATCACAGCGTCGATATCATCATATACTCTCAAGCACATAATCAGGGTGTCTGGTAAACGGAGCACTACAGCTCCTGAGATAGTTGCGGTGCGTAAAAACAATTTTGCCACACCCCCCTTCCCGTTCAGCCCCTGGGCTTCTTTAAGTCTTTCGTTGGTCTCGTCTTCCTTGGCAGTATCTTTATTTGAATTTTAGCATCTAGGGCAGTGTCAATTAAGATTTTTATATTTTAATAATTTTTCGATGTCGCTATCGATGCGGAAGGCCTGAGGTTCAATTTCCAGGCTGGTCAAATCGGACACAGAGTAGCCAACGGCTCGCCGCCGCTGCGACGTTTCTGTAAAGCTGCGTTGTCCAGACGTTAAGCCGCGGGGTCGGGTCCCTCCACTCGTTACCACGCTGCAGTACTACAGCGAGTTTAATGAAACGAGTACAGTGAAGGTTTGGTTTTTTAAAAAATTTTGTGTACAGCCATAGTTACTGCAGTGCAGATTCACCATATTTAAGGAAACTCTGCTTACTAATTGCTTTACAGCAGCATCAATGACAAAATTGCAGTTCAAGCAAAACGCATCGGAAAAGTTGGAATACCAGTATTGTTGCATCGCATCATAATAAAAGTTTCTCGAAATTAAATTGGGAAGTTGGGCAGCACAGAAAAAAAACATGACAGCAATTTCGTCAAGCTCCGCACGAAGAAAAGCCGGTTCGTCTCAAAAAAGAAAGGATTCATTTTTTCTGCAATCGTCGATCGTCAACGTCAAGCGCAACGCACCAGAAAAGTTTGACTACCGGTATTTTGCATCACGAAAAAAGTTTTTCAAGATTATATAAGGAAGTTGAATAGCACACAAAAACATGATAATTGATAGCAATTTCGGCAATCTTTATATGAAAAAAGGCGGATCGTTTCAAAAAGAAAGGTTTTCATTTTTTTTAGTCGTCAATGGGGGGGGGGTTTGACCCCTGAAACCCCCCCCCCCCCCCCCGTGCGTACGCCACTGGCAAAGAGAAGATTGTTTGTCGTTTTTAGTGGTTTAGCGTCTTCTCTCGCGTCGTTTTTAGTGGTTTAAAGTCTTTATCCTTTCATGGCAAATACATAATAAAAATGTCCTAGCAAACTTAGTCGGTATGTAGGAACATTTTCATCACCTGTTCAATTTCATCTCATTTTTCTAATAACTTATTGCACAAAAATAAAACGAAAATGCGAAAATGCACAGACGAAACCAAAGTAAAATAATCATTGAAATTCTATGGGCAATTTTCCGAGATAAAAACAAACAAAAGCGAGACAAAAATAAATTCGAGACAAAAACAAGACCATTTTAAACGCTTGGCTAATTTTAATGAAACCTGCCTTGATAAAATACCATTTGAAAACGATCCTAAAATTTTCTATTCTTTATTCAACTTTTTTCTACCGTACGTATACTTGGTTGCTATAAGTATGCAGCTTGTTGCATGAAAAGTTAATAGCAGCAGTGAACCTGCACTAATACACGATTATGAATGATGGGCTTTATGATTTTTCTCTGATAAATGTCTGTGGCTAAATACAACGCTATTGATGGAAGAGGTATGGGGTTCGATTCCCTGGCTGGTCAAATCGGACACAGCATCGTTAACAACTTGCCAAACTTGCTAACGTAATTCTTTGAAGCTGTGTTACCCTGGCGCTAAATCGCGGAAGTGGGCAACGCCACTCGTTAAACGCTTCTGCGTAACGCGGCGGTTATAACGAAGATTTGATTTTTTTTTGTATCTGCTAGAGGGAACTGGGGAAGGTTTCATCATCCCTGACTGTAACTGATCACTCAGCAATGCTACCCAACACAGTTTTAAAAGATATACTTTAACGCTTTTATTACCGTAGTGCCAGCTGAGTCGTGGCTTTTATCTTTTATAAGCTTTTATCTTTTTATTTTTAGTCAAAAAAAGCGGCAAAAGCGTTAAAAGATGAAATTGAACAGAAACGATAAGCTACACAAAATTTGCTGTTGTTAGGTTTCTAGTTTCACCTTACTTGTAGTTTAATTGATTTATGTTTCTTAGAATCATATAATATCTGTAAAAGAAGGAAGAAGCTACACAGTTTCGCCACTCATTACACGCTACGGCGTATGTGCCCGCGACCCAACGAGTATAATCAAGATTTAATTTTTTTTTTTTGATTTTTGATAGCTGGTTGGTTCGCCTATTTAAGTGTGATACTGAAAGCTATTGTGTCGTAACAATATAGTAATTGTTTACTGGATTATAGTTGTTCAAAATTATGCAATCGCAATTGCTGTTTCAGCTTTATGCATTGCTTTGCGACCCGCTCTGTTTCCCAGCTCATTTTATGGCAGTCTGCCATAGTGCTGGTCAGCCTCCAACCCCGTGAGAAAGTTCCAACTAAAATGCCTACGAAGGTTTTAAGTTTTTAGCAAAAGAAACCTTTAAATCAAGCAGAAGCGTAAATTTGCGTGATTTGGCTGGAGTCTGTTTTGGACGTGATAGGTTTTCTACTATCCTTTATCTCCTTTAAATAATGCTCTTCCTCCCGAGCATCCAGTGCCGACTGTGAAAGAGGTTTCAACCTCATGAACAGGATGAAGACAAAGAACAGGTACAGGATGAATTGCTATCATCTGAACCAACCAACTTATGATGGTCAAGTCTGTCTTGACTTTGCCAACCAAAAGTGTAGACGATTAAGGAGATGGTGAAACAGCTGCTTATCGGGAATCAGCATAAACTTGGACATAGTATGCAGGCATTGGAAAATCACGAAAACAAGGAGAAGCTATTTGAAATAAATGTGTGCCGACGTGCGGTACATAGCTTCTTGTTTTATAGAATATTATGCTTTACTGCCAGCATCGATCGTTTAAAACGTGTTTTTTTTGATAACATTGTTCTACTTAATACAATTTATTGCTAAAATATGAATTTTTTTAAGATCCTGCTAACTCAGTTTTAATTTTGTTCTTGCTCACTGAAACAAATATTTGCTCAGTGAAAACATTTCTCAGGGGAAACACTATTTATAGGCCTTGCAAAGGTCTTTCATTGCCCTGTCCGAATTAGCATCATCAAACCAATATTGAAATTATTATTATAACCAGTGATGGGCACAAAATAAACCTTTCTGTACTGAAGCGATAACGACAATTGATAACTTCGAAAAAGCTTCAAGCGATACCGATAAATCTCAATTTCTTTCAGCGATGTCGCTAAACGATACATTATCGCCGATAATTTCTTCCGATATATGTTGCGGTGAATTTTCAACGTGTTTGACGAAGTTTTTTTGTTAAGTCAAATATTGCAAAAATGTTTTTCTAGATTTTTCAGGAAAAGAAACCAGTTCACGGATTTTTCCGAGGCATTGAACAAAACAAAGAGAGATTTTTTAACATAGCAACAACACTGAATCGACGTCATGTATTTTTTCCACAGCGCTAACTTCCTAACTTTGAAGCAGTGTTTCTCAACCCCGAGTCTGCGGACTCAAATGAGTCTGCAGAAGGGCGTGTGGATGAGTCCGCGAAACTTAAAGGTACGGTAAGTTACAGGATTAAAAAGCGAATTTACGATCACGCGGCCAATCGCAGCGTGTAATCGTTCCGTCTGAATACGACTACGCATTCGAGAGTTTATTATCAGCGTTTACAAATGTGACGATATAGGGGAAAGCGGGGCAAAGAGGGACACAAACAAATAAATGACTCTAGTATGAAAACGGAAAGAGGTACGCTAAATATTTTTTGGATGTAGACTTACTGCATGATCACAAGTCCAGGATTTTTTTTTCTTTTTAAAACAACCACTTACTTGGAAGTTATTGACATTTAATTATTTTTTCTTATGTCCCTCATTGCCCCACACTATAGGGCAAAGAAGGATACTGTCCCTCTTTGCCCCTTTATGTAAAATTCATTTCTTATTTAAGATGCATTTCAATATTTATTCAATGATTACTACGTAGCCACTACGTATATAAATACTATACAAAAATGGACATAGCATGATGCGTTTTGTCAACCAGAGACTACTGGTACACCATTTTAGGCTTTGTAGACTACACAGATATCTGAAATGATGTGACAATGTCATTCCTGTGCATATTAGGCCTAATCAACACAGCCCTGTAATCATAGGCCTTGTGAAATAGGCTTTAAGATTAGGTTTAGATGGTACAAACCATTCACTCTTAATAAACAACACACTGTCCCTCTTTGCCCCATCAGTATCCAATTTGGAAAAGCACTTCAGACTTTAAGTGCTTGACATGCACAACTAAAGTTAGTTCAAACCATGTTTAGAAATGCATTAGCATGCCAAATAATCAGCAAACATAATAATAAAAAAAATACTTTGCAAATTCTAGCCCTTTCTTAGGCAAACAAAGTTACTACAAAATTGCCTAAAAATGATTTTTGCCTATTTTTATGATTGCGACGCTGGACCTGCTGGAATCGATTTGCTCACGATTACTGCTAGTCAAAGGGTTGCCAAATGTAAAACTTAAATTAGATTCACTTCTTTAGAATTCGAGAAATTCCGCTGTCCCTCTTTGCCCCGCTTTCCCCTAACTGTTTTTTTATGGTTTTGTTTTAAATGCTTTGTCTACAAAAAGGTTCTAGACCAGGGATGTCCAACCTTTTAATTAAATGGGCCGCATTGCAAACTAAAATATTTAACTGGGCCGCAAAATCACCACAATATCTTAATACCATGGAAAATTTCATTGACCGCAATTCGCAGCGTTTTTAGCTTGAAAATTTCGCTCGTTTTGCAGGAAACGAAAGATTGCTATAGTAATCAGAGGCGCACCCACGTTTTGATAAAGGTGTGGGGGCCTGGGGGCGTTAGCCCCCACCTGCCTAAAGAGTTTTTACGATTTTTAATCAAAAAACACTCATTTGAGCACACTTTTTTATCTAAAGAGGACATACTGGTACCTGCAAGTGAGTAAAGTCACTGCAGACCCATACGGAATACAAAAATAAATCAGTAGCCGATGCTCGATGTTTGAGAACAGAAGTTTAACTAAAATAAATGAAAGGAGGCTTCAACCATCATTAACTTGAGTATTTGTCAACTAAAAGTTAGATTTAGCTTATTACAAATTTCTTGAACGCCAGAGCCGAGGGGGAGGGAGCATGGCGCGGTGGCCCTCCTGCGTGAGTCTATGATTGTAATTTAAAAATTGACGCTTGACGCTGAAACAGCTAAAATTTTATGGCCTATCGTGTATGCCCAACGTCGACTTTTTGAAAATTGATGGCGCATCAGGTAGCGTCAACGAAAAGTTGAAGTCGTCAATTGACACCGCCAAGTTAGCGGCGTCAAAGCATACCACGGCTAATAACTATTTCAAAAATGATAATTTAGTTTTAGCAAGATGGCCTTCACTCAAATGCATGACGACTGCAACAGCCACGTCTAAAAACTTAAAATAATGTTTATGAGCAAACGGTGGGTTTTACGACAAATCAAAAATTTTTCAAGATGAGAACATGTGTTATAATCAAGGTTTCTACAAATTTGTTCTCTATAAAAGATAGTACCGACACACCATGCAGTTACAACAGCTAACAAAAGTTTTTTCAAAGTAGTTCAGGCCCAAACAGTGCTTCAAATCGAAAAAGTGCAGGGTTTCAAGTCGTAGCAAATTTAATCACCGTCATAGAAAACGTTTCCAAATTTGAGTTAGCTACTGTTGTGAAAAAGTAATAAACCAAATAGATTTTCAAAAATGCATGGGTCACAATGACTTATAATTGTTTATGTTAATCACTGTATTCATTAAATATAGAGTATTTTGGTCAAACTACGTGAAGATTCTTGTGCTTCCTACTTAATAAAATTGCCAAATTATTTTTTAATGAGTCGATAGTGGGCCGCATCCAAACATTAAGTGGGCCGCAGGTTGGACATCCCTGTTCTAGACCGATGCGTAGTTTTTCGAAGTTGTATTCGTGGGATTGTTTCGTAAGGTAGCATTGTGAAGTCATAATTGATGTAATTGTTTCGTTAATATTCTGAATTAGAGATGGCTCGGGCTGACTTTTTGGCAGCCCGGACCGCCCAAAGCCCGAAACCTCCAGCCCATTAACCGTAACCGGCCCAGCAACTCATCCTAAAGTAAAGCCCGGCCCGCCCAAAGCCCATTCTTTGTGTCTGAAAAGTCATTTATCACGAAGATTTAATGGGATTTCAAAATTTTTAGCGGCTCGTTAGCGGCCCAGTTATAAACAAAAATAGAGCTGAGCCGTTAGCGGACCAGCAAAAAGACCGATTAACGGCTCGTTAGCGGGTCTTTTCGCGCCCCGTGCCATCTCTATTCCGAGTAGATCTTTCCGTTATGAAATTTCAATGAGTTAAAATTTGTGCTTTTGACGTCACAATCGTGTTCACCGTGGTTTGGTGTGAGTTTTGCATCTCATGTGATTTCTCTTGTTTCTTTTTGAGTGTGCCGTAGAACTTTCTCGGAACTGAATTTAGAGTATAAGTAGGCGCAAATTTTCGAGCGTAAATCATTCGAGTGTAGATTTAGTGTGCGTAGAGCAAGCAATATTGTTGTGTGCTGAAGGGTATAGCCCTTGTTGTATGGTGTTAATAAGTGAGCAGTGGTGCTTGTGTTTATTGAAAAGTAGTACGGTGAGTACCGTAGCTAAGTGAGTTAACTTGGGTCGATTAATATATTTGTTTGGTGAAGAAGGTCATGTTTTTTTTTGTGAGGTCAGATCAAAAAACGAATAAATTCCTACGGTTTGTCATACAATTCTCATCAATCGTCCGGTCAGCGAAGTAATACCATTTCCTATTTCGCGACAACAAATTAAAAGTGATATATCGGGTACTACAAAACATTCACGAGCTTATTGTCAGCATTCACTCATTAAAAAAAGTAGTATACCGGGTGTTACAAAAAAAAGGAAAAGTGGCCAGTTTTAAAATGGTTTGGGGAGGGCGTTGTGCCATACCCCCTCCCTTTTGACTCTGCCTTTTAGAAGAAAAAACAAACTTAATGGTGCCAAGTGACTAAATTATGCCAGACTCTTTTGATGGTTTCTGTAGCAAACAGCCAGGGGCAGATCCAGGGGGGTAGGATGATCGAGGGGTATGCATCTTCTCACCAGCCATTTAAAAAATGTTTTTGATGTGCACAATTTTTTCATAACTTCGAAATTCTTCGATAGCGATAAGCCTTACGCCTCAAGCACGCATAATCGAAACCGTGCGAGCAAAATCTTTCGCGCAGCACTCAGAATTAGGGTAAAAAAATTTTAACAAAATTTGTGTGAAAATGATTCAAAACGCACTAAAATAGCCATTGCAGCGTGTAAATTTTCAAAAAATTTTCGAGAGAGCATGCTCCCAGACCCTCCTAGAGCCTTTCTCGTTTCTCAATCAGCTTCAAATCAGTTCTGTCAAAAAAAATACGTTTGAGAAAAATGTGAAAATTATGGCCTCCCTTTAAAATTTCTCGCTACGCCCCTGGTTTTGGGGCGTAAGCTATAGCAGCGACTACAGCAAACACAGGCTACCTTCGCCGTGTGTGACCACTCAGCTATCGAACAACGCTGTTATCTAACCCTTGTTTTTATACCTATGAGTGACTTGAGTCCGTATACATTTAGGCTAGCTTGGAAATAGTCCGTGGGTTAAAAGGGTGGAGAACCACTGCTTTAAAGTTTGAACGCTGCATAAAGAGTCGCTTATCTCGATAATTTATCGGCGATAACAAAATATTGTCACAAAAGCGATATCGGTAATTGATAAATCAAAACTATTTTGAGCGATAACGAAAATTAATGATAATACATTATCGCCGATAAATTATCTCGATGAATGCCCATCTCTGATTATAACTGTTTATGTTCTCACATTAATGATGTTTTTTTTGTCATCGCTGGCAACAACCGCATTGAGATGGACAGAATGAAAGAGTTGTGACAAAAAGTGACTTTTACTACAAAGTCGTAGATGTTCTTTGATCCGCAGGTAGCGGCTTTTTGTGGGGATAAACGAAGACTTTTTTTGGGAGAGGGAAAAACAAAGATCTTTTTAAATTTTTTTATTGCCGTAGTGATTTTAAAGCACCGAGAAACAAATGAAAACAAGGATTTTCTGATTAAAGCAGAGAAAGTGGTTGCCTGGGCAGAAACTTGGCACTCCCGAGCACTGACGTAACGAGAAAAATTATGCAAAATTCTATACGAGTCATTATAAGCAACACGCAACTTTCTGAAAGTATCAGAACGATAATTACACCATAAATTACTCGCATAAAAACTTGTACAATACGACCGGAACAAAGTATTTTTAACAACGGAAGAGCCTTTTGAAAAGCGATATTTCAATTTGTTGCCAGTACCACAGAGAAATCTTACTTGTCTATAAGAATGTCATCGTCATCAAACAAATTGCTGTTAAGTTGTACCCCTAAATACCTTACTGAATTTACAAAACTGATGGTAGCACCACTATCAAACCTAGGAACAGGCATGCACGATAAACTAAAATGCCTAGGAGCACATAGCATAGCATAAGACTTGTGGAATTACCCTTCGAAGTGGAAACCGATGCCTCTGATTACGCGATTGCAGCTATATTGTCTTAAAATGGAAAGCCGGTGGCTTATTTTTTAAGAGCCTTGAATAAAACCGAAAAATGTTACCCCGCTATTGAAAAAGAAGCAACTGCTGTAATAGAGACCGTCAGAAAATGGTCACATTTTCTGCTGGAAAAACACTTCACTCTTTACTCAGATGAACGTTCTGTATCCTTAATGTTTGATGGTAAAAGCAAGGGTAAAATAAAAAACAACAAAACAAAATTTTATCTTGGAAAATTCAGTTGAACCAATTTTCTTATGACATTAAGCATAAACCTGGTAAACTCAATGTCGCGCCCGATGCTCTGTCAAGAATAGTTAGCCCTGCTATTGCTGTATCAAAACGAATTCTAGATTTACATAACCAGCTTGGCCATCCGGGTTTTGTTCGTTTTTACCACTTCATCAAAAGTAGAAATCTACCTTTCGCCGGTGAAGAAACTAAAGAAGCCTGCCAGGCATGTAAAACCTGTGCTAAAGTTAAACCTCGCTATTTTAAACCACCTCGTGGACAACTAATTAAAGCTATGAAACCGTTTGAGAGAAAAAGCATGGATTTTAAAGTAAAAGGAAACTAAAAGGAAGGACTAAAAGGAAGGTACCCGTATGTATTAATTTTGATTGATGAACATAGTCGTTATCGGTTTGCTTTTCCTTGCAGCAACTTGTCTACAAAAATTGCGATAGAATGCTTGAGTAAACTGATTTGTTTGTTTGGCTTCCCATCATACGTGCATAGCGATCGAGGGACCTCGTTTATGAGCAAAGAATTGAAAGTCTTCTTGGTATCTCGAAGAATTGCATCCAGTCACTCCACTCCGTAGTAATACCTTGTAGCTCTAAAAATATAGCAAAGCAAATTTCTAAAACATTCATTGATTCAATTATACGTAGAAGCAGCCTAAGTAAACTGGTTAGTACTGCTGGGAAGTTTTTGATGTAAAAATGTGATGAGGTAACCAGCTGCTGACTAACTACTAATATCTGCTACAACACTACTACTGCAAAAACGTTGAAAGCGACTTGTTGATCCGGTGAAGTAAACAGAGCACCGATGCGGCACTGGTGTCCGCTAGAATGGGCAACTTGCAGTTCTAACTTCCAATGCCACAGCCCTTTGCTCTGTGCTAGCCACTTGCACCACCCTATGCTTGCACACTTGCAAGTAGCATCTTTTGTAAAAAGTAGCTTTGAAGCGGATCGAGTACTTTTATATCGAAGTCCATACCACGGACTCACGGACTTTGATTAATATTTCATTATAAAATATTTTTTTAAAATCTGCAATTTTGAAAAAAATCCACCAACACTTGCATAGAAATCCGCTAAAAAATCCGCTGTCCGCCAAATGCAAAAATTTTCCGCCAAATTAAAGCAAAATCCGCCAAATCTAACGGATTTTCCGCCAAATTGGCAACACTGAGTGCAGCTGCGTTTTCAGAGCCTTGAATAAAACCGATTAAAATCTCTAGGAACATCGTTTATGATGCAATAAATAAGCCTCAATGAGACAACGCAAAATGAAATGCCAGTGCAGTATAGGTACCAAAATTGCAAATTTGCAATCATTCAATCTACAAGATATTCTCGCTTTGAGGATTTAAGATATTCTCGCTTCGAGGATTTAAGTGACGTATCATTATCACGGAATCGATGCAGAAGAGTCTATCTTGACCAAAAGCCTACCAAACTTGGGAACCTGGGCGCTTCCTAAGTTGTTCTTCATAATTAATACAAGGAAAACCGAAGTTAGCCTACCAAAGTGGTCATTGGGCAGTCCACACTCTGATGATCCAATCTACAGTATAACAAAAAATCAAAAGTAGGCTAAGCTTCGTTTTGAGAGATTTGAATCAATAAAATTAAAGCACTCAATTCGTGAACTCGAACTCGATTGTTTTTATTTTTGAGTTCGAGTTCAAGTTCAAAAAAAAAAAAAAAACAATCGAGTTCGAGTTCAAGTTCAAAAAAAATTATTTTTCGCGTTCAAGTTCGAGTTCGGCAAAAACGATCGAGTTTAAGCAAGTTCAAGTTCGAGTTCGCAGCTCTGAGGAAGACCCCACCTTGCAGAAGTTAAAACAATTGAAAGGAACTAAGACCAGGAAGGGATATATGGTCTCACATGAGAAACGAGGAGGAATTTAGTACCGGATACGTCAAAGGAAGTATGACGTCGGAGACCACCGTAAGCAGATCTTTGTTCCGAAATCTTTTAGAGAAAGAGTAATGGGAGTGGCCCTTGACTCTCTTTTTGGGGGACACTTCGGGGTGAAGAAGACGGAGGATTGAATTCAGACCAATTTCTTTTGGCCAGGTTTGCACGAGGATGTTACATCGATGCAGAGACGGTAGCAGAAGCTTTTGGAGTACCGGAGGAAGTTCTGAGCTACCTTGGACCTTGGAGCGACCTTGGTTACATCGGACTGCATGAAGGAGATATCTAGGGTACTGTCCATCAGGAGACTTACGACTTCCCCTTACCATTCCGATTGCAACGGATTAGTGGAGAAATTCAATGGAACCTTGAAACGAATGTTGAGAAGGTTATGCCATGAGCAACCACGTCAGTGACATCGTCTCATCAACCCCCTTTTGTTCGCTTATAGAGAGACACGGCAAGAAGCCACAGGGTTCTCATCTTTTGAGCTACTGTATGGAAGGACGATAAGAGGCCCTGTTTAGATTTTGAAGGAGTTATGGTCTGAGGAAGAAGAGGTTCCAGAAGTTACAATAAATTACCAGTATGACCTCGAACTGCGGGAAAGGTTGGACGAGACAATGAAGTTGGCTGAAGCCGAACTAGAAAAAAAAAAAAAAAAAACAAGGAAGAAACAAAAACTTGTACAATCGGAAAGCAAAGAAACGGAGTTTCCAGGAGGGAGAAAAAGCCTTGGTGTTACTTTCCACAGACCAAAACAAGCTTCTTATTCAATAGAAAGGTCCGTTTGAAATCAAGGGAACCAAATGGGGAACAATTACCAGGTCGAAGTCAACGAGAAGGTGAAAACGTAACACATCAACATGTTGAAGCTTTATGTGGAGAGAGGTAGGATTGAAGAGACTGCAACGAATGGGCGGAGGGATATCCCAGGTGGCTGCGGATGTGTCCATGGCGTCCAGGAGGGGTCATCCTCAGGAAGTTGGGCAAGTAGAGCAAGTAGAAGTTTGGTAGGAGTAAAGAGAGATGTTGCTGAGGAGATCAGTGTTAATGAGGAGGACTTGCTGGGGCTGGTGACGTTCCACTCGAAGGAAAGCATCCAAGATGTTGTAATAATAAAATGAGTTATCTGCTGTTTTGTTCCGATTTCTGTGATTTAGTTGTCTGCCGCACGTGAGCCTTAAGCGTTAATTGCATTACTTTAGTTGTATTGCGTAATTTGACTTGCCGTCTCAAACCACACGAGGCTCTCAGTTGGTGCTTTCAGTTGAGAGAACCGCAGTGTTTTAATTTCCAGTTGCCACAGAGTATATTTCTATTTTGCATATCAGGATGTATGCATGTTTTTAAGTTTGTTTAAGCGCTAATAAACGAATGGTACGAAGATCAGTTCAGAAGTGTGCGTTGTGCAGAGTTAAATGGTGAACAGCGGAACGAAGTTATGGAAGTTCTAAGAACGTATGAGGAAATCTTTACGAAAATCCCAGGAAAGGCCAGTGTGATTGAGCATAAGATTGATCTTACTGACGATCGCCCGATTAGGTGCAAGCCTTATCCTTTGCCTATTTCCAAGAGAGGTGAGATTCGGGAGGAGATAAAGAACATGATGGATACCGGAATCGTAAGAAAATCAAGCTCGTCCTATGCTTCTTCGTTGGTTGTTGTCAAGAAGAAAGATGGTTCTAACAGGATGTGTGTCGACTATCGAAAGCTTAACCTAGTTACGGTCGCAGATTTAGCGCCAATGACTACGGCCGAGGACTTGTTTGGGAAGTTAGGAAAGTGCCAATATTATTCGACAATAGGTCTGAGTAAAGGATATTGGCAAATACTGGTCGCTGAGGAGGATATACACAAGTCCGCGTTCGTGACCCCAGATGACTGTTATGAGTTCCTGCGTACGTCGTTTGGAATGAAGAACTATGGAGCAATGTTGGTTCGTAACATGAGGAAGCTACTTCAAGACATGGACAATGTCGAGTGCTGCATAGACGATCTGATTGTCTACACGAAGGATTGGGCTACTCATCTGCAGGTGCTTGATAAACTTTTGGAAAATTTATTCGACCTACCAAGTGCGTATTTGGCTAGAAATCTGAAGAAAAAGCTATCGGCGCGATGCCGAATTGCGCTGTTGTTATTGATGCAATGTGTTTTGACTCACAGTTTTCTTCGGTCTATACTTCCTGAGACATTCATGGAATATGCTGCTTGCACTTTAACTCAAGTTACAAAATTAAGTTTTCGCTTTAATGCTTCCGGAGTTCATATGTAGTATTTATCACTTATCCACTTATTTCCATCAAAGCTCTTGAACATGCCCGTCGTTTAGGCCATTACATCCAAAAAGTCTCATCATCTTTTCGCAGAATTATTAGCTCAGAGCAGCAGTTACCAGAGCAGTGGAAGGAGTTTCTTCGTCACGATCCCAATAAAGAAGAGCTTTCCGTTTACCTCTATCGAAAACTACTAAAAGGGGTAAATTTTTTTTTGATTCATTCGTTACGCATAGAGCTTCTTGTGATGTTACTTTATCGTAGTGGAAAAAAAACGTGCAAGTTTCGGAGCTTCACTGTGATCACGCCGAAGCTCACACTTGGTTGTTTTAGAATTCTATGCTCGCTACCGAAAGATATTCAAATGTTTTTCTGTCTAGTACTGACTCAGATGTTTTTGAAACTGTTTTTTTTTTTTATGGCCCAAAAGCTGCCAACTACTATTTATCTGGAGTATGTTACTGATGCGTTATTACAAAACGAAGTTATTAGGCATTCATAAAAGTTTATTTTTTTATTACCTGCTGTTGTTGTTAACTTGATAAAGTCTAATGTTTTAAATACAGCGCGCATGGGTTGCCGGATAGAAACTTTTCCTAGTTTTACTAAATGTATTGACACTTGACAGATGCTCCATTTTAAACTATGAATATTTCAGTTTTAGGAATCCAGATGCGCATTAGTAACATTTTGTTGCTAGGGCAAGAGATGGAAAGTCGCACTACCAAGGATCTTTTGGGGCTGCGTATTTTTACCGGGGTTGATTCAACTAGTGCTTGCGTTGGAAAAGGAAAAACGAAAACAGTTGTGCTGTTTAAGCAATAGGTACAGTTCCAAAAAGGATTTCAAAGTCTTAGGAAACGTTATACAGTATCTGATGCTCTTGCAGCAAATATGGAACGTTTTGTGTGCAAGTTTTACTGGCATTCTGGCAATGACATCAACGAAGCTCGGTACAACATATTAATGCTCCAAGTCCCAAAGGTAATGGTTGGATAATTGCTTCAAACAATGAAGTTTTGGTCCGTTGGATGACTCACGAGCAAGCCCCATCAGAATTGCTGCAAAATTACTCTTGCGATTGTAAAAAATCCAAATTACGGTTCTAACAATCAGTGCTCTTGCGATGAAAATGACGTATCCTGCACCGAACTCTGCTTTCGCGTTCGTGAAAATGATTGTGAAACTGCTATTGAAGTAGAGTTATTGAATGATGTCAGTGACGACAACGATAGTGATGAAAAGCAATTTGTAGCCAGTTGAAAAATGTTGAAGTATACTTGTCGTCACTGAAGGTTTTATTTTCATAAAAATGCTTTAAAGTGCTTGAACTCATACCAATTAAACTCCATAGCGTTAGCTTGATGCAACAGTTAAAATAGCCTACGTGAAGTATTGTAAAGTTATAGTTTGGATAGTAGGATAGTCGTCTCGTAACCTAAAAAGTATGTGATGAAACTGGACAAAACTTTGCTGGTGTGCCCAGTATGTATCGTATACACAATTCATCGAAGTCAAGTTTCACATCATTTTTCAATGAAAATTGTGGTTAGAAAAAGTTTATGTGCACTCTGTTCAGAGAAAATTTTTACTTGTGAGTGATATGACGTCATCAACTTATGACGTCAGTATATGGCTCAAAAGCAAAATATTGACTGAAAATGTCCCAAACTATTTTCAAATGTCTGCATTGCTAACACAAAAAGTTGGAAGCAATTCCTTGATACAATTATTTTTAATCTTGTGTGATTGCGCGTTAAGCTAGCGGTTAATAACTAACTGTTGTACGTCTATTGAAAAAAATACTCCATAAAAGTATGGCCAAAATATTGCAGATGAGGTATGTGTATACTTAAATTTGAGCCTTTTAAACTTCTTATACATGAAGTTAAAAGGAACTATATATACACCCTGCCTTGCGAAAATCTTTTTTGCAAAATTTTACTTGAGGAATATGACGTCATCAACTTATGACGTCAATATTTAAAATAGAGGCAAATTATTGACTGAAGATGTCTCCAAACTATTTTTAAGTGTTTGTATTTCTAACACAAGAAGTTGGAAGTAATTTCTCGATACAATTATTTATTTTCTGGTCTGGTTGCGGTTTAAGCTATTGGTTATATGTGATCATTGTAGGTCGATAGCAAAAATACTGCGGAATAAACCTGGTCGAAATTTTGCAGATATAGTAATATGTATTATTTGGAATTTTCACACGGATTTTCAACTTGTTAAACGCACTACGACCTAAGTTGTAAATTAGTTAGTTAGTTAGTTGCATATTTATCCTCCTATCACGAGAAAGCAATCAATGCGCTATACGAGCTCGCATAGGAGCTGCCAGCCATTTGTCTACCACATCAAGATGGGGGAAATCCCGCTTAGTGCCTTTCCCAACGGCACAAGTAAACTTGCCGGCTTGTTCTCCACACTGTCCCTTTGATGCTGAGCGTCAAGCAGGGAAGCTGTAAATACCAATTTTAAAGTCATTGGTTTGACCCGACTCGGAATCAAACCCGAGTCTTCAGCTCAAGAGACAGACACTCCATACCACTCGGCCATCTGAGCTGTTATGAACTGTATACTCCCCGTCTAGAAAAATAATTGTTTTTACAAAATCTTTTACTTGTGGGTTTTAACGTCATTAACTTGTGAGTTTTGACGTCAGTAACTTATGACGTCACAGTTTGGCACAAATGTAGTCTGTCAACGAAAGATTACTTTGAAAGTGGTTTGGCTCATTTACATCAACCACAAAAAAATCTAGAGGCTTTTAAGTGCGTGGAATTTCTGCATCTTTGAAAGAGCTATTTTTGTCTTTATGACGTCATTATGACGTAACGGCATCTGCTAGACACCGAAGACACCAGGTTTAAATTCAGCATTTCTTAATCTTCAAATTTACGAAGTTTCATCCAGTTCTTCGTTAGGTGACACGAAATCCATTTTCTTGGTCTTTTTTGATAGCCTAACAGGCTTACGCAATTTGAAAAAAATCACGTCAATCGCTTAAAATTAGTTCCATCGCTGGGACTATTATTGTGATGGGCCTGGGGCTGCAGCCCAGCCAACCCCCACCTTAATCTAGTCCTCCTTCGGTATGTAATCCCTCATTGCTGAATCTTCAATAACGTATGCCTGTGATACTGCTGGGTGTGCTCTGAACACCTTGAAGCTGTGGAAAAATCGCTCTTGCTTGTAGCGACTTTTACCTCAAATTTGTATGCAGTAATGTTGGAATTAAAATTTTATGTTTACCGGTACTTCTACAAAATGCTGCGCTAGTATCAAATTTAATAATGTGTTTGCATTGTGAAACCATTCAGTGTTTTGTCAATTGTTATGCAACAGATGACTTAGGGTGCAATAATGATTTAGCAATCGTTTGTTTTTTGTGTTTTTCTCAACACATAAAAAATGACTTAAGCAGTTGTTCCATTAACGTGACAAATTTTTTTCTATTTAGGTTTTGCGTAATTTTAGTGTAAGTCATTTGTTAACAATGTCTGTCAAGGTTTCGGCACCCAAGTCAGTAATTCGACGTCGTCCAACAACTTCCAGTTTCGCCGACTATGCCAGCGAAAGCCGAGCACAAGGTCGATTCGTTGATGTTCGAATCGAAGCTGGAACTGAGTTAATAGCAGCTCATCGGATGGTTCTCTCCTGCCATTCGCTGTATTTTCAAGCAATGTTTCAATCTGGAATGTTAGAGCAATATCAGGATACTGTTGAGATGGGTCAAGTTGATGGGAAATGTGTGAAAATGCTCATTGATTACATGTATACTTGTGAAATCAACATCAACATTGACAACGTCCTGGGCTTACTTGATGCTTCTGACTATCTTCAGTTGGATGATGTCAAGGGGTTTTGTTTGGAGTTTCTTGGGTCGATTCTTGAACCAAACAACGCAATTCAAATCTTCAAAATAGTGAATTCATATAGAAATGATTCTATTCAAGATCATATTCATCAATACATCAGCGTCAACGTTGAGGAAATTGCACAAACACCGGATTTCAAGTCGTTAACCAAAGATGAGTTGATCACTTGCATATCGAATCTCAATCGAAATCGAATTAAGGAAATTTCAGTATATGACGTCGTCCTTGAATGGATGAGATTTGATTTGACAACACGAGGCACTATGTTTTCGGAGCTGTTCCAACAATTGATAAACGTCGATCAACTCTCCATTGAGCTTATCGAGGATGTGCTGTTAACTGAAGAATTGATTTTGAACAATGTCGGCTGCCATCATCTGGTGTTGAGAGCATTTTCGAAACATCTTAAAGACAAAAGTGCTGCTCTTAAAAAATCAAAAGTCATCAGTTTGGGTGGAAGTACCACTCCACAAAAAGTTCATGACGTGTACAATTCAAATGGTGAAGCATTACTGAGTTATGCAGATTTGCCAGAGACACTAGGCCTACTAGATCATTGTTCACTGCAGTGTAATGATCATGTTTATTGCATTGGCGGGACGACGGGGGATAGCCATGAAAACTATCGTGTTTTAAATCAAGTATGGCGACTGAACATGAAGAAGCCGAATGCGAAATGGGAAGAAGTTGCTTCAATGCTTGAAAACAGATGCGCGATGGGCGCTGCAAAGTATGGCGATGGTTTTGTTGTTGCTGGTGGAATGAAGCAAGATAAAAAATTGTATGCCTCCGCCGAGTTTTATAACATCCAAACAAATCAATGGAACGCTATATCACCACTGCAGCAATTAAGGAAAAATGTCGTATTGGTAACTTGCAACAATCATGTATACGCGCTTGGTGGGGTAACAGATGGCAGGGTTTTATCAACAACAGTGGAGCGATTAAACGACTTACAAAGCGAATCGTGGGAGCTCGTGCAGCCAATGCAAACACAAAGAACTGGGCAAGCAGCGGTGAATTGCAACGGTTTCATATATGCAATTGGTGGGCTATCCAAATTTAATGATCCTTCAACCTCGTTAAAAACTGTTGAAAAATACGACGCTTTTACCAATGCCTGGGTTTTTGTCAAAAGCATGAAGAATCCACGAAGTTATCATTCAGCTTGTGTTTTAAATGGTAAGATATTTGTTATTGGAGGATTCAAGGGTAATATTAAATTCGTTAGAGAAATCGAGTGCTATGATCCGTCTATTGATGAATGGAGCGTTGTGGGAAAAACGAATGACTGTTTATGCTGGCATAGCGTAGTTTCTCTGTAAAATGTGTTTTCATTTTTGCATTGAGATTTATGTTCAACTTGGTCTATCAAAATTACTGGACCATAGATTTTGTTGTGTGCTTTCGCATTCGACTACTAATTATGATCTTTAATGTTTGTTAAAGAACGACTTAAACGAATGTGCAGGTGGCCTTGAGGATCTCGGAAGCCTTTACTTTGTAGCTGTCTAATCTTCTTCTTTAGTCTTCCAATCAGACAGCCAGGTTTAAAATCATCTATTAAAATGAATTACACTGAAAACCGAAAACTACCGTCAGTGGCGTTGCTAGGAATGGTGACACCCGGGGCGGAACTTTATGGTGTCACCCGTCTAGCAATAAGCAATAAACTACTCAACGTTTAAAGGCTGGAGGCCAGTGGAGGGCTTGAGCCATTTGGCTTATCGAATTTTGTATTGCCAGATAAACACAGAGAACTCGAAGTAGGGGCGAATTGAAAATACACTGTGTTTTGTTACTATAGACTAATCAGCTCTAGTAGCTGCTGGCAAATTGCATATCTTGCAATTTTATGCCGAAGGCCACTCTAACAGGTTTTAAGGGCCCATTTCCGCGGTTTCACAACTGAGGAACACCGCATTAAGCCCACAAAAAAACGAGCTAGAGTTGGCAAGCCGGGCCACCGGCCACATTCTATACGATATAATTAACCTGGGAATCATACTGTATCTTAGCTATACAGTAAGATTTTACGTTCCGAACCCCTATTGCGGCTGTGTTATACTCAAAATCCATGCCGCCAAAATGCATCTTGCAATTCATTGCACACTTCGGCGCAATACCGCCAGGTCAGCGCTAGTAGTCTAAGCAAAAACATTGAAATCTTATGGCGAAAACATTGAAATAAAAATCTTATGGCAAATCTTACGGCGAAAACATTTGAAATAAACGAACAAAATAAAAAACGACTCTGATCAAAAATAGATCTTCGTTTCACCAACACACGCAGTTTCAATTTTTATCCATGGCAGATCTCTCTCTAGCTAAGACAGACTCTCATGACTTGTAGTCTATATCGAATAAGTCGGACCACAACCGAGAAAAAAATATGCGACAATTGTTTCTACCAGTACCTGATCCATTAAGTGGAAAACTTGGGTAATCCAGAGGTGACGAACACGATATATGCGACCGGGGAATCGATATTACAAAATTAAATTTGTTTTTGCGCAGATTTCTAACGAAAAATTGGCTTTGGGTGCATGAGAAAGTAAGAGCGAAGCTCTTAAAGTGATATTAATTTGTTCCTTTGATTTTGCTTCGAAACGTGTCGAGCAGTAACGTGCATTACAACTAATGGTTCGCATCGACTTTTCAAATATTCTGCGCATGTTAGATAATTTCGATTTTCAGCTTTTTAGGGAGGGGTTTTCAGCAGCATACTAATGACACCGTAGGCTACCCACGTCATGGTTTTTAAAGCGATGCTTTTGAACGCACTTTTATTTCTGACAAAAAAATTAAAGAGATTTAGAAGAGAATTGGAGTGCATTAATTAAGATATATATTTAATTAAGATAATATTATTTTATCTCAATCCTTATTAAACCTACTTTTAATACAAATGCATCTGATCTTACAGGATCTTTCTGCTACCTGCTGATTCTGCAGTCTCCAACTATGACACTACTACCGCTTCTACTAGCCGGCATATTGCGTCGCTTCTATCACAGGCGACGCCTCGTTGGCCTAACGCTGGAGTTCAGAGATGGTATATCGTTGAATGTGAAAAAACTTGAAGTTCCGCAATCAATTTCACCATTCGACTTTTATTCCTGTGATAATATAAATTAAACACAAGGCAACAATGAATAATCGAATTAGGCTACAAACAAAAATATACACGCAGAAATATCATTTTAACAGTAACTGAGTTGAAATGGAAAATAATTCTTTACAGCAAAAACAAGCATTATTTCATTTCTTCCACAAAATTCAGCGACGTAATTACAGGTATAGATTTTATAGCAATGTTAGGAGAAACAAACAATTTAAATAAAGTGCGTAAAATGAGTAAACTTACCAAATCTTTGACGGACCAACGATATTTCCCACAAGCATGAACGAAACTACAACTAAGAAATTCGAACCACAAGAAGATACTTTTCTCAAATTTAAGCATTAAATTTTATACACTACCGGGAAACCGAGCTGCAAAAAAAAACAAAGGTTTACCTGATCCCTGTCTTAACTAACCACGCCCAAAAAAAAGACCTATACTACCGTAAAGTTCTGCAAAACTGCAAAAAATCTCCTACTTCACTCACTCATTCACACCATGCTACTCTGTTCTTAACTAACCACGCCCAAAAAAAAAAAACCTATACTGCCGTAAAGTTCTGCAAAACTGCGAAAAATCTCCTACTTCACTCACTCATTCACACCATGCTACTCTGTGGACAACAAATCAGACTGCAATCTGCCATTAGCTCACCAAGCTATTGTGCGCCAGCAAGTATTCAATAATCACGCCATCCCACAGGTCAGTGAAGCACAAAAAACACGCAAGTTTCAGAACAGGCAATCACGAGGTTCAGACACAGGCGCAATCAATCAACTCAACAGTCGACTCGAAAACATAAATCCCGGGTACAATTCCTTACGAGTTCTCAGCTTTATAAACCAGACACAACCGAAAAATGCAACAGTCATTATTACTTTTGCAACACATACACAGTAAAAGCAAGTCGCAAACACTTTTATTAATTGTCTTTCGAATTCTGATGCAAATTAGTGTGCGCCTGCTTATTTTCAACCAACTTATCCAATTGCGGTTCAAAGAAAGACTATGCTACTCGAAGAGAAACATGAATATCCAACGCGTTTCTGTGTTTTCCTTTTAAACAGCTCATGGTAGAAAAGCCGGCTTTACATGGAAGCAGTGTTTTAATAGCCATGCCACTCACTTTATTTTTGTGGCATATTTATCCGCCTATCACGAGAAAGCGATCAGTGCGCTATACGAGCTCGCTTTGGAGTTGCCAGCCATCCGTCCATCACACCAAGATGGGAAAATCCCGCTAAGTGCCTTTCCCAACGGCACAACAAGTAAACTTGCCGGCTTGCTCTCCACACTGTTCCCTTTGATGCTGAGCGTCAAGCAGGGAAGCAGTGAATACCAATTTTAAAGTCACTGGTTTGACCTGACTCGGAATAAAACCCAAATCTACAGCTCCCAAGGCCGACGCTCCATACCACTCGGCCATCTGAGCTGTTAAACCTGAGCTGTCAGTTACCGATATTCTGCTTTTATTTTGATTGCAAGAAGCTTGCAAGAGAGTTTGATTCAAAAGAGTTTTGCAAACCTTCGTCAGCAAATGGTTCCAATAATTTAATTTATAGTAAAAACATGCTCAGCTCTCCACAATCATCTGATGTTTTGAAGTCAGAGTGTGGCCGATCGATGGAGCTTCTCACTTCTCTACTCGTTACTGGACGCAGCAGATATAGTCAAGCACGTGGACACAGCACAAACACACAAAAAGGATGATCATCTCGCATCAAACGTTGCGATACTTTGCAGAAATAGTAGATAAAAATTAAGAAATAAGATTGTTTGTGACGTAACTGGTACGTCGTTGTAGCGGCCCACCAAACAGTCTATAGGCAACCTGGGAAAGCAGATTGATCATTATGGTTGCCTAAAAATTATTATATAGACGTTCTGATCAACATATTACAAATTACTCTATTTACAATTTCTCCTAATTGACCGCGTACCGGCAGCCAAGCGCTCACGTACCGGCGTTTGAATAGCACTGGTCTAGGCCTTACTCGTCGCGTACTTAAATCACTTCATTTTCACTTCGCCAAAGGATTAGAAACGAAATCCCTTCTCGTTGCATTGTCACTCGTTTCGGGTTTTGTCTTAGACCGGATGAAAGCGTATTTAGTTTACAGTCCGCAAAATGTGCAACTTTTTACGATGCCATTTTGTCTTGAAACAGAGAAAAGTGTTGATTCGTCTTGAGTCTGCACGTAATGTTAATTCTACGAATGGCACTGTATTAAAAAGCGTTTAAGTAAATCCTTTCTTGTTGCAATGTTTCTTTACAGTCCGCAGAATGCAATCCAACTTTTTTCGTAACCATTTTGGCTTAGAATGGGAAAAACGCAAATTTGTCCGTAGAGTGCATGCAAAGCGTATTTTACAAACGGCACCTCATAAGATGGGACGAAAGTTACCTGGTTCATTAGGACACCCGTATTTATACACTGGTAAAACTTTTGCCACCTTTAGGTTGTTGGGAAAAACTCCGTTAGAAATACACAGGTTTGTTAGAATTATGGAAAGAGGGAGAGAGATAATGTGGACAGCAGTTTTAAAAATAAATGGTGAAATATCATCATAACCACTAGCTTTGAGTCCAGGTTGTAACTAAGTTTAGTGATTTCCTGAGGGGACGTTGGATGGAGATAAATAGAGGAAGAGCACGGAGATTTGAGGTATGAATGAAAATCATTGATGTGACTGTCGTTAGTAATGCTGGTTGCCAGGGACTGTCCAATATTTGAAAAGCGGGAATTAAATTTTTCCAAAATGGTGGCAGGATCAGATGCAATTTCGCCGTTAATGCTTAAAGAATTGGTAGCAGAAGATATGGATTTATTAGGTAAAAGAGAACGAAGAATATCCCGTGTTTTTTTAGGATTATCTTTACTTGCATTAACTTGATCGTGATAGTAAAGTCTTTTAGCAAGCCTTTTTAATCTATTCAGCAAATTGGAATATAATTTATTGAGGTATTTTTTACATGAAGTCCCCTTAATATAATGACTCTTATGCATTTTTTGCTTTTTCTTTGTCGAGACAAGAAGCCCTTTCGTGATCCAAGGCGTTTGGTGTAACCGCTTTTGTTTTCTGGAATATTTTACAATGGGCGCGTGTGTATCAATTGTTTGTGTTATTAATGAATGGAATCTGTGAAAAAAGTCTTCAACATTGATCTGATTGGTTGTGTAGTTTGCTGTGAATAAATCATCAAGTCGAACTTGAAGGTCTAGGTTGAAATCATCCGCTGAAAATTTGACGAAAGATCGTTTAAAGATTGGCTTATCTTGTCGATGACGTGTGTTAATCTGCTTTGATATGGCAACCATGACTGGATAGTGATCAGTTATATCATAGTCAACGACTAGTGGTGCAAGGGTGTAACGGTTCTCATTTGTTAATATGAGATCCAGAGTGGAAGATGTTGTCTTAGTAACCCTAGTGGGTATATTTATAATTGAAGCCACAGAATTCGAATTGAGCATGTTTAAGTAGTCGGTTGCCTCACGAGAGGAAGGAGAAGCAGTAGTGTTGATGTTAATATCGCCAAGTATAAAGTAATATACTTTTAAAGCAGTTAGTTCAGAAAGAATATCATTAAAAAATTTGATGAAATCTTTAGCATTTGAAGATGGATGTCGATAGATAGTGCCAATCACATAATTTATGTTAGTAGTTGTATTGCTAATGCGTAACCATAGTTGTTCACAACCATCGAAATTTCGTGTTGAAAAGATTCTGCAATAGTAAAAGAATTAGTAAAACCAGCATTAGTAAAAGAATTTACATTAACAAACTCGTAGTTGGGAAGTGCTTGAATTGTAGGCCTAGTCTTGAAGTATTTTCATGGGCAAAGCAAAGATTGGTGAAGGTTAACTTAAAGTACCTTTTACAGTAGTTTTAAGTCCAATACTAGGTCAGAAAGGTATGCAGAATCACTATTTATTATTACACTGGTCACAGGGAGATTAGCTCTAGGTTGGGTCAGAAGGGTTTTCATGGCGTGGAGTTGTTATTTTACTGCGGAGTAATTTTATTTTCTAAGTTTGACCATTGGCCGTCAGATCGACCTGATTTTCCGAAATATATTTTCAGCAATGCTGAGTAATTCCCGCCAATCGCGCATTCGTCACGCATGATCGCTATAGTAGAAAGAAACGAGACTTAGTTCATACCTATATGTTACCATGGTGATGCAGCACATTGGAACGAGACTTAGTTCATACCTATGTGATATAGCACATAGAAACGAGACTTAGTTCATACCTATGCGATATAGCTCATAGGAATGAAAAGGTATTTCATACCTACGTCCCATAGCACATAGGAACGAGACTTAGTTCATACCTGTGTGATATAGCTCATAAGAATAAAAAGTTAGTTCATACCTGTGTGATATAGCACATAGGAACGAGACTTAGTTCATACGTATGTGATATAGCCCATAAGAATGAAAAGTTAGTTTATACCTATGTGGTGTAGCACATGAATTCGTTAATAAGGCTATAGTACATAGGAATGTAAGGGTTTACGAATGGCACCTCATACTGCTTGCAGCTGTCTACTTTTTTGCTTTCCTGTTTGCCGATGCTCTGGTTTTTTCGTTAAGAGCACTTGCATATGGACTGCGCTTGAGGTATAGCATTGCAGTACGTTAAGCTTTTTATCACGGAAAGTCATTCTGGGCAGTCTTATGGTAATTGCTTTTACATACAGAACAGACCTACTAGAGTGCCGGTACAGTAAAGACTGCAGACTTAGAATTGAACACAGATGAACTTGAACACACGCTTTCTTTGAAAATTATAACTTTCTTGAAAAATGTTTAAGAGTAATAACTGTAGGGCAAGTGAACGTAGGAATAGCTTAAAGTACTACCAGTGTAGCAAATAATTGTGGCCTAGGCTTAATAATCTTAAACTTTTATGAACATTCTATTGCTTATGCAGGTTTGCTTCAAAAACAAAGGCCACGAAGAGTGTTAATATTTTTTTTACGAAGTCACACATATACAGCTAAGGTTTTTATGGTAGTGCAGTATGTGCATCATGGTAGATGGCCCAGCCAAACATCGAACACACGAAACCAGCTCCCCCAGCCCAATTCGGCCAGCCAAGCTTTGTTAGTAAAACTTGGGTCTCGAAGTCTCGGTCTTAAACAAATTCACTGAGTTTTGAGGTCGGGCTCAAAAATATTTTCGAGTACGGTAATGGGTCTTGGTCTCGATTTTTTTTTTTTTTTTTTGAAGTCTGGGTCTCGATCATCAAAACTTGACTCCATCATTATAAGGTTAATAACAAAATCGAAAACTTGTAATGTTGCAGCTTTAGATTGTAAAATAATTAATTTTCTGCCTAAGCTGAGACGTTTAGCTTGACTCCATCATTATAAGGTTAATAACAAAATCGAAAACTTGTAATGTTGCAGCTTTAGATTGTAAAATAATTAATTTTCTGCCTAAGCTGAGACGTTTAGCTCATGGGGTGCAAACTGTTTTAGTATCATCAGCCCCAGTCAAAACGTTTTTAGCAAGGGGGATTTTTTATGTGACCCCATCGAGCTCGCATTTCGGGGTCTGTGCTTTCGACATTGATTTTTCATAAGTCTAATCAACACGTTGTGGTGTAGTTCGTTGAGTGTGAATGTGACAAATGAGTACTTTTATCCCTTTTTCTTTTGCTTTGTTTTCTGATTTTGTTTCTTTTGTGATTGCTTGCATTTTCGTTTATTTGTTTGTTTTTTTTTGATAAACTGCTTTTAGGTTATAATGGTTGTTGATATATTAAGGCAGTGGCAGCCTGCGGGTGGGTAGAACTTCCTTAAATAAATGCACGGTTATTAATGTATTAAAGCAGTGGCGGCCTGGTGGTAGAACTTCCATAAATATGAAAAAGCAGACGAATCAGGCTTCAAACGTTTTATTACAAAACATACCCACAAATTTTTTAAAGACAAGACGCTCAGTTTAGTTTTAAGCGTTTTATTGCTTGTAGTAGAACATGAACTTTAATAACAAATTAACGATCCAATTTTTATTCGTTTTGGTTCAAACGTGCTCGAAATGAAACGCTGATTATCGCAAGAAGCTGGTAACTTCCGTGACGTCAGACATTACTCAAAGAATGTTCGTGATCTTTTTGTTGCTTCAAAAAAAGACTTAAGCTATTGACTAAGACGTAACAAATAAAACTAAAACCTATCATGAACCCGCTCAAACAAAGTTTACGATTGAAATTTCGTAATCTAGGCTCATTAGCGCACTTGCATATTGCTCAGTGCTGAAATGCATCAATGTAAGAACCTGAAGATTACTCGAAAGATGAAAGATAGTCAATTGCAAAAAAAAAAGAGAAAAAAAAAGCTGTAAAAGGAGAACTAACGGTACACGAAGATGAGCAAAGAATTTCCCAGGCAGTTTTAGAAATGCGAGACAAGTGTAAAACCTTATAAGTTTCATGCAAACAAGCAGCACAGTAAGAGCAGTTGGAGGCAAAGATAGCGCAGTTGCTAAAACATTGTTATCAGCGCGGGAGGTCGTGTGCTCGGTTACCGGGTCGGTCTACATACTCTAATCGGACACAGTGTCGTCAACGGCTCGCCACCTCTGCGACATATCTCAGAGCAGTGTTAGTCGCGGAGATGGGGCCCCACCACTCTTTACACGCTTCAGCTTAACAACGCGAGTATAATGAAGATTTGACTTGCCGGCAGCTAAACAAAAGCCATTAATGCTTCAACTGACATAACGTCAGTCATCATCAAACTTGATTAAACTTAATGCTCGAGTTGTAAAATCACTTATGGGGGATGGTAGCCTTTTAACGCAGACGTAAGGAGGGATGGTCAATTGGTCATTATACTTGTAAGGGAATGGTTTACGCTAAATGGTATTATGGGGGGACTGTGTTGTTATTCAAGGGGATGCCATCCCCTTTTAACTCGAGTACGGACTAAACTACTTCATAACTTCAAGTGATGTTCGTTTTGACCTCAAACGTTATTTTTTGTTACTTTAAAGGATTCAAAAGTAAAAAACCTATGTTTCTTACGAGCATATTGATCGAACTCTTATGGTCAAAACCAATGCCTATCGAGTAAAAATTCCCCGAAAAGCAAGGAATTGCTTTTGCAGGCATATACATGCAGCGTAATTATATAACGATCTACCTTTAATTAAAAAAGAAAAGCATAGCAGAGATGGAAACCGGTCGGGTAGAGATTCTTCGACCGGCCGGTCAAGCCGGCCAAATTCTCCTTTCTTGCAACTAAAATACACCTAAACACACACCGAAATATATATACCGATATGTTTTTTAAATAGTTTATGAAAAACGGCATTAACAAATCACACCTTCTGAAAACAAAAGTTTGTTTTCTCTGAACTTCCATTCAAATCTCTTTTTTAAGATGAAATTTTACGTATTCAAAACATCTAGTGACAAAGTTAGTGTACACTACAGTTTGCCATTACGTTTATTGAACACTAAACGTCCTTCACTAAAAAAACGGTCGACCGGCCGGTCAACCGGCGAAGATTTTAAATTTTACCGGTCGGGTCGAAAAAATCCTGACCGGTTCCATCTCTGAAGCATAGCATTGCAGCCTGTACAAGTGTCGACTACATGTATTTTCACATGTTGATGTTTAGTCACTTTGACAAATTGTTAAAAACTTCTAAATTTTGCATTGTTTAGTTAGACATTAATTGAACGGTGAGCTGTTTCTTGCAATTTGATTCTTCGTGAATTTCGATTAACCGCTACAATGTCGGTAAAATGCACCTCAGAGAAAACCATCACATGCAAACGTTTAGCAACACCAAGTCTTCAGAAATATGCTATTGACAACAGATCAGAAGATTGCTTTAATGACGTAAAAATTATAGCAGGAAACGAAACCATTCTCTCAAACCGGATGGTTTTAGCATGTCATTCACAGTACTTTGAAAAATTGTTTAAAATCAAGTCGCAAAAGCAATACCAGCATCGAGATTCGGTCACTGTTAACAAAGTTGATGGGTCAACCATGAAGCAGATTATCGATTATTTTTACTCCGGGACACTAAACATTAGTAACAACAATGTGTTAACCTTGCTTGCTGCATCTGATTTTCTTCAGTTGAGTGACGTGAAAAGTTATTGCTTTGAGTTTTTGGGTTCGATTCTTGAACCAAACAATGCGTTAAATATTGCAAACATCGCAATATTTTACAAAAGCAGTTCTCTTCTGGATGCCAGTCACCATTTTATCAGCATAAAATTTGACGAAGTTGCGCGAACTCCTGATTTTCTGGCTTTAGCAAAAGATGAATTGATTACTAGCATATCAAATCTCAACCGCATTCAAACGAAAGAGACCTCGATCTATCAAGCTCTAATTGGGTGGACCAACCATGACTTAACTGCGCGAAAGCTTGGATTTGTGGACATGCTTCCAAAAATAGTGATTCTCAGTAAACTGCCATGCGAGTTTGTGGAAAAAGTTGTTTTGAAAGATGATTTAATCACAACCAACAAGAGCTGTCATCAACTAGCGCTAGCTACCTACTCTCAGCTTCTCAAGAATAAGGGTGCTTCATATGATGAGTCAAAAGTTGTCAGTTTTGGTGGAACCGAAACTCTTCAAAAATGCTTTGATGTGTATAACTTGTTTTTTCAATCTTTGATGACTTATCCCGATCTTCCAGCCAAACTTCATTGTCACAGCTCTCTCAAAATGGGCGATTTTGTATATTGCATTGGGGGAAAAATTGTTAGCGACGACGACAGCATTTGTTCTAATAAAGTTTGGCGGATCAACTTGACCGATGATGAACCAGAATGGGAAGAATTTCCTTCCATGATTGAAAAAAGAGATGTGATGGGTGCAACAATATACCGTGATAGTTTAGTTGTTGCTGGAGGATGGGATGGTGAAGGCGATCTTGCTTCAGCCGAGCTTTATCTGGATGTCTTAGATGAATGGATACCAATTTCACATATGAACCAAAGAAGAAGTGGTCATGCTTTGGTATCTTGCCACCATTGTCTTTTAGCTCTTGGCGGTTGGGACAAGTGCATGTATTTAGCATCTGTGGAGAGATTGTGTGACCTGAAAGGATCGTGGGAGATTGTACAACCTATGCAAACACCCCGAAGGTGGTTTGCGGCAGTCAACTGCAATGGTATTATTTATGCAATTGGTGGTCAGTCTGGACATGATGATTCGACAAGAATGAAAAGCGTCGAGAAGTATGAAGCTTCTGTAAACTCATGGATGTTCGTTAAAAGCATGAATATTGAAAGAGCGGGACATTCTGCTTGCGTTTTGATTGGCAAAATTTTTGTAGTTGGCGGTCGGAATGCAGCCGGGGAGTTAATAAAGGAAATCGAGTGTTATGATACCTCCAATGACGAATGGACCATTGTGGGATACTCTGAAGATGAACTGCGGAATCATTCACTTGTGGCAATGTAAACTTTACAGTAATAAAATAACACGTTATAGACTTTTAATGCGGAGTTGAAGGCGATGCTATTGTACCACGTTTCATACGCTGCTGCTTACAATGTGCAGTATACCAGCTCTAGTCAAAGAAAACCAAAAAGCAAAAATGCAAGGCTCTCTTTGTTGAAAATGAATTTGCTACAGCGCACCATAGGGTTCCCTGTTATGTTAAATACGTCCATATTGTTTGATTATTGTGCAATGCGAACGAAAGCTTCGTATTTGAACTAGTTTTTTTCAGAAAATTTTGCTGGTCAACGAAATCAGTATTTTTATATTGTATTATTTTTGTAACCAATTTGCCTTACCCTACTTACCCCTTCACGCTTTCTAAGCTGTATATTTATATATCAAATCAATATACCCCAACTATTATGTAGAGGGGATTTTCGATTACATATTGCTATCATCAAAGGTCTCATGATTTTTTTATTATGCTGCTTTTTCATGGGTCTATATTTTTGCTATTTTTATTTTAATCGATTGACATCATCTTCGTCACATTGCGGTACATTTTATTAAAGGTGTAGCGCAGCTAGATCTATGTCTCTGTAATTCAGTTCGGCCTTTTTTAGGTTGGATTCGATTGAATCTTTCAAAATTGGACTGAGTCAGCGTTATTATTCAGTTAGCGTTAATGAACTTGAAAATATGATTGTTGCGCTCACCTCAAGACTCAGTGAATGCAATTACAGCGTTGGCAACCCTACGGCTTCAGTTAGCCTACTTTGAAAAATGCTCACTTTGCACTGGCCAATAGGTTTACTTTTGCAGAGCAATAATTAAAAAACGCGTTTGATCTGTGGTCGAGGTATTTCTGCCCTTATGGGGAGACTTGGATCAAATGTTGTTTGCTTTTTCATTAGTTTGGTACGAAGGTGCGTGTTGTCGTCGAATCTAATAATCGATGCTGAGGCGAACAGTAATAATCTAATATGGGATGTAGCCTACTTAATTAATAGCCTACACTACACCTTCTCCTCCATTTCCGAAGAGTTGGCTCACCGAGAGTCGTTGGTTCAATGCTCATCTCGGTCATATAGGCCTATTTGCAGCGTGGCGTGGCAGCGTGGCGCAGTGGTTTGAAGGGTTGTTTTTACGACGACCATAATCGCAAGGTTAATGGTTCTAATCCCAACCTAGTCTCGTTTTTGCGTCCTTGGATAAGATGCTTCACGATGATTATCTCTGCTTGATGAAATCCGGCAAGCAGCAAATTAAAGAAATCAGAAGAAAATTCAACCGGAAAACTCGGAAACACAGGCAACTCCTAAGCGAGTCTGGATTCTTCATATGCATAGTGCCTCCACCGCTTTCTCGTGATAGAAGGATAAAGATGAAGAAATCATCAATCAATCATCTACTTTGGAAGATTCGGAGCTCTTCATTCCTAAGCCGCATCATAGGCTAATGCAGTGTATAGTTTGCGTGAAGATGGGGCTTTAAAATAACTGACTTTGCCAATGCAATCTGCATCGACCCTTTGCACAGTAGTTTATAGCGTATGCGCGTCAAAGCGATGTTAAAACACGTCTTTCTACCTAAAATCAAATATAGCCTAAAACTGGTAAAACCAGATGTAAAACTGATGTCTGCGTGAGTTGCCATAAGAGTGATAAAGTTACTATGAAAATAAATGACAAACAACAAAAAAAGATTTTTTTGCGTAATATCGGCGAAATTATTACTTAGATGAGTGTGTATACAGCAGATGCAGAAGGAGTGTGTGACAGAACATAGAAATCAACTCAACCAATGGTATTTAGTAAGTGTATAAGGTGCATTTTTGTAGACTTTACCCTAACAGCTATGCAAGCATTTTGCAACTGTAACCTACGATATCCTGCACCGAATTTAAACCAGGGCTGCGAACTCGAACTCGCTGGAACTCGGTCGTTTTTGCCGAACACGAAAAATAAAAATTTTTGAACTCGAACTCGAAAAAAAAACAATCGAGCTCGAGTTCACTAATTGAGTGCTTTAAATTTGTTGATTCAAATCTCTCAAAACGGACTTTACTTTTGATTTTTTGTTATAGATTGGATCAGTGGCGTAGCTACGGAGGGGGGTTGGGGGCTACAACTCCCCCCCATTGAGCCTCAAATGACGTCATACTTACTTCTTTTTCTGATATTTATTTCGACGTGCTCGATACTTTGTCATTGATAATCTGGTTTTGTAATTGTCATAATAACAAGAATTACGTAGCGTTGTTTCCTGAACCTTGCTCTTCGCCGTTATGCTTAATGAAGCAATGACGCAATTTTGTTAGCAAAGCAGCACCGCTCCTGTACATGCAACTGCTCTCGGCCCTCAGACCTTCCGTAGAAAAAGGGCTAAACGATTTCAAGCAAAATTGATCCACGTACTGAATCTCAAAAAAGAACTGAATCGCTAACATTTAAATATCGTTTCATCAGTTTCACCAGAAAGCATTCCTTTGCCTTCCTTACAACAGTCGTGCCTTAACTGCCTTCGGTGTTTTTAGTTTAAAACATCTCTCTTAAATTTGAGGCCATGTTTTGTTATTATACAACCAGAGCGGATCCAGGGGGGATGTGGGGTATGCTGCGTATAGCGTATGTATCCTCCCACCAGCCATTTTCAACAATGTTTTGAATGAATAAAATTTTTCCATAACTTCGAACCTCTTCACAACAATATGCCTTAGTCGCCTTAAATACGCATAATCGAAACTGTGCGAACAAAATGCATCATTGGTGAAGCACTCAACTTAAAAATATGAAAAACTTTCACTAAAAATTGTTCAAAACGCACTAAATGGCCATTTCAGTATGCAAATTTTCAAACATTTTCGGGGGGAGCATGCCCCCAAAACCCCTAGAGTCGTTTTTGGTACTTAAATTGCTTAAAATTACTGTAACTCTGCCGAAAAAAAAAAACGTTTGAAAAGTGACGAAAATTGGTGCCCTCCCCTGAAACAAATTTTGAATACGCCTCTGACCTGAAACATTTTCAAAAGGCTTATTTACGCCCGTTTTCGGGTTTGAACGTCTTCGCATTTAGTTAACATTCAACCTAATTCAAAATTACATCCCCCCACTAAAAATTTTTGGATCCACTCCTGTATACAACATATGGTCAAAAAATATGATGTCATTCTCAAAACCCCCATTGCAAAATCCTGGCTACGCTAGTGGATTGAATGATTGCAAATTTGCAGTTTCGATACCGATACTGGATTATTTTGCATTTCATTTTGCGATGTCTCATTGAAATTTATTTGTTGCATCATAATTAGTGTTCCGAGAGACTTAGTTAGTTAGTTGCATATTTATCCTCCTATCACGAGAAAGCGATCAATGCGCTATACGAGCTCGCTTAGGAGCGGCCAGCCATCTGTTTACCACACGAAGATGGGGGAATCCAGCTAAGTGCCTTTCCCAACGGCACAACAAGTATACTTGCCGGCTTGTTCCCCACGCTGTCCTTCAATGCTGAGCGTCAAGCAGGGAAGCTGTGAGTACCAATAATAAAGTCATTGGTTTGACCCAACTCGGAATCAAACCCGAGTCTACAGCTCAAGAGACAGACGCTCCATACCACTCGGCCATCTGAGCTGTAAAACGTAGAGCAATGCAGCGGCCTACTCAGTTGCTGTACTGTTTGCGTGTTACTGTAAGTTAAGGTTTGGTTGTGATTGGAATATTTTGAAGCTGAGTAGTAAATAGGTCGAGAGAGTGCTAGGCTTTAGTGGTAAGGTACGAAAGTTTAATTTCGTAGAGTTCGATGCTGAGTCTGCTTACATTATTTAAGGATCTTGTTTTTAGTGTTTCGGCTGGATTTGCAAAATACCGGTATTTTTTTAACTCAGAGTTGGAAGGCGCTGAAAAAAGAGTAGTATTCCATCTAGTGAATTTGCTGACATTTTATTAAAGATGCTGCTAAAAGAAGTTACAGAGAATTTAATTAGAGACGGCAGAGAAGAAAGATTGAAGCAAATCTGGCACAGCTTACTTTACGTGTGGAAGAAAACATAAGTTCGGCGGTCAAAGCGTGTTGCCAAAGAAGTACAGAAGCATATAACTAAAAAACTGTACTCTGAACCCTGTGAATATCTTTTCAATAAGATGTTGAAATCTTCGTGAAAATAAACATTATTTATAAATTAGCCACCTTTATTAATTTGTCTGCGCCACTCTAATCTGACTTGAAAACATATTTCACAAAACATTGAAAAAGCAGTTGTTAAAGGTCAGTCAGAATAAGAATTAGTAAAGACCAAAATTCTTTCCAGGTAGCGTTAGTGAAAAGGCTTACCGTCGGGGGAGCGAACTCGAACTCGCTGGAACTCGATCGTTTTTGCCGAACTCGAACTTAAACTCGAAAAATAAAATTTTTTGAACTTGAACGTGAACTTTGACTAGCAAATATCTCTCGAACTTGAACTCGGTTAAAACTCGATCGAGTTCGCAGCCCTGGTTTAAACCGTATTACACTCTCCACATGTCCAAATAATGTGGGCCAAAAGTCAGAGAACTTTCTACATTATAATCAAATTTTTGACGTCGTATTTGCAAAAAAGGTCTTGGTTTATTGGTTGTTCGTGACGAGGGCCCTTATTTCTTGTTGGTAAGTCTGGCCCTGGCGATATCATTGACAATGTTTTACTGGTGTTTTGAGGAACCGAAATGGTCTCTCAAAGTGGTTCACCAGTCTCTCACAAACCGCTTCTACAAAACTGTAGAAAGCTGTGTTTTACGTCATAAATTCAATTGGCGGTCTTTCAAAATTGCTTAGAGTTCGTGGTCTCTCAAGCCAAACCTTAAAAAATACCGATCATAAACATAATTATGAATAATTTTACTAGCAGAACACACTATTTAAGCTTATGATTCGTCTAGGTTCAGGACAAGCACAAATAAAGCATTTTAATTTGCCGGTAATGTGATTTGTTCGCTACCCCAGGGGTAGGCAAACTTTTCACACGAAGGACCACATTTGAAAAAATTTTGAAGCAGAGGGCCGCATTAATCGGAAGAGCAAAAAAAAGGTCTACACGTCCTCAGATGTCATGTTTTCGACTATTAAAATTAGTCAAGAGCATAGGTGGGCACAAATCGCTTATCCGCTATTACGCCAATCAGCGAAGCTAATTTTTTCAGAGGCGGATTAGCTGTTCAGCTAACGTTCAAAAAAGTTAGCGGACTGGTTATTGAAGCTAATTTTTTCAGCCTATCCTCTAATCAGCTAGAATAAGAATAGCTGCTTCCGCGGTTTTAATAAAGAAAAGCTTTGAAGTTGCCGTATATTTTCCCGTTTTTTGTGCCAAAGAAATATCTATCGGTAGGAGCTAGGCGCTTACATCAAGCGATAATACAGCGGTTCCCAATTGGGGGTGCGAGAAGAGACTTCTGGGGGTGTGAGAAGAACTTGCTAATTTTACCGCTGATGAACGGTATTGTTGATTCTCTCTAAGCTGTGTGTTTGTAACGTCTGAAATGTGTCTGAGTGCGATTGGGCTATGCCCCCTCCCCCCCCGTTTTGACTCTGCCTTTTAATAAAAAGAACAAAATTATTGGTGCCAAGTGACTGAAATATGCCAGACTCTTTTGATGGTTTCTGTAGCCCATGGGCAGGGGCGGATACAGGGGGACGACGAGGAGTATGCAATGTGCATCCTCCCACCAGCCATTTTCAAAAATGTTTTTGATATATACAATTTTTCCATAATTTCAAACCTCTTTGATAGCCATAAGCCTTCCGCCTTAAGCACGCATAATCGAAAATGTGCGAACAAAATGCATCGTACTTAGCGAAGCACTCAGAATTAGGGTCAAAATATTAAAGCAAAATTTACCTGCAAATTATTCACAAAGCACTAAAATAGCCATTACAGCATGTACATTTTCGAAAATTTTCGGGGGAGCATGCCCTCGGACCCCCTAGAGCCTTTCTTGTTTCTCAATCAGCTTCAAATTTGTACTGCCAAAAAAATACGCTAAAAAAATGTGGAAATTATGGCCCCCCCTTTTAAAATTGCTTGCTACGCCACTGTCTGTACACAAACAGCGCGTGAGTGAAGTACTGTGCAAGGGGTGCGAGAATGGGATTTTTCCTTGCCGAAGAGGTGCGGGCGTTAAAACGAATTGTGAAACACTGCAATAATAACTAAGTGAATGACATCATAATGCTTAGCTTGCGCAATCACTGTCGACATGTAGGAGCTAAGAGGTTATAGACCTTCAGCATACCTTTTCTAGGTACCAATAACCAAGTATATTGCGACCCACTACCTGAGTACTATGTCAAAAGCCATCGGCGAAAAGTGATTTCTGCCGGGTTAGATTGGATGCGTTTGGCCATAACGGGGGCCCAAAAACCCCCCAAAAAACGCTAGCATACCTCTTCTAGGTAGATGAAACCTAGTGGAAACGAAAGCTTAAATCGACTAGATCACGAAATGGTATGTGACAGAAATTTTTTTGGCTGCTTTACCCCCGACAGAAGCCCCCAAATTTGAGTGATGACGTCAGAAAGGTATGCTAGCGTACCTGTTCTAGGTACTACATGACGTTAATTTAGATAACAAGTTAAATTTCCAACTTCATATTCTCACCCTCGAAAAACGTGTATCCAGGTCCGTAGAAATCCTTAGCAAGCTAAGGTTCCTGTTTCCCTCTTCTACCCTTCTTCTCCTTTATCATGCTCTCGTACATCTCCACCTTTTATACGGACTTCCAATCTGGGATAGCACATTTAAAACCTACCTTGACAAACTGCAGATTCTCCAAAATAAAGCCATTTTTGTCATTATCAACTCAGACAGGCGTTCTTCCATTACGCCACAGTTTCGAAACTTAAAGGTTCTTAAAATTGCGGACCTGTACACTTATGAGATTGCCAAGCTTAAGCATCAATATTCCAAAAACATGCTTCCGCCGTGTTTTTCAACCTTTTTCAGTTCACTTTCTAAAATCTACGATCGACAATCTAGGTCAAAATCAAAAAATAATTAATCTTTATCTTCTCAAGTTTTCCACATGCCGCTGTCAAAGATCTCTGAGGTATCAAGGAGTTAAAATTTGGAACTCATTAAACCCGGATCTAAAAAAACAATCCCATAAAAATTTTAAAATCAGCTTGAAAAATCACTTACTGGAAAGCTAAGCACAGGCATAGAACGCCGAATTTCAAATTTTTTTCCTCTTTTTACCCAGTATACTCTAAACATTTCTGATTTATATCTGTATGACGATTTATATCTGTCGCCTTAAATGTGGCGACTGACACATTCTCTGGGTGGCTGCTTGACTTGAAGACCTTTATCGGTCTCTTCGCAGTCTCCCTCGAGATGCGTTATCTTTTTTTTGATGTTTGTGAAAGTGTATTTTGTGCTGCTTGTTTGTTTTTCGCACTTTTTTTTTTTTTTGCATCTCGTGAATCAATTTGAACTACTACTACTACTACTTAGTGCAAACGAAAGCTTACATTGCACTGATTACGAAATGGTATGTGACAGAAATTTTTTCGGCTGCTTTACCCCCGGCAGAATCCCCAAAGTTCGAGTGATGACGTCACAAAGGTGTACTAGCGTACCTGTTCTAGGTACCACAAGAAACTTAGTGCAAACGAAAGCTTACATTGCACTGATTACGAAAATGTGACGTAATAATTTAAACTTTAGGGGCTTCTGCCGAGGGTAAAGCAGCCAAAAAAATTTCTGTCACGTACCATTTCGTGATCTGGTCAATGTAAGCTTTCGCTTCCTCTAAGTTTCATGTGGTACCTAGAAAAGGTATGCTAGCGTTTTCTTGGGGGTCGTCATTTGGCCCCCATTGTTACGGCCAAACGCATCCAATCTGACCCGGCAGAAATCACTTTTTGCCGATGGTTTTTGATGTAGTAGGTAACAATATATTAAGTTATTGGTACCTAGAAAAGGTATGCTAACCCCTCTCAGCTGCCGGTCGATCAACGTTGCATTTCGCAAAGGCGCCACAGTCAAACATGGTCAGACCGACGCTTATTTTAGCAGGCCTTATGGGGCGCCGTGTGTAAAGCTACGCAATATAAAATTTTGCATCATTTTTTTGGTTAAATTACGTGCAATATCATATATTGTTGCAATTTATGTATATTGCTGCAATATGTGTTAAATTGTTGCAATTTATGTATATTGCTGCAATTTGTGTAAATTGTTGCAATTTACGTATATTGCAAAAAACCTTTAAATCGGCTTGTAATTGCCATGGTGATATGCTAACGAAAACAGTCAGTGTTGCCCTTTCCCTTTTTCCATGAACTCATGTAGTGTACTGGCCTGAGGCGCTGTTGTACTGACTGTGCAGTGTGCGCTTATTGGTTTGGCTGAAACATTTAAGCTACTGGTTAAATGAATCATTTAATCTACTACTGTTAAGCTACTGGCACCGGTATCTTTTGGAATACCAGCAGCTAGACTAGACTAGACTAGACTACCGGTATAGGGGTAACAACTAGTATCAGCTCCCAGGTCCAGTTGGGTTAGATTAGAATTAGGTTCAGTTAGGGTTAAATGTAGTTAGGGTTCGTTCAGTTACAAAATATCGGTAGACTAGTTTGACATTTTTAATTTTACAGTTTACCGTATGTAACTGGCTACTGGTGTATCGGTGTGCTGATCTGCTGATGTCAGGATGTAGCCTAACTGCTTTCTGTGAACAGATCACAGAAGTTACTGTAATCTGACATGTTTCAGCCATACAGCATAAGCGCACACTGCACAGTCAGTACAACAGCGCCTCAGGCCAGTACACTACGTGAGTTCATGGAAAAAGGGAAAGGGCAACACTGACTGTTTTCGTTAGCATATCACCATGGCAATTAAAAGCCGATTTAAAGGTTTTTTTGCAATATACGTAAATTGCAACAATTTACACAAATTGCAGCAATATACATAAATTGCAACAATTTAACACATATTGCAGCGATATACATAAATTGCAACAATATATGATGTTGCACGTAATTTAACCAAAAAATGATGCAAAATTTTATATTGCGTAGCTTTACACACGGCGCCCCATAAGGCCTACTGTGCTTATTTCCCTGCTCTACTTATTTCGGCAATGTGCTTATTTCAGTACTGTGCTAATTTCACTGCCGAGTTTCTTCATTTCAATGCTGTAAGAGTTCTTTCAGCGTGTGCCCAAAACCAAAACCTTGACAATATACCTGTTTAGATTTGGCTGACAATATACCTGACAATAGACGATATTGTTTAGATTTGGCTGACCATTGACTTTCTATTATATAGACTGGAAACTCAGCGCAAGAGAAAAAGGCGTGTATAATAGAAGAAACAAACTTTGCTCCCAGACGGAGCCTTTTTCTCGCACGCTCGATCTGTTCTGTATACTTGATTCGCGAACACGGACAACTGACCGCCGCAAACTGGCCGCGAGACAAAGCACGAGGCTCGAAAAACCACTTCGCACCTCCTACCGCTTCGTGATAATTGTTTACTTAATGTCCATGTTAATTTGGTAGTAATTTTGCACCTTACCGCTTCTCAAACTGGGTTTATGTTTTTGCAGTAAAATTTCGGAAAAATGTACGATTTTGCTCAAAAAATTTCGGACATTAAAATTTTTTCGGCAAAATTTATGAACGAACGATTTTACAAGTTTACTAAATCAAATGTTAATAATTACTGCATTTCACAAAAACACGAGACTAGTTTTGAAAACGAAACTTTAATCACGCCAAAGCCACGCAAAAACACAGAACGCTTGCAATACAAACAGATAAAATAATATCACTGAAGGGACGCAATAATGCCCAGTGTCAGCTCATCCGTCCGACACGGGGCGGGCAAAAATCAAACGCACTGTCGTACGTTTTGATTATTTACAACTGAGTATGTTTACGTTTTTGTAATTACAAATGATATGCTTCCTTGTTCAGATAAAATTAAAAAACAAGGGAAATCCAAAGAAGTTTATGCAATGTCAATAAGCAAATCATTTAGCTCTTCGAGCGTTGCATTTGCGCTGGAGCTACCGCTGACCTTGTGCCGGCCTCACTTGGAGCTTGATAGCCAGAATGAATAAGCTATGCTGTGTCATGATTATACTGTTCAAATAATGCAGCAATTGCAGCGTTTAGTTTCAATCGCATTACAGTAATTTGTCTGCAGTTGATGCAAACGAGCAGTTTCTTATTGTTGGTAATAAATCTTGTCGAAAAATTTTTAAATGTCCGAAATTCTTTGAGCAAAATCGGACATTTGTCTGAAATTTTACAGCAAAAAAATAAACCCAGTTTGACAAGCATTAAGGTGCGAAGTTACTACCAAATTAACATGGACATTAAGTAAACAATTGTCGCGAAGCGATAAGGTGCAAAGTGGTTTTTCGAGCCTCGTGCTTTGGCGGTCAGTTGTCGTGGTGGCGAGTTTGCTTCGCCGTCAGTTTGCATGGCGGCCAGTTTGCAGCGGTCAGTTGTCTCGCGGTTAGTTTGCGGCGGTCAGTTGTCGTGTACCGTTAATTCGCTAGTGCTGAATAAGCTCTATAAAACAATTAGTTAAACTGCATAATGTGCAAAAATAATAAAAATTGAACTGATAATGTTAGTATTTAGTCTTTGTGATGACTGGTGCGTGGAAAAGGAGTGGCAGAGCTGCAAACAGATCGATGTTGTTTAGTTGATCAAAAAATATAACGTTAATTTTTGTTTCATTCAAAAACAAAATATTTTTAAGTAATGGCAACGTTACATTTACGTTTAAAAATTCTAAGAGTTTTGCTGAAACGTTAGTTTGAAATTGAAAGTATGCTTTAGCTTATTTATTGTATATACCCTTGGTAGGGGTTTTTAAGAAAACTTTAACTGCTATGTAAATACAAAAGGTTTCGATTTCTTTTGCGAATTTAAGCATGTACGAAGTTTTTTTGAAAATTTTGCTTGAAATATTTCATGTTGTGGTGAACTGTATGAATTGTGTAATCTAAAATTTCACTGATGACTTTTTCGCATATTTGGTGACACATATCCGAAGAGATTTTACAAACCTGTTCATATATCACAAAATTCCATAAAGTAAAAGCCTTGGTAAACTGTTAATTTAAGTACGGTAGAGTTTTTTTTTATAAAAAAATTTATTTCTTTACTAAAAAGCTTAAACTTTTAGAAATAATGTGCGGACTGGGGATTAAGTTAGGCCTTAACTGCCGATACGATTGTAAATTTTTAAATCAAGCATTTTATAAAACTCTATCGTGGTGTTGAAAAAACTGCTACACATGGGGACGACTTTGTTCCGTCTTAAATATGCCAAAAGAAAAAATTGGTACGGACTAGGTGACTGTACTCGTGGATTGACGTATATTGGACGGTCACCATCGCATGACGTATTTTGAACGGTATAGCGCCTTGACGCTTTCTCGTGATAGGAGAATAAGTATGTAAATAGATGAATAGATAAAAAACCTACCTTGTAGATTTTCAACGTATTGCGTAGACTAATTTACTCATACGATATGCTTAGCAATTTAACGATATGCTTAGCACTGCGATTGCGAATGCTATCACGCAGATCTGGCGCCAGAGCAGTCGACTTAGGAGGCCTAAAGTTTGAAATTAAACACAAAAGCCGCTGTCTTTAAAAGAGTAAGCTTGTTAATTGGGGGGGCTAGCATGTCGATTGGTCCCGGCCTGCTATCGCGAATTTACAGTATAGATAAATTTTGTAGCTAAGAGGACGGTGATCATTTTATTATTATTATTTTTTTAATGTAGAGATAAAAAATCAGTGGTAACATTGTCGTTGTGGGCAGTGGTGGGCAAGTTCCTTTTAAAAAATAACTAGTTACAGTTACAAGTTACAGTTACTTTTTTGCATGCCGCAAAACCAAAAAAATAGCAATTCCAAACATGTAGGCCTAGAGCTCCACGGTGTGTATTCAAACCAAAATCATACATCTTTATATTGAAACCAAACGGAAGTAGGCTACGATTCTGATACGATAAACCATATAAACGCTACAGTAGGCTATTAACAATCGATTGCCTTTCGAAAACAATACATTTCAAAGTGATTATATATCACTAAGCCCACAGAGCTTCGGCTTTAAAATGTCTTTTCCAGTACTAAAAAGTTGTTTAGCTGCAGCACTACAAGGCGAAGCAGCGGCGTGGCGAGAAATTTTAAAAGAGGGGAGGGCCCACTAATTCGACATTTTTTTCAAGCGTAGTGTTTATAACGCAGAACTAATTGAAGCTGATTGCAAAACAAAAAATGCTCTGGGGGGGTCCGGGGCATGTTCCCCCGAAAAAATTTTAAAAAGTTACATGCTGTAATGGCTGTTTTAATGCTTTCTGAATAATTTTCAGGCAAATTTTGTTTAAATTTTATGACCTTGATTGTGAGTGCTTCGCCAAATATGATCCATTTTGTTCGCAGATTTTTGATTATGCGTGCTTAGGTTAAGTCGTAAAGCTTATTGCTATCGAAGAGGTTCGAAATTATGAAAAATTGTACTTATCAAAAATATTTTAAAAAATGCCAGGTGAAGGAAATAGGCCTACTTACCTCTAATCCTACCCCCTGGATCCGCCCATGGCCATAAGCTACAGAAACCATCGAAAGAGTCTGACATACCAGTACTTCAGTCACTTGGCACCATTAATTTTGTTCTTTTTACTAAAAGGCAAAGTCAAAAGGGGATTACCCTTTATTTCATGTTGTGGTGAACTGTATGAAGAAGGGGAGGTGAACTGTAAGAAAAGGGGATTACCCTTTTGACCCCCCTAAATACGCTCATGACTAGAAGGAAGAGCAGTATCGCAATGAATTAAAAGTTCCATACGTTTTCTTCGTGCAAAAAAGCGTTTGCATCAACAGTTCGTGAGGGCGAGGCGAAAAGAAGCTCCTCTGTACTTTATCGACATTGCTAGATCTTCGTCGCTTTGATTGTGCGAACAAACAGCGAAAAAACTGTCACTTAAGCAAGTTGAGCTTGCATCACGGTCGTTGTCGGTGTCACTGCTTGTCGAAGTATCTAGAGCAGTGTTTCTCAAAGTGGGCAAAGTGGAAAGAAAAGCACCAGGGGGCGAAAAGCAAAAGAGGGCGAAAGCGGCGAAGGGGTATGTTAGCTCATGAACCGTGCAAGACCTTTTTTTGCTCTTCACCGCATTTTCCTTTACGAATTGGGTATTTCCCATTCATCAGTAACTCTCGCCCTTGCCAGGTTTATTAGAACACAAGCTTATTAGGGCGAGAAGCCGATGATGATATGCAGAGTACCGTAAAGAGGCAATGGCACAAACAAGTTTGAGAACCACTGATCTAGAGCATTGTCGGTAGCCTTGTTCATTTTTCTTTTGTCGGTTACATTGGTCATTTTTCTTTTCAATTCGGCCTCAGTTTCAGTGGACTCGACAAAGAACCAAACTTATTATTACGAATAGAGTGAAATTAAGTAATTTTTTTCCATTATTTTAGTGGAAGAAGATGTTCCATAAAAGTAACCGCAACTTTTGAGGTTCTAAAGTGGTAACTAGTTACAAATTCCGTTATCTTTGCAGAAAAGTAACTACTTTTGCAGAAAAGTAACTTAGTTACAGTTACTAAAAATGTAACTAGTTACTTTTGTAACTAATTACTGCCCACCACTGGTGGTGGGTATAGAACGAATTCAGACTTGCGAGAAATTTCTGTCATATTCAAGCTTTTTAATAAAGTTCATTTCTTGCTTTGGTAACTCTGTCAATCCTTTGCGAAAATCATATCCAAAAGTGCAACAACAAAGCTTGGGGAGATTAAATAATTATTGAACCAATAGTTTTTTGATCATTGCTGTAGCGTAAATTAGGCTATATGCTCAGGGCCGCATCTAGACAATGAGAGACCCTAGGCTTTTTCCATTATTTTCACTAGAAGTCGGTGAAAACCAAAAAAGGTCAGATGTGGTGTTTTCACGGAAAATATAGGTGAAGACCAAAAAAAGATCTTCGTCGTTCGTGATAAGGCCCCTCATTTTCTCCGAGGCCTCCCATTGTCTCCAAGGCCCTAGGCTTCCGCTTGCTTAGCCTATCCCTAAATGCGGCCCTGCATATGCTCCAGTCCGCAATACCTCACCTGCTGTGCCAACAACGAAAGTCTAATAATATTTATCTATTATAGGCCGAGATAATTAATCGTATTACAATAATTATGACTACTACAGAAATAGCAATATTGCAGGCAGGGCCAAAACTAGGCAATGCCCCCCCCTCCGAAATCATCTTTCGGGGCCTCCTAAAAATTTTTTCTTGGATGGTGATACAAAAGAGCGAGCCCCGAAGGGGCGATGCCAAGCTAGGGTGGTCTGGGGGCTGCCCCCCCAGAAAATTTTGCGGAATTTGACCTTATTTTGGAGGCTTTTTGTGCGTTTTGAGCCTTTAATATTCCTCGGTTTTAACAAGGTTTGGTAGTCTGTTTTACTAGGTCCCTTCCAAACCCACTAAAATAATGTTGCAAGCAAACCCTACTCTAACATTTTGTTACCTATGCGAAAAAAAGTTTTTAAGGCTTATTTTGGCACCTTTCACTCGAGGATGAGAGGCCCTTGGTATGCTACTAAACGTTTGTTTGTTAGTTTTGCGACTGCTATTTTTCAAAAAATTTGCAGGGACCCCCATGGCCAAAAGCATAAATATGGTATGGGGGCCACAAATCGCACGATTTAAGACAAAAAATATATTAAATCTTAGAATAGGCCTATTTAAGGCACCTTTATCCTACGTTGAGTAATATACCTTTATCCTACGTACTATAGTACTACGAACTAACTATTTACAGGGTCCCTTTTTGTGCGCCTCCCCCCAGCTTGGTGGTTCGGGGGGCGCTAGTTTCGGCACTGATCGCTGGTTTACAATAACTACAAATTGAAATAAGCTGAAATGAACTTAATAAAGCTCAATTATAGTTCTTATGTGACAGGCCTTTTGGTCTTGGCTACCAAATGGAGGTATGATAGCCTCATCACTAAATGACTAAAGCTTCAATAATACCGAAAAAAAGACAACCCCAACGAAGGCATAACAATTTTTCCTTGCAGTAATTAAGCTTTGCAGTTGGGGATAAAAGTTTTGTTCACCATATGCAATTGAATAGACGCATTATGTTTTCATTTTTGTGCAAAATTTGTCTGACCATATAAACGCTTGCTTTATTGCGCATCGAACTTTTGATAAAAACAAAGCAGCAGAGACTGGCGATATATTCTTAAATTTCCGAATTTTGCGGTTTAAATTATAATATCATAGGCTTATCGCGCCAGTAATAAAAAATATTGTTGAAATCAATGCCATTGAAAAAAAAAAAAAAAAAAACGCTGCAGTTTTAAGAAAATTACGAAGAAGCGACAGGCAACTCACAATTCGCATGCATATTGCCTACACACTTTATTTCTTTTAAAACCGTCGTATTGCATGCTATCAGGCTTTTACATTTTTATAGAGCGTGTGGGGTTTTTTAAACGCAAAATTTTTGAGTAGAGTTTCATAATTTTGATTTTACGATATTATTTTATGTACCATTCTTGCTGCCCATTTGCAATTGCTTACAAAAGGCTATAACAGCATAGCTTTTAACCAAAGTCTCGTCAGCCTTGCTACGCACAGCCAATCCAGGCTAAACTCATTCCAGACTGTAAAGACTCTTTTTTTTTTTTTTTGCATTGCTCTACCTGTACATCTCGACTTCATCTCTTTTCTAGGTTGTGCCCTATACTGACGAGACTTTGGTTATAGTCGAAACATTAATTTGTCCCTTGCAAATTTAGCATAGCTTTTATTGTGCGAGATCGGCCAGACATTGCTGTCGGCCCAAAACAACTGAAGCGTGAAAGAAATCAAAAATCAAATCTTGATTATACTTGCGGTAACCTATTACGCCGAAGCGTGTAACGAGTGGCGGGGCCCATCTCCGCGGCTTAGCGCCTGGGCTACACAGCTCCGAAGAAACGTCGCAGCGATGGCGAGCCGTTGGCGACACTGTGCCGATTTGACCGGTCCGGGAATCGAGCCACAGACCTCTCGCTCTGAAAGCGCGCGCTTAGCAACTGAGCTAAGGGCCGGTAGTTTGAAAGAAAAAAGGCATAATTTTAAGTTTCCAGTCTATGTAATAGAAAGTCTATGGGCTGACCAACTGAAAAGCGCGATATTAAAATGATATTTGCTTCAAGTTACGAAGTTGATTTTTCGCTGTTTCTGTCTCAAATTATAATCTTATGATTAATTAGCGAATTAGCGGACTAACGTTAGCTTCCGCTTACGAAAAATTCGTGTTATCGGATTAGCGATAGCGAAGCTAATCTTTTCGAGTAGCGGACTAGCTGTTAGCGGAGCTAATTTTTGCTTTAGCTGTGCTCACCTATGGTCAAGAGCAAAAAAATAGAAAAAGGTCTTAAGAACTACTGGTCTACGACTCTAGACACAGTGCATCCATTATTACTAACAGTGGAACCAGTCTCTGTGCTCAGTGTCCGGAACGAAAGTCAGAGTTGAGAGTTCATCTGTTCAAATCGTGTTGCCTCATCCTATCCTGAGAAATGAAAAAAATAATGCGATTGGCGAGCTATTTCATTGTATTTATTAGACTATAAACTGCTTGTCACTTTTTTTTCATTTTTTCTAGTCTACGTACTACGTAGTTAAGAAATCTGCAATGTCTCCTTGAAAATTTTAAAAACCAAAAATAAAAACAGTAAATTTTGAAAACGGCAACAGTACAGATGAACTTCTTCAAAAAGCGATTATTAACATCGCAGCATTTTTGTAAATTTTATGGACTTACGTACAGCGCAGAGATTTACACAAACCGGGGTACCGGAGTCGACTCCGGCAGGAGTTTCAATGTTTCAGTCGGAGCCGAGCCGGATCCGGAGTCATATGTTTTTGATTGTTGCAGGAGTAGGATCCAGAGTGAAAAATTTCCGCATTCTTGCGATATTTGTTCAAAATTTGCCATAATTTTGTTTATATTGTGCAGTTTAATTCTTCCTACATATCGGTATTGATAAATAATTACAGCCCACATTTTGCATCTTGCAGAGCAGCCATAGTATACCTAAAAACAAAACAAGTTCTTCTGATGTTAGCAGCATAATGCGATCATGTGGCAAATAAACTGATAAACTGAATTAAAAATTTAGATGCGGGTAGTACCAGACGACAGACCACACGCGGCAGGCCTAATCTAACCCGACCAATTATGACTGTGCATGGTTTGGGTCAGTGGTGTAAAAAGTATTTTGAAACAGTACTTAAGTAAGAGTATTGTTACTGACGGCAAAACTACTCGAAGTAAAGTAGAAAGTATTGACTGAAAAAATCACTTCAGTAAAAGTAAAAAAGTAGTCATTTAAAAACTACTCAAGTAAAAGTACTCGTATAGCGTTTTCAAACGTTAAAGTGTCCACTACACACTTGCCGATGCGGGTATGACGGACTTGCTTTGAAGGTGGCAAAATGGTGAACCAAAAAAAATTATTACCGCCCAGATGGCCGATTGGATAGAGCGTCTGCTTATGGAACGGTAGATTCGGGGTTCGATTCAGAGTTGGTTTAAACCAATGACTTAAGAATTGGTATTTATAGCTTCCCAGCATGACGTTTAGTATCAAAGGCGACAGCGTAATTTTTATCGCATGGAGTGAAGTTTCCATGGCGATGACGAGACCGAGTGTTATGGAGTTGAATAATGGAGAATCGGAGTGTAAATACAGATTTTAGGCGCAACGAGGGATTTCAAGGCGAGACTGTAATTCAAATGCCACAATAGTAAACTACTTCTACTTTTCTATAATAAAAACTACCCAAGCAGAGTTACTTTATACTAAAAGTAGCCTACTTAAGTAAACGTAAAAGTAGCCAAAAAAAAAAATTACTCAAAAAAGTACTCGTTACCGAAAAAAACTACTCAAGTAATCTACTCTAGTAAAAGTATTTCGTTACTTTACACCACTGATTTGGGTAAGGGGTACTAGTACTGGGGGTAGTCAGCTAAGCGATGTGGAATTATTTGTGTACCGCAGTTTAGTGTTTTAATGCAGAATACAAACAGGCAAAGCAGTCTTGCAGTAAGCCTTTGCGGATTGCAGATAGGCTGACTTAGTCCAGCAGCTACTGAACCAGCATTTCTTCATTGTACATAGGCCAAAAGTTCTAAATACAAGTTTTGCACAACCCACAAGTTTGCTAGAAATTGTTAAAGTTACTGGGTAATTGTGTAAAATTTTTTGTTGCTGCTAGAGTAACGGTAAATTGCTTTCTTTGACCATGTTTTGCTAATGATTGAAAAAGTAATTGCCAGTATTTTGTTAGACTGATTTTTATGTAGCCTACTGAAGTGAACCAGATCATCAAGTGACATGGCTGAGCGGAATTGGATCAGTGTAGACTACAAAGGCTGTTTCGTTTTGAACTGCAGTATTTGGTTTTTTCAAAATAACTACCAGTACATTACAATTTTAAAGTGCTTTTCAACTTTCATGTAGCTATTGGTACGCATCAAAGCTGAATTGAATTCATTTAAACAGTTTCACATGTCCAAAATGAAAATTTGGCGTGATATTCAGCAGTGTGTTTAGGCCTATATGAAAATACAACTTTAGCAGTTGAGTATCAGTGAAGTGCCTGACTTTCAGAAGAACATGAGTATTAGCAATTGATCTTTTTCTGCTTCTTCCCAAGTACTTAGAAATGTTACGAACCACTGTGCAGTTGCAGGGCTGAGGTAAAATTGCCTTCTGAGCTAGGAAGCGGCTATTTCACCGGAAATTCCGGTTACCGAAGTTCGAAAATCGTGGTTTGCGGAATCGGAAACATACCGTACCCTAACGGTTCCCCAACTGTGAGAGTCGCACTACCGGAACCGAAAACGGTTACGCAACTACGATTTTTCAAACTTCGGTAGCCGGAATTTTTGGTGAAATAGACACTTCGTCTGAACTATTTGTCCATTTCCCTTCCTAAACAGCTCAACAGACACTTTTACATAAAAACAGGAGTCGAATAGGAGCAGGAGTATAGAAAGTAGTCATTAACCAGGAGCAGGAGTCGAAAAAAGGTGACTCCGTACACCTCTGGTCTACAGCGTATAACAAAAGTCTCGTCAGCCTTGCTACGCACAGCCAATCCAGGCTAAACTCATTCCAGACTGTAAAGACTCTTTTTTGCATTGCTTTACCTGGACATCTCGACTTCATCTCTAAGAATGCAAAAAAGAGTCTTTACAGTCTGGAATGAGTTTAGCCTGGATTGGCTGTGCGTAGCAAGGCTGACGAGACTTTTGTTATAGTCGAAACATTAATTTGTCCCTTGCAAATTTCTCAACTGCTCTAGTTTAGAGCTCTGCAGTCTTGATGTGGATCTACTGTTGATATAGGCTAGAGTAAAAACTTGTTGGCAGTGGTAACAGGCTAACCTCTTCACCTATGCTCTAGATGTCAAATTATAAGTAGGCCTAGCTTTGCAGCTTTGGCGTATGGTATGTCTGTATATGCCCTAGTTATCACCTACCGGTACAGTATTAGCTAATGCTAGAGTATGCGGAATGGGCCTGACTTTGTTTTCAAGAAAACACACGCATTTTCGTCATTTTCTCGGCTTTCTTGTGACAATTGTATCTGGTGCGATGTTCTACTACCATTTGAACAAAATAAACAATTATCGTCACATGAAAAAATCATTTGCGACCCAAAAAACTGCCATTGTTTCTTATACAAAATCAGGTGCTGGTAAGCCTGCTGAAGATGTAGATCCAGGTCTTACTCAATTAATTAATGAGACGTTGTGGAAAATGAATAACTTTCAGGTAAGCCTCTACAGCTCTAGTCTATGTTTGGATTCAGTGCCGGTGCCATAAATCCCTAATGCTGTAGGTGAGTCTGGTACCGGTAATGATTGGTATCAGCCACTGACATTGTAATGTTATATATATAGGCTAGCCTACCGATATATGTCTCAATTGCAACTGTCTAGTCTAGAAGCCTAGTGACAGCTGACCCTACATTTTCCCTCTGCAACTGGGAACTTAGTATAATTACCGATACCGTACTTGGGGTAACATCTACGGTAGTATACCGGTAACAGGTATAAGCCCCCAGGTTTGGTTGGGGTTAAATCTCATGAGGGTTCAATTCAGTTACAACCCTAACCCCCTAACCAAACCTGGGGGCTGATACTAGACGTTATCCTCATACTCAGTACCAGTGTTCCCTCTAGAGTGAGAAATTGAGAAAAATGCGAATTTTTTGGGCAAATTTTACTGAGTTTGAACCAGAAATTCACATAAAATGCAAAACTGAAAAACTTAAACAAAAAATTTGAATATTTTAATGCAAGACTGTAGCTTGTATCTTGGAAAAGCAAATTTAATGCAAAAAATTTGTGAAATGGGTCCACAAAGTAGTGAAATCTTTGGGCAAAAATTTCAATGAATTTATCATTTGGGCAAATTCGCACAAGTCAAAATCTTGGAGGGAACACTGCTCAGTACTCGTGTTAAGTATATACCGGTAGTCTAGTGATTCAGTTCTCTGATTGTGCTAGTTTCAGGCTATACTTTGGTTAGTTTCCTACATCACCCTCAACTTGTTCAAGTTTACTTTAGATTATAGCAGTAGTTTTTTACCTGGGCGCTGTTAACTTTTAGAGGGGCGGAAATACTCAGGGGTGCTATGGGGGGCGTTATGTTTGCAGTTTGGAACTGGGAAGGTGTAGAGATATTTTGTGTCATGATTAATCTGTCAATGTATAAACAAGCACTGCACATCTGTACAGGCCTGCTAGCACAGGGTTCCAGGGCTGGAAAAAAAGTAGTGATTTCTGCAGACGTGATGACCCTTTTTTTGCTCTTCACTGAGTTTTTGGGGAAAATGAGACATCTGCAAAAGTGGTGTCCTTTTTGCTCTTCACTGATTCATAGGACATTTTGGGATTGCGGAAACGATGACCTTTTTGTTTTGCTCTTCACCCATTTTCACTGGAAAATTAGGGCATGTGGGTGGCATATTATGGTACCCTCTGAAAAGGGGTGCTGGGGGAAAAAAGGTTAAGAACCACTAGATTAGAGTATGATCTACTACTATGCACAGAATACATAAAATCTTTGACTTAAAGGTAAAGTTTGTAAAGTGTGGCCGATTAGAATCAGCTCATGTGATCTATCATTTTCTTAACAATTTACTGTTTAGGTACTTCAATCAAATCAGATTTTTGTTCCTCAAGTTTATCGAAAAGATCGTACAACTTTGCAAGAATATTTGAAATATCTTGGCAAATTGGAGAAACCTTTTGCTTTGTTGAAAAAAGCTGTAATTATTTTAACCAACTATAGATCAGGTTAATGCTATTTCACAATTCACACTATACAGTGGCGTAGCAAGAAATTTTGAAAGGGGGGGGCACAATTTCCAATTTTTTTAAGCTCATATTTTTTTGGCAGAACTGATTTGAAACTGATTGAATAACAGGAAAGGCTCTAGAGTGGTTTGGAGGCGTGCTCCCCCAGAAAATTTTTGAAAATTTACATGCTGTAATGGCAAAGTTAGTGCTTTTTGAATAACTTTCAGGCAAATTTTGTTTAAATTTTTCGACCCTAATTCTGAGTGCTTTGCCTAATACAATGCATTTTTGTAGGCACATTTTCAATGATGCGAATATAATTATACATGCTTAAGGCGTAAGACTTATAGCGAAGAAAGAGGTTCAAAATTATGGAAAAATTGTTTGCATCAAAACATTTTTGAAAATAGCTGGTGGGAGGATGCATGCTCTTCATCCTACCCCCCCTGGATCCGCTCCTGGCCATAAGTTACAGAAACCATCAAAAGGGTCTGGCATAGTTTAGTCACTTGGCACCATTAATTCTAAACTGGGTTAAAGGGGGGGGGGGGGGGCATGGCACAATGCCCTCCCCCCAAATTTGTTCCTGCAGCTACTGTATGTGCTAGATTGCTGTGGGGATAAATAATCAGTGATAGGATTCAAAATTTTTATGAACGGGTTCTTTTTTCATTGTACATGCTAAAATCAGGTTACCTCATTTCCCTTCTAAAACTAACTATCCTATCTCTTTCTTTCTCCTAATTTTAGAAAAGATATTAGCATGCGGTAAAGCAACATGATAATCGGTAGCATTGACAAACCAATTATCTTGGAATTGTTAAGGTATAGACAAGCTATTGACATGTGGAAGTTACGTTAATCATCTCTAGTCTAAACTTTCAAGATTAGTACCAATAGTCCAATCCTCTACTTGTACCCCAATCTGGCAACACTGCTTTCGCTCGATGACAGCTGCTTTGTTCTGCGTGCCACACTTCCATAAAATTTTGAGCTTGATCTTAGTCACAATGCAGCAAATTAAAGAACGTGCAGTTTTCGACAGAGTCCAGAGTTGACTTTTACGTTTTATTTCGTAATAATCGATGAGCCTGATAATTCTGCAGGTGGAACGTAAGCTGGAATATTTTTGGCGTACGGGGGGTTGAGAAACAAAAGTCTAATGTTTATTACAAAAAGCAAGAATGGGTTTGCTGATTACTTGGACATTCAAAGAACGGGTTTGCACGGAACAAGTGCAAACCCCCAGAATCCCACCATTGGTGATATTGTATTGTTAGTAGGGATGTCCATTTCAGAATATCGAATCCGAGGAACCGGTTCCGTTTTTAGGATTCGGTTTAATTGTGAAGAAAAATTGCGCGTGATAAATCTTTTCAGACGTGCATAAACGCAAGTGCGGGCTGGGCCTCGTGTGTGTGATCATGCGGTGATCGTCGGAGGCCGTAAAACGCTTGTGGGAGGCCATGAGTGTAGTATGCAGCACTTGTATATATACTGGAGCCGTATTTTTTCATGTGTTTCTAAAATTTAAGAGGGGCATGCCCGCAATTAGCTTCATGACTACACCACTGCGTAAACATATGCTTTGAATTCATAGTGTTGTAATCCTTGTGCTGTCCATAAAGTCATTAAAAATGAAACAAATGGTTGATTTTTTTTTGTTTTGCAGTAGTCGAGCGGTGGCGTGCTGAACTGATATCAAAATAGTACTAACGACCATTTTATAGATTTAAGATTCGGTTAAGGATTCGAAAAAAAAAAGATTTTGAATTATTCTAGAATACCTAATTATTCTGAAATGGACATCCCTGATTGTTGATTGATCCATGTATAAAATTACCAACTATTTGTAATATGAATTTTTATATATGGATTGATTTTTCTGGTCTTTATTTTGTGAAAACCAATTTGAGGCTACTGACTGTGCAAAAGCAAATGTTACAGCTAGTAATTCATCACCGCCTGTTCATAGATTTTTAGTTCAAACTTTTTTGTTTAAAAATGCATGTCGGTAGTATCAATCAGATTCGAATCACAAAAATTTTAATTGTAATTAGTTACTCTTTTACCCTGTCCACATGTCCAATTTAAGTAGGCTGAAAGCCCTCTGGCTTTCTTCATCATAGTCAATTTTTGTTGTCGCAATTGAAAACCTGACTATGACATTAAAAATTTAATTGTGATGTCGAAGGCTTGTGGCTAGTTGGCCCACTAAAATTGGCCATGTTATCGGCAGCGTGGCGCAGTGGTTTGGATCGTCGGTTTTACGACGACTATGATCAGAAGGTTATTGGTTCAATTATCAACCTAGTCGCGTTGCGTCCTTGGATAATGGATAAGATGCTTTACGATGATTATCTCTGCTTGGTGGAATCTGGCAAGCAACAAATTAACTCGTATTATCCCAAGACCTTTAAAAATCAAGAATTCTTTTTAAAATTTTGTGTGGCAGTTAACTTTTACATCGTTTAACGATTATGTAAGTTTCGTCTTTTTTGCCAAATGAGAAGGCTCTTTTTTGGGGGGGCCTACTTTTGTAGTCAGTGGGATAATCCAGTGTAAACATTTACTCAGATTGAAAATTTTCAAAGTTGGATTTTTGCTCTGGTTTTGCGTTACTGCTGCTTAAAATGAAACCTTACTCACAAAATTGTGTGCAGTTAACATTTGGACGGAAAAGCTGCTTATTTGTACTAGGCGAATAGCGTTATATTGAGTTTGATTTGCTTCGTTTTTTCAGTTTTTTGCAGCCTCTCACCAGAAAGACATTACGTAATTTTCTTTCATACGTTTATCGTTAGATCCTCATGAACTACATCGAATCGTTTCTGCTTCTCATTCAAAAGATCATATTATAATGGCTTCACTTTCGCCATACGGCAGTCACTCAAGCACTAATTGTCTGCTGCATGCAGTACCGCTTTAATTTCAAAAAACGATTCCTATAGTTGAGCAAAAAGCATCACATCGTAAATCCGGGTCAGTGCTCCAGTAGTCTCTTTCAGAGAGGCGTATGTTGTAACCAGACTGAAAGATCACTCGAATAAATTGCATCATTTCCTCCATAGAAATGCTAAATTCCGGCTTGTTTTTGTTGCAAGTGGCATATTGGTTTGTTTCCTTTACTAAAAATTCTACCATATCCGAAAACACGCTCTCAAAATTGTTGCTTGAACAAGATCAGGATGCTTGTTGATAAGCTGTGTTTGCGCCATTTTATCCTGGTCCAAAGATACTGTAGAGTAGGTTTGGCTGAATATGCGTTTTTACTCATTTATCGTTGTTGCTTCTCTTGGCTGCTCAAAATTGTTGCTTTACCTTTTTGGCTGTTGATTCACTGCTACCTTGCACTTTGGAGTCGGAATCAGACATGACTTCCTTGCTATTGCCTTGAAATACGTCCATTTTTCCAGCAATCTCATTTGGCATACCTGCTGCATACAGAATCTCTTCACTTTCACTTTCCACGTCACTACCTTTCCCTCCAATAGGAGGCCCTATAATGACTATATCAACGGTTTTGGGGTTATTGTTTTCGATTTGACTGATAGCGCCGTTTAGGAAACAATATTGGGCACTTATTTGACGATAAAATATTTTAATGCTCATTATCTTAAAAGTAATCCCTCTAAAACAGTAAGATATACTTCTGTCATAAGCTGGTGGTATTTAAAACATAACTTATCGTTGTGGTTGAAACTTTCGATCACGCAGCATAAAGTGTAAAGCTACAATTCATAATAAGCTTGCACTTTTATTCTAAAGAACTGGGCTGTTAAGTAATTCTTGAGCGAAAAACAAATATACAGTACTTGTGACGTACGTAATAATGCAGAAAACAATAAAAAATTGCAATTGACGCAATAAAAACTACGCAAAAGTTATGAGAATGTTGAATTTCTGTACGTTCAGCCAGTTGAAGGGGGATGCCATCCCCCCAGAAAACAACACCATCCCCCAGAAAACATTTTAGCGTAAACGATTCCCCTATAAATAATGACGTCTACGTGAAAGCTTGCACCATCCCCTCTTAAGTGATTTTACAGCTCGAGCCTTGCGTCCAGCTGATGGCTCGCTCAGATAAATAACTATCTGGATAGATTTTTTGAACTCGTATTATCCCTCTGACTACATTTGTAGACCCGGGTATTTAAACGGCCGTGGACTTTTCCGAACAGCAATATTGAAAAACTTTCTGATGATTTCACATCTGTAACTCAAGGGCCTTTTCAAAATCTTTCTTTTTTCACGCATCGTATGTCTTGACTGAATGTTTTGGGGGGAAATAAAAAGGGGGGTTGTAAACATGTTACATAAAAACTTCTTAAAAATATTCAAAATTTGTTGAATTTAAGTTGAACTTGAAAGTTCGAACATAACTCTATTTGAAGAAGTGCAATAGTATTAAATTATTTCTGTTCTAGGGGCAGAAAGTGCTCTTTGAAAATGAGTTCACTTTTGTAGACTCTGGGATAATTTGGGTTAAAGAAGTCCGAAGAAAATTCAACCGGAAAACTTGGAAACAAAGGCAACTCTTAAGCGAGTCTGGATTCGTCCTGCGCATAGCGCCTTCGCCGCTTTCTCGTGATAGGAGGATTAAGATGAAGAAATCAAATCATGTGGACTGGGTATTTCTGTTACAAAGCAGAAGCAGTGTTTGTGCGTGAGTGAAAGCCAAGTTATTATATAACAAAACAATTCTTAAGGTTCTTCATTTTTTGGTGAATTATTTAATCAACATCCTGATGTGTTTTACACTTTTGAACCTCTTTATTTGACCAGTGATTGGTCAAAATGTCCACTGGATGCTCATGCCAAGAAACAGTTTGATATTATGGAAAACCTCGCTCAATGCATTATTCCTAACTGGAAAAAAATTTACAAAGGTACCGGTAGGCTGCATAGTTACTGCCTTCACGCCACTAGAAAGTTAAATAAGGTCTGCATTGGACATAGGGGTTAGCTTAGTTAAATGATCCAAATGTCTATTGTTATAGTGCTATAGTTTGTTTGTTTTTGCTTGAGAGTAGATAAATTTTAGTTACAACTGTGAGAAATTAAGTTTGTGTACGTGCAATATTTACCCCTGATAAGAATACGTCTATTGAGTTGTGGGTTTTTGAAAAACTTAATATTGCTACACTCGTCATTGTTTGATATCGCTTGCTTATGCCTTGCTGATGACGTTATAACACCTCGCTAGCCAATGGCTATTAAAACTTAGTTTCCGATCTCTAAAAATTGGTTTTAAAAATATTTTTTTAATTTCAGAGCTTCCTAATGTCACCAATTTTAACGCACATACATTATTTTCATGCACTGTGCGAAAATTTTGTTTTGCACCGTTTACAAAAGAACTCGACTCAGAAAACCATTGTCCTCGCTCCCACACATTAAAGTAATTGTTATATAGATATGCCCATATTACACGTGTGTTTCCACTGCGTCGTCATATATTTATTGTTTTTAGATTAATTAAATGCTATAAGCTGTTCAAACTATTTAGTAACTTGATTTTTTATATTGAAACAACCTTGCAATTATTTCAAAATAGCTTGGAAAAAAGCTGAACGTTTTCACATTCGGCTTGAGGAAATGCTCTATCATAACTCTTTTGAGTTATAGGTAGCTTTGAAAAAGCGGTTTATCCCGGAAGCTTTTCGTGACGCACTCACCAGTGGGTAATCGCGTCAAAGTGAGAACTCTAAAGCAAGCTGTGGTATTTGTCTGCAATTTCGAACGTCCGCGAAGTGATAGAACGCTGACCAATCAAATGCGAGATCGTTACGCGACTTTTGATTGGACACGTCGCTACCACCTGAAGTCTACTTGAACAAATTGAGAGTGTAAACAAACTCTTTCTGTTTGCATCTCGATTAGGTCGCCGTACTCTGATGTAGCTGGCTTCGAGCAAAATATGGTGAAAACGACTTCGCGCAGTGTCCAGAATGGAAAATTGATTTTCATTGTGTTGGCAGTGCAGTGGTCGTTGTGAAATAGGTGCTGTCCAATGGCTGAATCGCATTCTGAAGTGGATTGTTTTTTCTTGCACGCTCGGTCCGGTTGTATTCGTTGGGAGCCTGTGTGTTGTCGAAGCTATTTCGGAACATGCTGTTTAAATAGCTCCGAAATTGCTTCGACAACACACAGGCTCCCAACGAATACAACCGGACCGAAAGTTCGAGAAAAAACAATCCACTTCAGAATGCGATTCACAGCCATTGGACAGCACCTATTTCACAACGACCACTGCGCTGCCAGCTACAATGAAGACCAATCTTCCATTCTGGACACTGCGCGAAGTCGTTTTCACGATACTTCGCTCGAAGCCAGCTACATCAGAGTACGGCGACCTAATCGAGATGCAAACAGAAAGAGTTTGTTTACACTCTCAATTTGTTCAAGAAGACTTCAGGTGGTCGCGACATGTCCAATCAAAAGTGACGTAACGATCTCGCATTTGATTGGTTAGCGCTCTATCGCTTCGCGGACGTTCGAAATTGCAGACAAATACCACAGCTTGCTTTAGAGTTCTCACTTTGACGCGATTACCCACTGATGAGTGCGTCACGAAAAGCTTCCGGGATAAACCGCTTTTTCAAAGCTACCTATAACTCAAAAGAGTTATGATAGAGCATTTCCTCAAGCCGAATGTGAAAACATTTTTTTCCAAGCTATTTTGAAATTCTGTACCACCAATCAATTATTCAAGTACTTGCAAGCATTACGCAAACAGATTTTGTTTTCAAATCATTGGGTAAAATTGTATGACCTAGTAAAGGTATGCGACAACAACTATAATGCGAGTAAAGGTAGCAAGGTTTTGCGTGGCCGGTAAATAACAAAATGAAACAAACAAGATCTGAAAAGAATTGTCGTATTCCACGGGTCGCGTTGCCGTCTCCTTGCAATAATTTCAACTTCTTATTAGCTTTTCTCATTTCATATTCATGTTTGTCTAGAATGGAACACAATCCGTGGCTTCATTGCGGCTCAATTAACGTTAACCTTGTTGCTAATGAATGTAGAAGAAAGAAAATATCGGCGATGAAAGTTATTCGAGTCTGTGACATAAACCAATTTGAGGAAATAGTCACGAAACACGGTGTTGATCTGAAGGTGATCGGAAATAGTCACGAAACATTTGACATATAGATTTACCGTATTACTGTAAAAACAAGCTGTGCACTCTCTTTTTTTTCATTTTTTTGTGCTTTATTTTTTTAGTCAGTTTTTTTTTGCGGGCGTGATGACCTTTTTATGCTATTTTACTCGCTTTTGCGTGGAAAATTGGACATTTCACTTAATTTGCGTCGAAAATTTGACATCTGCGGACGTGATGACCTTTTTTTTGCTCTTCATTAGAATTTGCGTGAAAAATTAAACATCCGCGGACATGAAGACTATTTTTTGCTCCTCACTTGATTTTGCGTCGAAAATTGGACATCTCCGCGTTTTGTTTTTTTCAGTAAATTTGTCATTTTTTAAAATTTTTTCAGCAAAACTTTTTTTCAGTTGTAAATTTTTAAATTTTTTTTGTTGATAGCTCGCTGGACAGCCTGTAAAAAAATACGTCTTATACTTGTAAAATGACGTCAAGCGGTCTGTTGGCGTTGTGGTCGAAGACATCAGTGCGGATGGCCATGAGTTTCATTCCTGGTCTGATCAAATAAAACACAGCATCGCCAGTTCGCCACCGCTGCGATGTGTCTTCGGAGCTGCGTTGCTCAGGCGCTATTCCTCGGAGATAGGCCCCGCCATTTGTCTCACTCTTCGGGTGATGCCGTGAGTGTAGCGAAAATTTTTGCAGAAGACGTCTTTGTAACATATACTTTCGTTTTTTTATGTTATTACATGTGTGGTAATGAGGAAGAATGATGTCATCATTTCAATTCCTGCGAAACAAGCAATGCTTATGGTCGCATTGCTCTTTCATTGTATTGTTAATTGAGGGATAAATTTCAGGTTCTTCACTTACTCCGTGATCCGCGTGGAATTGCAAGCTCGCGTTTATTGCTCCATAAGCGGATTTCCCTTACGAATTCTTTAAACTTCACTTGCAGTCGGCAGCTTGCCAACGTCAAAGTAGGTTTATTCAAACAGCCTCAATGGCTTAAAGGCAATTACAAAGTAAGTAATGGTGTAAGTCTACAGCTCAAATTTTTTCATAAATTTTTGGATCTACAACTGTATTGTTTCTACAGCAGTTTTAATGTTTCACGCAGTATTCTCGCCTGTTCCTTAAGCTGCATTTATACGTTTGCAAAAGGCAGGGTAAAATTTGGTACTTTGCTGTCAGTTTTCGAAAGAGCTTGCGTGCGGATTCTGTTTTATCAAAATTTACCCAAAGAAGAGCTGCCGTTTTGGTGCATCTCGAATAAGCACCTAGTGTGTCAAATCGAGATGCTGTGCATTGTCTGCAAATCAGGAATGCAAATTTGAACTTGCAATTTTAGTGAACTCCAACTTGGAATTGCTCATAGTGCCCGGCCCTGGTGTAAATCATTTACTAGTGATTCTTACTTGACATGCAGTAGCACGTTGTGTTTTGAAAGCGCAGAAACCTTGTGATTGGTTGAAGATGTGCTGTTATTTTACTACTATCGAACAATGTTTGGTTGGCCATGTGAGTTTTGTTGTGTGACTACGACGCGAATGTACCTCTTCATGTAAGCGTTTTAACTGCGAGAGTGTTTTCAAAATTTAATTCTGTGGTTGAGTGGATATAAGTGCTTTTAAGCCTTCCAGTTTTTATCGACGAATTAACGTTGACTTACGACCCATAACGGTGCTGCGGACAAGTTCACATCGAAGGTCATGGAAATCAGTTGTCTTAAGTCATGAGAAAACGACTCAAAGTGTTTGTGAGCTATTTGCCGTCATTTTTCTCGCGTCTTTCTGAATTACGCTTATAGTAAACAATCAAAGTCATTGTAACTTTACTTCTCTACATCACAAAATGTAAAACTTTATGAGTTATTTCAAATCTTACTTATTAAACATATTTGAGCCACTTTTTGGGGCCCTGTCGTCGCTAACTCTGCTTTCTATTCAGGTAATCCGCTACGAAGATCTTGCCTTGGATCCGATCAAAACAGCTCAAAATTTGTATGATTTTTTGCACTTGGATTTTCCCAAAGTAGTCAAGGATTGGATTTATAATAATACGCAGATTAGAAGGTACAATATTACTGCGTGCGAAAGCCTTCGTTATTTAAAGATTTTTTGATAAGTTTCATCTTCGAAACGTGGGTTGATCGCTAATCTTGAAGTCCTATAAGAAAGTGCCATACCAAGTCATTCTCGCCGTACGGTCCTTTCTGAGTTTTACGGATCTAAGACGTCCTGAAAAGTTGGCAATTTCAGACTTTGGGCCAAACACTAAATTGCTCAATCTCAAACTTGTTCGGTTGAGAATTGCCCATATTCTTGGTCTTAGTCAAGCTGCTTCATCTTTCTATCGCGAAAATAAGATGAAAATATTCCACTGCTTGCGTTTCATGTTATCGTTCCAGTTTATCTCTGATGTTTGAGATCTAACTTTGCTTTTCAGCAGTTTCGAGCAGACAGCAAATGGTCAACCTAACGTTATTCGTGCGAATAAAACTGTAGACGTCAAGAAGTCGCTTTCTGCTCGAGACCCTTGGTGTAAGTATTCTTTATACGTGTGAGTTGTTGCATTAGTTGTGGTGCAAATAAACTTTTGTGCATGTTATGTTCTTTGCGTGAATAAAGAGGGTTCAATTTTACTAATTAAAAATTGAATTCTGCAAACCAGTCGACCTGTTAAACTATCTGGCGAAATAGGCGTTTGTCATAGCTTAAGCAAAAGGTTTGGTTTCATGTTTTCCCAATTTGAAATTTCGATAACTTTGCAAAAGGATTTTAGATATGCTGTGTTTCGCAGTTACGGACATAGTAATGTTGTTTGGTAACGCGACGCTGTAATTTTTGTTTTTACAACAGCTCGAAAACGCGACTCGAAAACCATTGTAAATCAATGGCAGCATCACCTAACTTTTTCTCAAGTAAAGAAAGTCGAGAAGCAATGCCATGACGTCATGACACTATTAGGATATATTCCAGTGAAAGATCAAAAAGAATATACTGCAAAATCAAATGTATATCTCGCTGACTTCGAGCACTAAAGCTGCTTTTTGTTAATTTTGTTCGTGTGAAGTAGTCTGTGTTTAAGCATCAGATGCTAATGAAATTTTCAATTTTTTAATCGTAATTTTTGCGTTTATTCCAACTATATTTCATATCGGTACTCAAAATGTTCAATTCATTTTCATTTTGTCTCGTACGGTTGATGGTAATTTCGCATAGGTGAATTGCAAATAATAAAAGATAAAAAATGTTAAGTGTGCTGAAACTGAATATCTCAAGTTTATTTCAGTTTTTTATAATGTGTTATTCCTGATAAAAACCTGTGGTTTCATACAGTTAAATTACTTTTTCAGTGTGTTCTGGGTCATTCTTGCAATGTTTTTCGTGGCTTGCAATTTCGTTTTGAACTTCATGTCTTAGTTACACAGTCAACTGCCGTGTATGGTTGCCAATATTTGCTTAATTTTTTTATATTTTTTATATGACTTTTTTTTACTACCGCGGGTAGGCAGTTCTTTGACAATACACTTCTGTATACGTTTGTGTACTGTATTTTCTTGCCGATGCATAATGACAATAATCTTTGTCTTTTTCATTAGTATTTACTGTGATCGTGGGTTTTCAGTCATTACATACCTTTCAGTGAGGGCATTTAGTGCTAGTAACTGTGAACGTGTAGTTGCTTCATGTGTGTTATAGCTTCTCTGTAAATATTCGCCAATGCTGTAATTTTAGTGTAATACAGTTTATGTAGTATAAGGATTGTGAAGTGGTTTAAATTTAAGAAACAAAAATTTGGTTTGGATCAGTGGATCCCAACCTTTTCGTATCAGCTGACCGGAAAACACTAAACCGAATGCTTGCGTATCTTACCGCAAGAAAATTATAACCACTAATAACTAGGGTAATTTTTTGTGACCTAAAAAACTCGAAAACGTGACTTTATTTTTGCAAAAAAGTGACTTTATTTAAAGAACAGCACAAAATGAAAAATAACAGCAGTCTATGTTAAAAAGCATTAACATAGCCTCAATTAACTCTCAAATTATAGTGCATGCACATATTGCGCTTAACATTCTTGGGTAAAAAATTTATGTCCTTGGCAAGTAGCTTATTCAGCATAGAAAAACCGGTTCCACTGCAGGGTAGTTGGTTGGCATCTCTGAAGCAAGCAATAAATAGCAGGAGGAACTTCTTGACTCATTTTAGTAATATCATATTATTTTTTCAAAAAACTCAAGCTATGCAATTACAGTTGCACCATACCAGTGGCGCACCCAAGATCTGACTTGCAAATTGGCCTAAACCGGGGTGCCACCGAAATCTAAGGGGCTTAATTGGTACTTCACTTCTACCAGCCTACAAATTTTTACGATTTTCACATATAAACACTAATTTTAGCACACTTTTTGCTGATAGGAATTGCCACTGACACGTCTTCTAGATAAAAAAAAATTTTGGAATTAGCTCCGTTAATTCTGATAATTTCAGTCTAGGTCTGCCTGCAATAACTTTTTTTTTCTTCAATCGTTGTTGAAAACCAGTAGGGGAAGTGGGGGTATGATGAACCTGTGAGTAAGATGAACCATTCAAAATTTCTTCCTACGTATAATGCGGATTGTCACGATTGAATGGTCATTGTGAAGTCTTAAGCCTGTGCACATTATGTGAAAGTTTGGACAACGTGGCACAAACGTACCAGTTTTTCGTGAGGAAATAGTGTTTTTTGTAGACAAAAGTATTTTCAGGCTTTTAAAGAAAAAATTTGGCTTATTTTGCGTATAGTTATTACTTGGGTTTCGTAGATAGTCAGGTTTAAGCAGTTTGTTATAAGGTCGAAATACCAAGTAAATTTATTTAGGTGAACTTGAGGGATTGTAATGAGGCAGCCACTTGTTTCCAAATGGTGGCTGTGGGGTACGACGAACCTTTAAGAGTGAGGTAAGACGAACAGATGGTTCATCTTACCCCACTACTGTATAATTACATATTAACTCGATGTTATGGATTTTTACATGCAACTTCTTGTTTTCTATGTGGTCTTACCATAAACATAGTCTTACATTTATATTTAAACCTGCTGTTTCCACTTTAAACTTTTTGAAGGAACAACGAATGCGGTTCGCTGGAAACGGTGAGCTGCATTACTTGTTATTCTCAATCTTATACTTTTTCTCAAATCCCTTCACTTCGGTGCCATTTTTGCACCATTTTCCAGCTATATTCACCTGATGAGCTCAAAATGAGAGCGAAACCGGTCGTGGATTGCTACTGCATCCCCTGCATTGCTATTTTTTGCGATGCTTTCTTGTCATCTACCCTCTCCTAATCTTTAAGTCTTATATCCCGTTACTTTCGAAATTGCGTTGCTTCATGCACTGACTGTAACTCTAATTGTGCATCGTGGGAAGGCAAGATATTCTCGCTTCGAGGATTTAAGTGACGTATCATTATCACGGAATCGATGCAGAAGAGTCTATCTTGATCAAAAGCCTACCAAACTTGGGAACCTGGGCGCTCCCTAATTTGTTATTTATATTATAATAATACAAAATGCCGAGAGAATATGAGCGGAAATCTGAGAGAGGGAAAGGAATATCGAAAGAAGTATTGAAGGAAGCTATCGAAGAAATTGTGGTCAATAAGCAACCAATTCGAAAAGTTGCGAATGCATGTGGCATCGACAGAACGACGCTTCGGAGATACGTTTTAGAATACAAACGTAATCCAAGTTCTGTGGAGGTTGGGTACAAGAAGCTGGCCAAAGTAAAAAGGATCTTCCCTTCTGAATTAGAAATCCAGCTAGCGGATCACATAAAGAACCTGGATGATCAGTTGCATGGATTGACCAAACGAAAATGCTGTCAATTAGCATTCGATTTGGCGGTGCGTAATGACGTAACGATGCCGCAGAGCTGGAAGGAAAACGGAGTTGCCGGTTAGTGCCTATCTTAGGCCTATCTGCTTTTCATGCGCATTCAATTAATGAACATTTTTTTCAATCAAGCCTCTCATTTCTGAGACGATTAGCTGTCAACATCTCTTTTTTTAGGGAGGGATTGGTTTGATTCATTTAAAAGCCGACATAACCTTACGCTCCGTATTCCAGAAGCAACATCACTTGGGAGAGCAACTGCATTTAATCGAACTACAGTGGGGGAATTTTTTGACAACTTGGGAGAGGTGATGGATAGGTGAGCGGTTATTGTGTTATAGCATTAAACAGTGTTGTCAGCTACGCAAATACTCTAAGTAGGAAATGTTTATTGACTGATTTTCAGTTTTTAGAATAGTGTACTACCAGTAGGCATATTCTTTATTTATCACATGATAGACAATATTTCTTATTTTTAACATATTTTTTTATTCAGGCACGAATTTCCTCCCAACAGAATTTTTAACATGGACGAAACGGGCGTCACCACCGTGCAAAAACCAAAGAAGGTTATTTCGCAAAAAGGGAAAAAGCAAGTGGGTTCTGTGACATCGGCCAAGCGCGGTGAGCTAGTGACCGCTGTCTGCGTCGTTAATGCAATGGGAACAGCAATACCGCCCATGATTATATTTCCCCGGGTTCGGTACAAGGAGCACTTTTTATCTGGAGCACCTACGGGCTCAATTGGAGCTGGTTCACAGTCCGGTTGGATAAACGAAAGCCTGTTCGTTGAGTTTTTGCAGCACATCATTGCTTACACTAAATGTTCTCCTAATGAACCAATCCTTTTGATTTTGGACATTCATGAGTCGCATTGCTCTATAGAAGCAGTAACCTTGGCTAAAGAAAAGGGGGTCATCATGCTAACGCTACCTCCACACACTTCGAACAGGCTCCAGCCTCTGGATAAATCCGTCTATGGCCCCTTTAAAGCATATCAAAATCAAGCAGCTGACGGATGGATGCGATCTCACCCAGGCAAAAAAATAAGTATATATGAACTTCCACAAACTATCAACGAAGCATTTTTGTCAGCAATGACCCCTCGCAATATTATTGCCGGCTTCCGCGCTACAGGAATCTATCCGTACAACCGCAATATTTTTTCGGATGCTGACTTTGCACCAGCAAGTTTATCCGACCGACCGAATCCAAACATTAATCTTTCAACTCCTCTTCCGCAGACAGAAGATGCTCTTATTTTGACTGAGCAACAACCATCAACTTCCGGTTTACAAACTGTTTCTAATGTCATGTGCTCAGACTCAGAATATTTAGCTCGTTCCCCTGAAAAGCTTCAAGAAAAAAGCTCAGCAAACACAAAGGTCTCTGTTTCGCCAGCGGAAATCATACCGCTTCCTAAGATGCAAAGATCGGGCCCCAAAGCTCGAAAAAACAGAACAAGAGTAAAGACCAGGATTTTGACGAATACGCCGGAAAAAATGCGATTCAAAAAGCTGCTGATGAGAGAAAATCTAAACAAAACAATAAAAAGACACAGCAAAAACGTCGCAACAAACGAAAGAAGGTGCAAACTATTGTTAGCAGTTCTGACGAAAGTGACGCTCCTGTTCCTTTGGCCGATTCGTCTGATGATGATTTTAATGAACAGAATTGCATTCAAGATCCAACTTCACCGATTTTAATAGGCGATTTCGTCGTAGTTAAATTTATGGGCAAAACTGGCAGCCGTTATTACATAGGTTTAGTTGAAAATATCGATGAAGATGATGTCGAAGCAAGGTTTCTGCATAAAATCCCTGCAAATAAAAATTGCGAAAAGGCTACTTTCGCCTTTTAAGAAAACGATGAGGGATCTTTTCCTCGCCTGGATGTAATAGCCAAACTTCCACAACCTATCAAATTAGGTGATACAGCTACACGAGAACACCACTATATTTTTCCATGCAGCTTAAAAGACTGGAATTTGGAATAAAACTGAACTACTTATTTTGACTGATTTGGCCACCTCATCTCTTTGTAAATAGTCAACTTACTTGTTATTTATTAGATTTCCATTAAAAATGGAACCAACGCGTATTTTTGTTTAATTGCTGATTGCTTAAGTTATTGCGTATTTTTGTTTAATTGCTGATCACTTAAGTTATTCAACCGCATTTTTGTTGATCTCCGTAGTAATGTTCACAAATAAAACTTTTAAAACAAACTTATCACATCTAGTGTTTTTCGGATGTCCGGATGGATAGATCATCGACTGCTTCTGGTGTGGTAGACTCTCGTTCGACTCCGAGGCGCTTCGAAATCAAAGCCTTAAGGAACTGGTAGACCTTTTGCAACTTCTTTGCTTGACACTTAGCATCAAAGGACAAAGGGGAGAATAAGACAGCAAGCTTACTCGCTGTGCTGTAGAGAAATGCACATAGGTATAGTATTTTCTCCACGATACTCCGTAATTCATGTTTTTATCTTATTATTCTATCGCCCAAAATCTCTGATGGATTTTGGACGTAATGCAACACCATGTAGTTCACGTTTCACACAGTGGTCAACCTACCCCACCCCATGGTTCATATTACCCCGCACTGGGGGTAAAATGAATCATTTCAAGGTTTGTTTTAAGATTGCTCTATTGTTTAAACTGCTCAAGGTATGAACGATTTTGATAGATAAAAATGTTGGTGTAAGCTCTGAGCTTGCAACGCTGGTATAAAAGTTTGATAAATCCAAGAACTTTTCGCTGCAGGTGGGTTTATGTAAAAAATGATTCAACATACCCCCACTTCCCCTATTCCAACTATACTTCATCTACGATGTTCACTTTAATTTTAACCCTTCAGTTTTAAAATAGACAAACGTTGATATAGGAGACTCCAGCTAGGTGTTAAATTACCACTGCTTTTTTTATTGAATGTTAAAATAAATCTCTCATTTAAATCAAAGAAAATGTTAAAATGAAGTGTTTACTAGCGTAGGCTGTGAAAGCTATTTGGGTTTTGGTAGATACAACATTATGATTTAGAAGTCACTACCACGTCATAAAGGTTGGAATGTTAAAAGCACCAGTCCATTCGCTTTATATTCAGTCTAATCAAAAAAATGTATTGTTCTGAGCGATAACTAATCACTGGAATAGGCCTGGTTTAATCAAGCGTTTGAAAATTTTAAGTGTTGCATTACTGAAAGATGTAGGGCTTTATGTTTAGTATATAACCACCTTGATGTAAATCCATTCCAATTGCAGCAAGAAAAGATTAAAAAAAAGGAAAATTGGGCAAAAAATAGCACAAAAAACTTTGTAACCTAAAAAATCAAAATGTAACCTAAAAACACTAAAAGTGACTTTTTGTAACTTTGTAACTTCTTAAATATTGGCTCCACACCCGTGAAATTTTGGTTCCACGCTTTTTGCGCTAATTGGAGCCAGCAAAAAAAGTAACTTTTGTGACCTAACATCGCGCTACTAATAACTTATGTCTGTCTTAAGGTTTTTGCTAATCGCTTTAAAAATTCCTAAATCAGTCTGTTTCAAGGTTTTTCTTATCAAATATTCTCTGATTTTATGAGTCTTCATGATATTTTTCCGGCATACGTAGAAGTGAGTTGAGGTCAAATCTGACCCCAAGAAAACAAAGCCATTTTTAACTTATGCTTGTAAAAATTATGCTAATCGCTTTAAAAATTCCTAATTGAATCGGTTTCAAGTTTTTTCATAGCTTATGAAATATTCTCTGATTTTATGCTGTTTCATCATGATATATGATATTTCTGCAGTAGGCCTACATACCTGAAAGTCAACTATGGTCAATTGATGTTTCTTAACCTTAGCTTGATTGCTCAACGTCAGCCCTATAACGAGAATGAGCTCCCGTTGTAGCCTTGTCTTTCCCAACCACTACTTATACGGTTTTATCCATTTGCCGTCGTTGTTACAGAAAAACCGATTGGGGTCAAGTTTGACCCCAAACGACTTCATGCGTATAAAAATGTGATTACCGTATGATAGTTCAAGAAAAGAAGAAAGAAAAGGAGGAAACGACACAACGACAAAGCGTTAAAACATGCGATATGAAGATAGTAATACATACACACAAAAAAAATAACAAGAACAACACGCATGGTCGTGACACCTAAAAAAATAAAAAAAAAGAGGAAAAAGAGAATCACCTGCAGAATAAAGGCCCAAACACACCAACTGAGGCGCCGAGACCCTCGAGACGCTGCGCAGGCCCATCCCATTTCTACACCACATCAGCGCAGATGCGATGTCGCAACCAGATCAAGCCGCACAACGCCACAAAGGCCCCAGCATCCCAGTCAGTGTGATCGCACCTTCACGAAAAAAGCAAAGCAAGCAAAGAATAAACAAACAAAACAAAGTTTCCGCCTTCAGCGTCAACAGTGAACGGGAATGCAAAATAATAAATAAATAAAATAATGATAATGCAAACTTGCCCCTATACGCTGTTGACACATATCGCCGAAAACAGAAACCTGACCAGAAGCAAAAAAAAATTGCATGAATTACTCGCGTTTGTAATAAGATTACATTCGGTATAAGTCTAATATATTTGGCAGAGGCAGCAATCGAACTGAAAGAGAGAAATTCGCATTGTTTTCCCCTGCTTACATCACAGAACGAAGGTTATTGGGGAATCTAATTTTAAAGAATTAAATACAATTGGAAGTTATCGCATTTGTTAAACCGCAGCTAAATTAATGGTTGCTCTGATTTGAAAGTTTCAGGACAAAAATATTTGAAAATTCCTCCAGAATTTTTCGGCGGCAGCACACACTCTCTAAATTAAACTGTTATCGCATCTGTTGCTTTGACAATTAGACTGCGGTGAGCACATAGGCTTTATCCTGCGCTGGACATCTTGATACAAAAAAACACTACCTAGTTGTGGCATAGCGAGAAATTTTGAAAGGGGGGCATAAAAAGCAAAAATATCCAAAACGTCTCGTGTATTTCAGTATAATTGACCGTCTCCCTAGTCCTGGTATTCACGTAATTGCATTTTGTATTTAGTTGCTTTGTAGCATATTTTTAATGCTATCACGAGAAAACGATCAAGCGCTGCAACGAGCTCACTTAGGAGTTGCCAGCCATCTGTCTACCACACCAAGATGGGCGAATCTTGCTAAGTGCCTTACCCAACGGCACAAGTAAACTTGCCGGCTTGCTGTACGAATTGTCCCTTAACGCTAAGCGACAAGCAAGGAAGTCGTGAATACCAATTTTAAGGTCATGGGTGTAACCTGACTCGGAATCAAACCCAAGTCTACAGCTCCAGAGGCGGACGCTTTTACCACTCGGCCGTCTGAGCTGTAAATCTTTGCAGATAACAACAGCGCTATTCACCGCAGTAGGCCTACTGTGCTGACTTTGCCTAGTATTTCAGAAAAACAAAGCTTTTAATTTATTACCAGAGGAATGCGAGCTCGAAACCCCCTACAATTTCGAGGCGAATCATAACTCCGCAAATTTTTTTTTTCGAAATGCGCCTTCTAATGTTACACCATGAAACGCTGCCTTGCTCGGCTTGTATTTCGTGACACGGTGGCGGTAGTAACAGTACGCATGCAGTTGGAGATAAAAAAAGAAGCCTTGCGCAAGGACAGTGCTTTTTGAGCCGAAATATTTCCTCTTTATTTTTAGTCAGAATACAATTAATATGAGGCAAAAATAGCTTAAGGGGAAAAAGTATAGCCACAGAATTCTCACGTTTTGACTCGACGTTTTGACAGCATAGATTCAGCTGCACTGCTGACGATGACAGCTGAGAATGGGAAGTCGAAACGTCTAGTTTTAAGAATTAATGTGGCTCTGTTTCTTCTCTTGAAGCAATTTTCATCAGTTCAGTTTCCAAGCTTGCCATTGCATTGCTTGTTGCGAAACAATAAACATGAAGGCAGAAACACCGGTGCCGTACTACTTATCAGATTTTCGTTATATTAGCACAGAATTAGTGGAACTAACTCAGTATTGTCATCTTGCCAGCAGCTTGCGTTTTATCTTTACTAACTTACAGAGTTTTAAAATGGTGTCTCAACGAAAAAAAGGTAAGTGTTTTGAGTTTACGTGAATATGTTGGACCATAGTGCTTTTTAGCTTTAAGATTTTGGGATGAAGTAATATGGCCTCTCCCATGGCCGAGTGATAACAGTGTCCGCCTCTGGAGCTGTTGACTCTGGTTTGGTTCCACGTCGACTCGAGCCAAGATTTCAAATTTGGTATTTACAGCAACTTCCCTTCCTGACGCTCAGTATTATAGGGACGAATTGGAGAACAAGACGGCAAATTTACTTTTCGTGCCGTTGAGAAAAGCTCTTAACTGGGTTGCCCCATCTTGGTGTGATAGACAGATGGCCGACAACTCCTGAGCGAGCTCTTTATAGCGCTTTGATGATTTTCTCGTGATAGGGGGATAAATAAGCGACTAAATGCAGAGCAAATGGAATTGATTCAGGGCCATATTTTGTCTGGTGGTACCTGGTTTCAAACAACGAGTGCGGGGCCTCTTTTTGGTATATTATACGTAGCCTTATAGGCAAGGGCGTGCCAAATTTACTGAAAGTGCTAGCCCAATATGGTGCCCACTGGCGCAGCCAGCCAAAAATTTCGAGGGGGAGCAAAACTTCATAGGTTTGCCCCAGTGGTGGAGGTCTGTAGGCATAGGCGCACGCAAGGGGGCTACGGTGCCATGCCCCCACCCTTTGGCCCCGTAATAAGGTGCTAAACCTAACTTTCAGTCTATAATTTCTCGAACTAATAATGGTTGCAGCCTCCTTTCACCTGTATTTTAGCCAAGCTTCTACTTTTACCCATAAGCTGCGAAACAGTGGCGTAGCGAGAAATTTTAAAAGGGAGGCCATAATTTCCACATTTTTTTAAGCGTATTGTTTTCGGCGGAACTAATTTGAGGGTGATTGAGAAGCAAGAAAGGCTTTAGGAGGGTCCGGAGACGTGCTCCCCCGGAAAAATTTTGAAAATTTACATGCTGTAGCCTAATGGCTATTTTAGTGCTTTTTGTATGATTTTCACGCAAGTTTTGTTTAAATTTTTTCACCCTAATTCTGACATTTTGTTCCCACATTTTCGATTAATCGTGCTTAAAGCGTAAGGCTTACCGCTTTTGAAGAGGTTCGAAATTATAAAAAAAATTGTGTAGGCCTACATCAAAAACATTTTTGAAAATGTCTAGTGGGAGGATGCGTGCGGTACCCCTCATTCTAACCCCTTGGATCCGTCCCTGGCCATAATCTACGGAAACCATCAAAAGAGTCTGGCAAATTTCTGTCACTTGGGACCATTAATTTGTTCTTTTTTACAAAAAGGCAGAGTCAAAAGAGGGTAGGGAAGCATAGCACAATGCTACCCCCCCACCCCACTCCCAAATACGCTCCTGCTGCGAAAATATTTTTGAATTGTACATAATGACTGCACTCACTGCATGCCCTTTTTCGATAAAAAAAATATGCTAAAATGAGTGTTTTTTTATGTGAAAACTGTAACAATTCGTTGGCGGCTGAATGCGAAGCCCCCAGCCGTTGACGAATATTTGCGGTTTTTCGACAAGAAAACATGTAATTTTTTGCACTTTTCATTAAAAATATAGGCAACCTTTATCTATTGCCAAAATACCGTAAAAGTATAGCAGAAACTTGATCTTGGTTATCTGGTTAATCCATCCGGCTTGTTCTATGATGATAAATAGGCTACTCTAGCACTCTAGCAATGACAAGCAACGACAAGCCTAAGCCTACAACGGACCATCGACAAGCACGGTGCCCCCCCTGGGTGAGCCCTTGCCTGCTTACACCGAGACGAGCGAATGATATGACTTAAGTAGGCTAGTGGTAACTGAAAATATTTCGGGGGGAGGGCAATATCCTCCTTTGCCCCTCCCCCTGGTTACGCCCCTGATGGTGCCTCAAGGCGTCCCTCTAAAAAACAGCCTTGGAAATTTGGAATATACAACTTCAACAAAGCGAAATTAAGCAAGCTAGCCTCCAATTGTATTGCTTTTGTCTCTCCAGACGTTATCAGCTGGCTGGTATACGGGCTTGTCAGGACTGCTAGTAGTTCAAAATACGACACAAAGTCTGTCACAGCGGGTTATTGGTAAAAAAAGTGAAGCTTTAAGAATGCATAGATTATACAGTATAATTTCTTTATTTTCAGATAAAAGTTTTCACGCAAGACGACTAAAGGTATTGTACAGCCACAGGTAAGAGTTATTTTTTCCCACGTAATTGTTTTATAGAAAAAAATAAAATAACCTACGAGGCTATATCTTTAAACCAGCGATGGTGGAGGGAAGCATTTCTAAAGTGGGGGACCCAAAAGCGATGACCAGATTTCCTTCTTCTAAAACCCATATTTAGCCTGTCCACATGTGACATGCCTAACTTATGTGGGCTTCAGACCCACGGTTCTTGCTTCTATAGTTTCTGGATCACAATTAAAATTATGACATCAAAAAATTATTTATGATGCAGAAATTAGAACCAAGAACCATGGATCTAAAGCCAACGCAAATTGGACATGTGGACAGGGTAATTGTGTAGCTAAAGTTTATTGTTTCAGCAACCCCAACAGCTACTGTAAATTCCGTAATCGTCCGTATAAAGCCTCTGTTTGAGCGCCACCATAGGGGAAGGATTGAAAAAGAGACCTATGATGATTAAACACACCACCTGTAGTGATTGAACACCCTATGATTGAACACCACCTGTAATGCCACGACAGGGGAAGATGTTGAAATGACGAAGACGGCTATACAGGGACGTGTCGCCTGACTTTCCGCATTGAATCAAGTTATCAGTAACTGCGTTACGGTAGATATTTTTTTTTTCTTCTAAGATTAAATGTTAACTCTGTTATAAGTTTTTTTTTCTTTTCATTAATTGAATTTATCTTCCCAAAATTTTGACCAGCCAGTCAAGATATACAGCACCATCTTCTAACTGAACTGTGAACTCTACCTCTAATAGAACGCCATAAGCCCACAATAGGAGAAGAAAAGGGTTGAACGCTGTGGACGTGTGGCGCTCAAATAGAGGTTTCACGGTTTGTCGCGTATACGGTCACTGAAACAACGAGAGCAGAAGGCGTAAGCTTTTTTGGAGCATACGAAAAAATATATTTGGGATGATCAATAACTCAACTCCAATTAACGTTATCTCCTACACCAATGAGGTGATGCGTAAAGAAATAGTAGAACCTTATAGTCACATCGCCATATGTAAAACTAGAATTGAAACGTTTTAATTGCTTTCTCTGACTAGAAAAAGCAATTTTGTTGGCAAAGGAATTGCTAGGGTTAGCGCTGCACAGCAAAACAAAGTGAATTAAAAAATTGAATCAATTCAAAAAAACTTAAAAGCTAGACTCTAGATATTTTGCACAGTCCGCCGCATTTATTTTATGACAGCTGCTTATTTTATTGACTTTGGAGGTTAGTTGCTATTGTTTACTATAAACGACACTTACGTCAACTACTGTATCTCGCCTCGTCTCAAAACGCACTGTAAAGCACTTTGTCTATACTTAAAGCTTAGATCAGAGATTCTCAATCTTTCCTGAGCCGTTGCCCCTTGACTGCACCTCTAAAAGAGACCGTGTCCCCTATAGTGTGTAAGTTTAAAAGTCCAGATCTGTTATAATTCATTCATGATTTCTACTATCGCGGCTCCCAAGAGAACACTCTATGCCCTGTTCTCCTTTTGGGGGGCCAAGGACCACGGTTGAGAAATTGAGAACCCTTGGCTTAGATGCAGTGACGTAGTTACAATGTGCGGGGCTCCCCCGCAGGCTTAACTCAGGAGGCCCCACCAACATTTATTGCTATACAAAAGTATTGATGGTTGGTTACGTGTTCATGTGGTCATTGGCTAAAGATGTACGAGTAATGCGATGGCGTCATCATATGTGAAACCCCCAGCCGCCAACAAGTTTTTACGATTTTCACATAGAAAACACTCATTTTAGCACCCTTTTTTATCGAAAAAGGGCATGCAGTGAGTGTAGTCACTATAAACAACGCATAAATATTTTCGCAGTTTATTTTTAAAAGCAGAAGCTTGGCTACAACAAGTGAAAGGAGGCTGCAACCATTATTAGTTTGAAATAGACTAAAAGTTAAGTTTTAGCATCTTATTACTGGGCCAGGGGGGGGGGGGGCATGGCACCGTGCCGTCCCCCCCTCTGGGTGCGCTTTTGCTTCTGCTGCATATTACTGTAATTCACACAGTTTCCCCCAAACTTTTCGATTACTAAATCACAAAATTTTCCTAAATTGTCACAACAATGCACGAATAAAAAATAATTACCTGGGGGGTCATTCCATGCTCTTCGGTAAATAACAAATGGTAGTTTTTTTCGTTATTTACCGAATTCGGTATTTTTGGTATTCCATGTTCGGAAGTAACGAATCGTTAGCAAAAAACGCTTGATAAATGACGTCAAAGTTCGTTATTTATAATGAATGCTTGAAGCCTTGCGCGTTATACCTGTTGATAAAATCCTGCTACTCACAGCAGGTAAAGTTTCAGATTGAAGCGTGTCGCATATTCCTAGTAATACCAAGGATTCCTTCAGAGTATGATTTGCCTATAAAACTTCCTATTTTGATTTGCAGTTCAGTCGGCTCTCTACCCTTGCTTTCTCCTCCACCTGTTTTACTCGTATCAGCTTTGTACTTACAGACCGCTTTTTTACTAATTGATTTTAAACCTGACAATTTTTTCTGAATTGTTCAGACGTCAGTTTGGTCGCACCACCACCAAGGGCATTTACAGCTTCGGTGATTTTTGCCCACTTGTTCTCAACCATAATTATTTCTAGTTTTTTTCGGATTGCATGCGGACGTTAAAAAATCGTTGCGCTTCTTAATCAAGTCCACTAGTAAGTTACTTTCGCTTCCGCTCCATCGTCTTCTGCCGCTATTCTTACCGTATATATTTTATTTTCTATCAACCACTACGTCTTCCTGACGTTTACGAATTCGGAATGACTAAACGAACAACGAAAATCGGTACATAACGAAGAGCATAGAATGACCCCCCAGTATAGCCTATTCATCGGTAATAATCGCCGTATAAACGAAAAATACTGCCTACAGTACTGATTTGCGCTACACTATCCGCATAACTAGCACTTTTACGTCTTGGCTGGGTAAGCTCACTATACATCGTATGGAAAGTTTTCCACTTCCACGAAACATATTGGGGGGGTGCTTCCGGATTATTGGGAGGATACATCCTCTCCACCTCCCTGAATTTGCACTTATGCTCTCAATCAGGAGTGGTTTACATCCCCCTTGGATTGCTACATTGACTGTTATCTTTTTATTGAAGAATAAGTCTATTCTTCAAAATTCTGTCTAATTTCACCAAATGATTATTTGTATCCCACAGCAATCGTCTACCCTCGACACTTTTGTGATTTTATAATTTCATTCAAAATCATAAAGACTTTCAAATTTTATGCCTTAGGCAAGGCGCAGGGCCCCCCATATTATGGAAAATCATATCCCGAGCTTAAGTTTAATATAAGCAATGCAAGTTTTGTGTAGCCTACATCTCTAAAAAGTTTACCCAAAAATTTGGGAACCCCCAAGTGTGCGGGCTCCCCCTGCGGCTGCGGGTATTGCGAGGGGATTTTTTACGCCACTGCTTAGGTGCTACCAATCGCTGGCTTGCCTTTTATACGTTAAGATGCTCAATTTGACATTCACAAGCCGCAAGTGAATTTTTTTGCTTTAAGAAGGTTACGCTTTTTCTCTTTCCCCCACCCCACAAACAAAATTTTAAAGAAAACATCTCTGGATTTAAGCTCTTTACTGGGTTTCAATTTCGATGGTAGGCCTATTCAGTTTCAAATACATTCATGCAGAGGTATTATTGTAGAAATAAACGCGTAAATTAGGGCCTTCCCTGAAAAAAAAAGTGGGGTAGCCAGGCCCCCCCTTCCCCGCTTTCGCCATCTATGCTTTAAACGAAACGTAATAGAATTAAAAGCTTAAAAAATAATCGTACAAATCTACATCCTCAGTGTAGATCTACGGAAATTTGACTTTTATGCGCATGCCGGATTTACCTTCGAAAGAAACGTGATACTTGCTACTGCTTGGAAGCGCAGCGCACAGTAACAGACAATTAAATGATAATTATTTTATAATAATCTATGGCAGAAACTTCTTTTGGAAAGGGTTTCATAAAGGTAGCTTTTTAACATTGCGGCACGACTTTTGAAAGAATGTTCAAGCGATACCGGTTTTTAGCGTGTATCGAAGGCACGAGGGGCACATTCTTATCGCTTTCCTAGGCCACTGGCGCGAGCCCACGATGAGTCTATGCCTAAACATGATTTTCACTTTTACGAATTTTGCCAGTAGTCGCATTCGTGTGTAACAGTTAGGCCACTTTAGGTGAATTTTCAGAGAGGCCAAGGGGGCCTGGTCCCCCCAATTGACATGCTTGGCCCCCCCAATCAACAAGCTTACTCTTTTGAAGACAGCGGCTATTGTGCTTAACTTCAAACTTTGGCTCCCCCTGATAAACGCTTGGCCCCCCTAAGTCAACTGCTCTGATGCCGGCCCTGCTATAAACCACGTTGCAACTACTCTTCTGATTTTTTTTCTTTTTGTTTTTTTTTTTTCTTGTTAGATATCCACCAGAGTTCGCAGTGTGTTCAAAACGAACTCGAGAACTTGCAACACCTAAAGCAAACCAACAAGCAAAACAATGCATTTATGAGTAAGTAGGAAATTATTCAATGCTGAGTAAAGCTTTGTGCTGCTTACTGCCTTCTGTAAGAACAGTTAAATAATCAAATTGATGTCGCTTGCCTCAAAACGTCTAGTTTGTTTGTAACTATTTTATAGCCCGCATTCGAATTTTAGCCTCCAGTCCCCAAATGGCAAATAACAACCTCATCTCTAATATTTCTATAAATTATGAAACAAAAACCATCCACTTCATTCCGTAGACTTGTCGTCAAAGGTTTACATCAGTGGTCGGCAAACACCGGGCTGCAATCCGGTCCGCGAGGGGTTCGGTACCGGGCCGCAAACTTTACCAGACTAAATGCTTTAAAACGTTTTTGCTACTTCAAAGTTTAAGACCCAATTGCTTTCAGACGTTTTGTTAGATTTGATTCCTTAATTTTTACACTTCGGGTGCGTTGGGACTTAACTCGGTGCCTAAAAGTGTTTTCTAATGTCGGCTTTGAGTGGTGTTTATTCAAGCGTGATTACTTATTATGACACAAGAAGACAAAAGGGCAAAAAATTTAAGTGGTTGGGTTGATGAGGAAGATAGGCAAGAAAATAACGTCAGAATACAGCAAATTAAAGTCAGAATTAAAATAAATTATTCCTTTTGAAATTTATAACCTAAAATATTACAGTTTTATAGTTTTTAGTTAGTTAGTGTCTTTTATTTCCGTACCGTCAACACAAGAATAATTAATATACAATAATAATATACAGTATAATTGGACAGCACGAGAAAAGGGAAGAAGTAACAAACATAGATAATTTTAACATAGATAATTTTAGTTTGATAATAATAAGTGAAAAACAAACATCTTTGCTGAGAGTTTTTGGAAATAGGTCAGCGCCATCTTACGAGTCTGACGTCGATGACGAGGGACCTACAACCTCAAAAAACGTTAAAGGGACACATTGCGGGTATCGTTGAGTCCCATCATTCCAAGATAGGAGAGTCTGGTTGCTGCTACAAAAGCTCATGGTTCTCCTTGAATTACTATTGTAATATGAGCTGAAATGAAATTTGATAGCTGAATATTTATGTTTATTTTTAAGGCCGGTCCGCGAAAAGTTTTCCGACTTACACCGGTCCGCCATGCTAAAAAGTTTGCCGCCCCCTGGTTTACATAATTGACATCACCGTAAAATTTTTCAAGTTTTTGAAATTTTAGAAGTGCCGGCTTTGTGACAATTTTTGCGTAAATTGTCATAAGCTAACCCCAATATTTTCGATTTTTTGAAATTTTGGAATTGTTGTAAGTTATGACAAAAATTCGTGTTTTTTTGGCAACTTTTCGAATTTGGCTTGACATTAGTGACGACGGCGTGGAAATAAAAAGTTTTGAAATTTGGAGAAATGAAAACTAGAATAAATTTTTGTTTACCCGTAATTTCATTAAAACAACCTTGTCATATGAATTTAGTCTCTTCACCTGTGCAACAAACTCTTGTCTTGACAAGAGTCTCTTCAGCTGTATAAAGTCGAAAGCAGTTGCTTTTGTGCTAACTTTGTCATAGTAATTAAACCTCGCTAAAAGCTTAGGTCGTTTCGATTTTCTTTTTTTATCTAGACCTAAGATAAGATGGGGAACGCAGCAAATGATCAACCCTGTTTCAAAAGCTGCTAAGAAAGCTCAAGCAAGTGAACGAATAAAAGATCTGGCAAAACCAAAGAAAAATTTTCAACGCGGAACAGAAAAAGTAAGGAAGTTTAGTTTTTTGTTGCCATGGACATAATTGTCTTGTCGCTTTCATTAAGTAGCCTGTAATCTGGGTACTAGGCTTATCGGGCAGAAATAAAGTTAAGAGCTGAGGCATACATAATACGGTAAAAAGTTAAATTTTATCCATATAGAATATTCTGTAGCCTATTAGAAGTTTGTCAATTTTCAGAGGGGTAAATCTTCCCACTTGCCCCATCTATCGCTACCCATGCTTACAAAATGATACCGGTAGCCTTATCGTTGTTAACTGCTACATCGAAATTTTTAAGCCATTTTGCTTACGAGGCAATACCTTTTGGAAGCGGTAGGATGCAGCCCGTGTAAACTGCCTCACGGAATTTTATTAGATCAGCGAACCGGCCTGCATTGTTGTTTATACTGTACTTGAATCAGCAATATAGCTGAATCAGCACCAACTGAAAATAACTAATGTAACAGAACCGCCAGCAAAAAATTGAATCCCAGTACTGCTTTCAGGCAAACTTAGCATCAATTTCTTCAAAAAAAATTTTTGGGCGAGTATATTGTTTTTTTTTTCTGGAAAAAGTTTCATTTTTGCAGGAGAACAGACCCTGGTATTTGTACGGCCTGGGAAGACCATCTATGGCATGGGAAGTAAGCAGCAGTGCTTTAAATGCTAAAATTAGTGAGCGCGTAAAACAACTTGCTCTTCCGAAAAAACGAGTGGAAAAGAATTTGGTCATAAGGTATACATAATATTAATTGATGACAGCTACTATCTTTGTTTTTTTTAATTTCATATCTTTCTGTTACTCAAGAAGAAAACAATATGCATCAAGGTCTGTATACGTCAAAGATTTGTTGTAGCACGAAATTTCATCTAATTTTTGACGTAAACAGTTGTCAAAAATGTCTTCCACCTAGTTCGAACCCAAACAATATTGCTTTCTATCGGTTGTTTTGCAAAGCCCCCAACCATTGTTTCCTGTAATGCCGCGGAAAATGACGTACCGGTAGCTGTACGTCATAACCCCTATCTGTTTCGTAGCCTATGGCACTTTGCATGCAAAAAATTGTATCGTATTCTGTGTAACCACACATTAATACATGTATGGTATAGTCAGGGGCGTTGGAAATTGTTTTAAGACGGGGGGGGGGGGGGGCTGGCTGAATCCGACAAAATCGTATCGCAGCTGCACGATTAATCGAGTCATCTAATAGACCAAGTGATAAAACTATGATATGCTTTGAACAGGCGCAACCTTATTAGTGCTCTGTCTTGTAAATGAAGTTTATAAAGAAAAGATAGCAATTCATGCTACAGTAGAAAAAAACAACAACGTGCACGAGAGAATAAAACGCTACCGACCGTGTTCTACGGTTTATCCTGAAAAAAGTTTTGATGGATAGAAAGCGTAATGCGAACACGCCATTGTGTAGCTCGCTTCCGTTATTAAAACAATATTTTTCTGAAAAAAAGTTGCACTAATGTATTGAACAAAAATACAAAAAACAACAAAATTTTGGATAAGTGGACAAAGTGATGATAGGGACTTAAGGCTAATATTGTTTCTTCAGCAATTAAAACAAAATGTCAAACAGAAACAAATTCAAAGAGCAAGCACAATACACAACGAAAAACTACACACAAAAATATTCAGAAAAACAAACTCAATGCAACCGAATTATCAAGCAGGGTAATGCAGTGCGCACTAGCAATTCTCGCACTGTTATTTGCGTAATGTGAAAAATATCAATATAAGACAATAAAACGATTGAAGTGTGTGCATTTTAGGGGGGGGGGGGCTGAAAAATGAAGAGGGGGGCTTCAACACCCCACTTTCAACCAAGGCTGCAAACTCGAAAGAACTCGATCATTTTGCCGAACTTGAACTTAAACTTGAAAAATTTTTTTTCTGAACTCGAATAAAACTGTTCGAGTTTATTGGAAAGATATTTAAATTGTTGAAAAGAAATAAAAGATCACTACGAAATATAGTTTGTTGTTCAAATTGTGACCGCAACACTGACAATATCGATGATACTAAACAGCTGAGATATAGTCTTGAACCTACTGCACGAGTGAAATATTTTTATCTTTTTATTGCATTAGCACCGGCGGTGAAAAAGTTGTCTCGATTTTGAATATTCATCTGCGTGAACTCGAACTTGAACTCGAAAAAGCTTATATTTGTCGAACTTGAACTCGTAAATAATTAAATTAGAGAACTCGAACTTGAACTCGGACTTGCTAAAATAGGTTGAACTCGAACGTGAACGTACTCGAATAAAATTCGATCGAGTTCGCAGCCTGCTTCCAATGCCCTCGATGGTAGTAGAACCTATGTAGAACTATCCCCTCTTGGGTTAGCTGACAGTGAAAGCACCCGTTGCTTTTAACATTCTTCGACTAGTTTAGTTGTCATTTATCCTCCCATCACGAGAAACCGATCAAAGCGCTGTAACGAGCTCGCTATAAAGTTTCGGATGTCTGTCTGCCACACCAAGATGGGGGAATCCCGCTACGTGCTTTTCTCACAGCCACAGCACAACGATTGAACTTGCCGGCTTGTTCTTCGCACTGTCTCTTCAATGCGGAGCATCAAGCAGGGAAGCTGTGAAAACCAATTTGAAAGTCAGTGGTTTAACCCGACTCGGAATCGAGTTGGAGCCTACTGCTCCAGAGGCAGACGCTCTTAATTACCACTTGGCCAGGGATTAAATTTTGCTTAATTCCTCTTTTCAATTTGCTGGTCCTTAAAAAAATTGTCAAAATATAACTTTGATAAAAATTTTCCCGATGTCTGTTTTGGGATCATAATTGTAAATTCTTCTTTTGGTCAAGGTATCCTTTTTTTTCTTTGCTTTATGCTATAGAAAAATTTCTGCTACAACATCGCCTTTTTTCAGTTTCGATGTTCAGCACAGCTTGGGAAGACCATCAACAATCTGGTTGGTTAGCGAAGGAGCAAAGCATTATGTGGCCAGCGCAAGGATAGAAGACCTAGCTAAGCCTAAACAAGCTCATTCTGATTTCATTCCAGACCGCGAAGTAAGTAGCTTATTCTATTATGGAATTCCAAAGGTTTTAACCAATTCATTCTTCGACTGAAATTTCGTACCGATATCTTTCACGATATACAGCAGATCGATTAACGAACCTAGAGTCTACCAATTTGTTGTTTTCTCTGTTGAGTTTCGCAACTGGGCTCACCTCAAAGAACTCCCGTAAATTTACTACTAATTAACACAGTTCTTATTGCACATGACATCTGTTGGCCTATTTGCCTATAAGCTGAATGTATATAATTACATTCTAAATCTCAGTCAATTTACCGTTGTTTTACATGTAATTAATGTCCAAACATTTCAAAGACTTTTTGCCTTATTGTGACGCTGCTGGAGTGGGAGGATCTAGGCGGAGGAAGCAAACAGCAGTAACGGTAGTAGCCTACTACGGAAAAATCACTACAATTTCTAGACAAGAAAACTTTTACGGCCACTCTTAGCTTCAACATTAGCATCTTCAATAGGGATCGCCCGACTGCCGACAAAGCTAAAAAATCTTCGTTTTTTTGGAAAAAGATGCTGAGATGCAGTTGCAAGTATCCATAAAAACTTCTTCCTAGAGTTTTAAGTAGAGGTGGCATGGGCCGCCAAGAGATCCACTAACGAGCAGTTAACGGGTCTTTTTACTGGTCCGCTAACAGCGCAGTTCTATGTTTTGTTTCTGACGGGCATGCTTCAACGATTACCCGTTTTGCTGCGTGTGCCCTTTTCCACGCTTTTCCAATACTTATTATGAACGTGTGTTTATAACGTAATGGAGTGCGGAAATAAAAAAAAAAAAGAATTTATTAGGTTGCTTACAAGCCGCTAACCAATAATTTCGTTTTGACGGACGTGTTGACCTTTTTGTTTTCGCTCTTCACTTGATTCTGGGCGGAAAACGGTCGGCTATTGCGCCCCTCCCCCCCCTTTCAAATTTATGGGCACGCCCCTGTGGAGTTTTAAAAAAATAACTTTTTGCCAAATGATCGAGTTATGATTTAGGCTATTTAAACGTCAATTATTACGTCGTTTGAATTATTATTTGTACATAATAAATTTTTGTGACGCAATAAACGTACTGGTACCAATAATTTTTTATTCAGAAAACTTTCGCTGTAAGCCCGCAAGCGATGGAGCATGTGACTTCAGCAAGAAGCCTGGAATTGGCTCGCCCCAAGAAAAGGGTAAAAGGACCTTTCCACGAACTTGGAGATTTTAATGAAAGTATTTGGAAGGTTAGTGATGACTTTGGGTCCAGGGCAGTGTTGGGACTGGTGGGCTCCATGCTTTTCCAAAGATCTGATTTTGACGTTCGCTTTTTTCGAGTACAAAACGTGATTTAACGTCATTTTTTAAAGTCTGTAACGTTTCCAACATGGGTCATCCGTGCTTATGACCCCTAGTGCCTGCAATGTTTTTGCATGGGTACCGGTAGCCAACGTTGAAAAGCAGGAGTCTCACATCTGTTTGTCTACATGAAAAGAATTCTGTTTTTCAAGGAATGGATGTAATGTATGATTGAGCAAGAGATCTATTTATTTCCACCCATACCAGGGATGGCGAACCTTTTCCAGCAGTTGGGTCATATACAAAGCCTTAACTTGAAAAAAGGGGTCACGGACTAAATGATATTAACGAGACTTGTCAGGAATGAGCAAAAACTGGTTTTCACTATACAGAAGTTCCCGCAAACGGTGGGTGTACGAGCAAAAACAAGGTCGTGAATGCCAGAGAAAAAAAAGTTTCGCTTTTTGTCACTACCTAAATGTTTGTGAACATTTTTCTAGAAGTTTTGAAACTACAAGTGAGTCACTGAAATCTGCAAGTGGGTCACGGTGTGACCTGCGGGTCAGTGGTTCGCCATCCCTGACCTATACTGCCAACAATAACCATTAATTGATAAATTCTACTGTAGTTAATGAGACTAGGTATTCAATTATATTAATGAGACTAGGTATTAATTCTGGTTTTGTTTGGGATTGCAAGGAATAACTTAAATCTTAACTGTTCCGCGAGGGAGGCAAAAAATCTAATTGGTTCTGCGCACTGGTACATCGTGAAGCGGAAAATTACGTGTGGAACGCCAACCCGTTTTGCTGCATGCTCCGTTCCGATATTTATTTTGAGTGGTCGAGTATATTTTTGATGTTTCAGCTTTCAGCGTACACTGCCGGAAAAGTTGCATTGATTAACGAAACATTCGCTTTACAGGTCAAAAAGTCAGCAATGAGATTCACGCCATCTGAGAATTTAAATCGGCTTGCTAAACCAAAAATGCCTCATCCGGAATTTGTTCTGAATCGGGAATATCCGTTTCCTATTTCCGGAGCAGCAAAAAAAGCAAAATCAACACCACGAAGCGAGAATTTAGCTAAACCAATTAGAAGGTAAGGTAGAGAAGCCAATATTAAGTAGAACTGGAGTGGAAAGGTAGAGTAAATTGGCGTAATGGTTAAGACATCGCCGTCGGTGCAGTAGGTTTGGAGTTCGATTCCCGTCCTGGTCACATCGAACACAGTGTCGCCAACGGCTCGCCACCACTGCGACATTTTTTCGAAGCTGTGTTGCACAGGTGCTAAGTAGCGGGGATGGGCCCCGCCAATTGTTGCACGTGTCGGCCAGATACCGTGAGTGCAATGAAATGAAGATTTGTCATGCAAATTGTAGACTGGCAGCGTAATTACATTTACACATCTTCTTTCAGGTTAACAATGGACCACGTCCAATTTAATCCAGACGCATTTTTGGTTAAACCGCATGCATTGAAAGGAAAATGTTCATCAAGAGTTGAAGTTCTATCTCAGCCAGTCGAAAGATAAACAGCATTACGATGCCGACATAAATCTTACCTGTGAACGCTTACGCGAAAACACGTAGTTCTACAAACACTCACTGAATTAAAAAGGCGCTACAGTTCATGAGAATTTTTTCCCGGTATTGGCCTGAAACGTACTAAGAATTTTTTAGAGGGGAATGGAAAAAAATGCTAATCTAGTAGTTCTGTGGGTTTACAAGGATCGAAGTAGACTACTGATGCCCATTAGGGAGATTCTAGTCCCTTCACTCGCCCCCCCCATCAATCGGGTAAAACTAATCTTTCCACTGCAAATAATCTACCAGCATAATAATATTTATTTTGAAACCACAATCACTGGCATAGAGCGGCTAAAACGCAGAAGTGCGCAAAAAAAATAACGAAATATAAAAAAAGGAGAATGAAAGAGCATATTAAAACACACAAGCATATTTTAACCTGATGACAAAATAAAGCCCAATGAAATTCTACCTTGCATTTAATGCAAGGAGGGTTCCGATATCTCACATCTACCACCTCAAAAGTGTTATCTTCTCATGGCCTCTCTGAGCAAAGTATCAAAATCGTCTTCTTTGTCCATCTCGTCACTCCGACCCTTTTCATCGTCTGCATCATTATGAACAACATTACAATTACAATCCCTTCAATTCCCCCGCCCACATAAAAGCCCACGGGTTTCCTGCATCACAATAAACTTTTGATGCCATAATCACTTCTTTTAATCATGACATCAAAAAATTGTCGGCAGCGTGACCAGTGGTTTGGAGCGTCGTTTTACGACAACCATGGTCGCAAGGTTAAATGGTTCAACTCCCAACCTAGTCTCGTTGTTGCGTCCTTAGATAAGATGCTTCACGATGATTATCTCTGCTTGGTGGAATCTGGCAAGCAGCAAATTAAAGAAGTCGGAAGAAAATTTAACCGGAAAACTCGGAAACAAAGGCAACTCCTAAGCGAGTCTGAATTCGTCCTACGCATAGCGCCTCCGCCGCTTTTTTATGATAGGAGGATAGCCTTTGAAACCACTCAAACTGGACATGGTGCTTTCTTTTTGCAAACGGGAGGTAAGAAACCTATCGCGCCGGAAGACGATTTTATTAGCAATGGCCGACAAAAAGTTTCTGCACGACTCGTTTACTTCGGGTAAAAGGGATGCTGATTAATTATTTTGCTTGAAGAGCGCGAGCTGTGTTAACGTGGAAAATAATGGTGCAATCGACTTCGACCCAAATTTATCGTACTTAGCCAGAAATGATCAAGAGATTGTGCAATGGAAAAGCCGAGACTTAACTGCAGTTTTCTTTTAGCAAAGTAATTGGGTAGTAATAATACAAGCTATAGGCCCATTCCTCGAGCAATATCTCTCATTTCACTCACCATGTCAAAAAACATGACTTACCTAAATCAGAGTAGGCAACTTTACAAAACTGCCGCCTTCCACCCAAACATAAAGTATACTTCGGAACTACGTCATCGTTGCCATGTTCAATCGCTTCCATGACGTCATTACTGTATCGAAACGTCACAAACGCGTAATTGTCCCTAAAAATTAACGAAAATTAGGCATAAAAACAAGATACTGTAATGGCAAAATTACTCACTCAAAACTAAACCTACCTTCCTTTTCTATAATGTAATGTAACATCATCAATAGCACCAAATTTTTGAAACCTTGATCGAAGATACGGTTGACTGGTCACTTCACTGATGCCACCAACGTACATGACCCGACGCTGGACTATAGCGAGGTTCTGAAACAAAAAAAAAACATATTTTACTTATTGCAGTATTGCAGAAGAATGGATGGAATAACGGAAAACTTTCACTTCAGAGATAAAAAAAATTTTTTAAGTACTAGGCACTTAGTGCACCTAACATTGGCAATATTAAAAGCCAACAAAGAAACTAATTTGATTTCACGATTGCGATTGAGATGCTCACTTTTGCTTCCTCTTCTTTTTTCTTTCGAATTTTATAATCCCAGTGACATGGAGATTTGGTAAGACGTTTTGACCTTAAAAAAACAGACTTTAATGCCATTATTTCCAAACAATAGCCTGAAATCAAACAATCTTGTTGCTACTAACGCGAAAAGTTACAGCATTATAAAAACATAAATAAAGCTATCAGATACCGGTAACAATAACATATTTTTGAACAATTTAATTACAAATATAACAGTCAAGAAACAACTAAAAACACTGGACATTTCAGCTCTCTTCCGGTGACATTGCCTACACTGAGCAGGACTTATATGGTGTAAAAGACGAAGTCAGCGCAGGTTTATAGCGTTGACATTGGCATCAGAAGTGAACCAAAACGTGCGCCCAAGTATTTTTGGACTGATATATTTTTAATTTCATTTATCATAACTCCCATATGTACCGTTTCCCAAATTTTTGAACAAACACAACAGAAGTGAACGGCCGGACCTTCGAAAAAACGTATTTAACACAACACGCATTAATATATGCCATAATATTAACAAGGTATCGAGTTATAGCAAAAACTTACCTCGTTCGATATGCGGAGGATGTCGCCCCTTCTGAATCCGATGAATTGCTAACAGATGATGTTTCTTCTGATAAACTCCTGTTTGAGGCAAGAGGTTGTCTTCCAGATAAGAGATAGGAAGGAATCTTTGAGTACAGAATGCGATTATCTAAAACCGCTTCCTTTTCTTGTTGTGGATGTTGCTCAATTACGACTTGCGCTTGTTCTGCTAAATTTCTCCTCCTATCAAAAAAACTGATTACCGGACTTCTTCTTACACCTATTATGTACTTCAAGGGCATGCACGGACCGCTAGGCTATACCAGTAGTTCTTGAACTTTACAGTCCCTGAGACCTCGAAAAGATATTGTCTTTCGATAACCCTTGTCTGCACAACTGGAAAAGGAAGTGTTAAAGAAGAAACAATATAAGACTGGGACCCCCAGATCTTTTACTGGGGACCCGGTTAAGAACGACTAGGCTAGCCGATACCTCGAAAATTAAACCTTGTAAGGAAGCAGACAGGGATGGACAGATAAGGTCGGCAGTCTGAAGGGTCAATAATTGCGCTACAATAGTTGTAATCGAGCCCCCATTTCTACTGAACTTTGATATGTAGTACCGTATTTTACGGACCATAAGGCGCACTTAAAAACTTTTTTTTTTGCGAAAATTGATCGTGCGCCTTATAAGCCGGTGCGCCTAATGTATGAACCAGGTAGTGCTTTATGCTTTATTGCCTACACTCAAAACTAGTACCGGCACTATTGTTAAAGTATATACGTTACCCGATACTTCTTGAAAACCTGTGCTGTGCGTCTTATAGCCCGGTGCGCCTTATGAACAAAAATAGAATTTAATCAGTTTATTGACAGTGCGCTTTATAATCCGGAGCGCCTTATGGTCCGTAAAATACGGTAAGCGATTTTTCAGGGTCAGTCCAAGTCTAACAGCGAAAAAAGTAAGTACAAATTGAATTGGCCCCCAACTCTATCGCAAAAACATAGAATGTACTCAGTATTAAACTACTTCCATTAAGCTAAGCATTCATGCAGCCCAGGCTGAATCAACAGTCAAAACAGTTTTTAGAAACTTAATAGCCTATACCTTTTCTCATCATCTCTATCGAGTGTTTCTCTGGTAACGATCTCATCAGAGTGAGTGGGTGGTTCAGTAACAGTGTCAACCACATGGGTGCGCCCGTAACTACAAGAAACATAAGTATTACCAGTACTTGGCCAGTGTGAAATACAGGGCGTTTCAAAAGTCTTAGGCCCATTGGAAGTTCTCATATCTACTAACTATGAATGGCAGTTAGATAAAAGTTGCGCCATTTTAAAGCTAATTACATTAAGTTTTTTGTAAGGCCATTGATTAAGTTTTTTGTAAGTTTTTATGCCCTTTATAGTTTCCGAGATATTCAATGTCAAATGGTGCCCAAGACCAATTGAACATCCTGTGTGTAATAAAAATATGCTTATTCATTACTTTAGCTTTATCAGATTAATTTATTCCATCAAACCTACCACTGTCTAGTTAAAAGGGTATCATCACACGTCAGGTTAAAAATTCTGCGCAAAAAATCCAACTTTTACAAAAATGGATTTACATCGGCCGGCTAAGGCTTTTAGTAACTTCTCAATTTACAATCATAGTTTAAATCAGGGGTGGGGAACCTGCAAAGCATAGCGGGCCGCATTGATTGCATGATACATTCAGCGGACCACATTCACTCTCAATTTGAAAGTTTTGTCTTAAAAATACACAATATTACGTCGCAAATTTACAAAGCATTCATGCTGAGTTGTTTTTACTGCAAACATCAGAGACTTTTGCGCGTTTTTGACGCCACGAAAACAGCATGTAGTTGAATGTAAAACAGTGTTTATGAAATCTTAACGTTTTCTATTCTACCAGTTTGTTGTACACTTCACAAAGTTCTGACGCGGGCCACATTTAAAACTTAAGCGGGCCGCACGTTCCCCTCCCTTGGTTTTAATCATACGCAGTGTGCTCAGTATACACCCAAGCATTGTAACAATGACGCATGAGAGTGTTCAAAAGCTTGTAAGACAATAACAAACCAATGAAAGTTTTTTAAATCAACTTGAAAAAATTTGGAACTTTGCAAACGCTTTCTTAAATTTATTAGTTCGATAATTATTAAGAACAACGATTTTAGAATTTTATAAAACAATGTCGTAGGTTCCCTACCCATAGTATGAAGGTAGACGTGAGTAAAAAGTATCTTCCGGATCAATTACAGCACCTTCCGGAGTGCAACTTATTTCTTGCTCCATTCCAACGTCGATGAAATTTGCGCTGGATCCATGAACAGCTGGATCTTCCCTAAAAATGTTTCAAAAATACAAAACAAAGGTTCCAATGCGATGATCAGAAATTAATAGATTATTATAACGGTAATAAATTAGTTTACTTTGGTAAAAAATCAACGTTTTCGCTCAGTTGTTAAGCACAACGCCATCGGTACGGTAAATCTGGAGTTCGATTCCTAGGCCGGTCAAATCGAACAATGTCGCTGACGGCTTGCCCCCGCTGCGACGTTTCTTCGGAGCTGTGCAGCCCAAGCGCTAAGACGCGGAGATGAGCCCCGTCACTCGTTACTCGCTTCGGCGTAATACTGAGCATGAAGATTTTGCACCCAGTCGTAGTCGCAAATGGTCACACCTTGGCGCTAATTTTCCGCTGCTAAAATAATGAGGTAGTTTGTTATATTCGACATTTTGAGACTCATCGGAATTAGGATCTTCATCAGCACCTGCGAACACAAAAGTTTAACTGTTACAAGCAACAACTGGGGTAGACAAAATAGTTACCTACTTGCAACAAATAGAAACTTGCATTAACAACGCATCTACGTCACTGGAAGTCATACACAACACGACCATTGCATACGAATTTTAATTGACCAGCAGGATTTGTTTTGCTTTTTGACCAACAACGAGGCTAATATCGAACTGCGACCGAAAGATGATCAAATCAGGCGCCCGCTATTTGCCAGTCAAAAAAAGATTTTATATACCACTACAACAGAAGTTATTTCGTTGCTAACGTGTCAAATTAATTGCTACCAGTAACAGAAGAGCACGTTTGAAAACCGCAGAAAAGGCTAAACGAGGCTATGAATTTGACTAACAACGAGGCTAATATCGAACTGCGACCGAAAGATGATCAAATCAGGCGCCCGCTATTTGCCAGTCAAAAAAAGATTTTATATACCACTACAACAGAAGTTATTTCGTCGCTAACGTGTCAAATTAATTGCTACCAGCAACAGAAGAGCACGTTTGAAAACCGCAGAAAAGGTCACGTGATGATTTTGTCCAGTCACAATCGCCTTACTTTTGCGAAGAAGTTTGCCGCTGTACAAGTAGGCTGGTAGTTTGTTATAATATTGTTCATCTGCCGTAGCATCACCAGAAACCGCAGTTGTCTCTTTAACAGACGATTGCTGCAAAGATTAAAATTTTTGAATAGAAGCAACACCAACGCTTTAATTCAAACCACTCTCAAAGTTTAAATAGCGCGACTGTATCTGCTAATATTTTGTGACTTTGAGCTTTTGGCATAGGCCTCCATCTTAGCTTAAACGCATAATAACTCATTATATAGCTCCTTTTCCGCAATCCTAGTATTTCAACAAAATAAGGTTCAAATGTGCGCTTAAACAAAAAACACGCCTAACTTTCCAAACCGATGAAACAAATTCCTGGTGAGTGAAATAAAAAAAAAAGAGTTCAAATATCAATCAATGAACACTTACACTGTCGATGATTTCTCGCTTATTTTCGGAATTTTCACTTCCACAGTATATCATTTTTGTAGATGAACACGTTGTATGTACGGCTGGTGAACAGCTGGTTGTGGTTGGATTGACACTCGCAACAGAAACTAGTTGAGAGTTAACAATTTTGCCGACTTCTGACGGGACCGTCATAGCGTCATCACGCCGGCAATTTTCAACTGCTTGTTCTACCAAGCTGTCAACAGTCGATTTGACTACTGAGTTTAAATATTGATTAACCGGATTTTGGAGAGCTTGTTCAGCATTATTACTAGAATGTTGGCTTGACGAAGACTTTTGTTGAAGTGCTGATGAGGGTACTGCTAAAGTCTGGTCGGATTGTTTGTTGGTAATACAGTTTTCGTAAGTCGAAAAATTACAGTGGGCTGTTTTTACTTCTGAATTTGAGGTTGAAACTTGTGTATGTGGATATGACATAGTATTTGCGACATTGTTCGATTCCGAAGGATCCATGGTGTGTGAAGCGGTAACCACAGCACCGCATGACGTCATTGGAGAAACAGTGTCAGTAGAGGATTGATTTTTCTTCATGTTTGTGATCGTGGCAAGCAACTTCTGCAAAGTTTTTTGCTGTTGGGACGTTGACGACTCGTCTTGAGATCCCTGTAAGATAAAACGTCACTTCAAATAAATGTATTAGATACTAAAATAATAAACTTTTCAAATCCAAATACGCACACTTCGCGACACACAACGATTCGAGTTATCAAGCGAGCATACTGTATCATAATATATACTCATAACTCACATAAAACCAACGCCTGGTTAAATTAACCAATGATGCAGAATAGACACCGCTCAAAAACAGAAAATATTGCTTTAAAAACGGAAAATACATGATATCACAATAATTTTCACTCTTAAATCAGCACACAAAAAAAATGGAACTTTGACTTCCACGACTGAATTGAACCCAAATGAATGTAAACTTCACATACCTGCTGCTGTTGCTGCCTCGCTAATGCGGTGAGGATTTCTTTCAATTGACCAGTGACGTTGCTCAAAATAAGGGATTTCCCCTTGCTTGACGTCATCAGCTTGAAAGTAGGCGACGCAGTTTGGGGAGAAACCGGATTGCTTGCATCATCTGCAGTTTGAGTAGAATGCGAAACTCCAGATATTTTGGCACTTAGGTTTGATTTTGTAACTGATAGTTTTTTCGCAGAACTAGTGGAGGTGTGAGCGCTGGATGAAGCAGGGAGACTTGAGGTAGTTGGAGGCTGTTTGCCCCCAGACGTAACAAAGGTACGAGTAGTTGCAAAGGAAACAGGGAGTTTCTGAGAAAGGGTCACAGCATTTATAATTGGGGCGTTCTGTTGGGCGGGAATTCGAATCACCACCATTGGCGCACTTTGATGTGGGCCTGTTGGTGATGATGTCACAGCCGCTGTATGAATTTTTCCACCACTTTTTACTTGAATAAAAGATTGAGACAAAGTAGCTGGTTTGGTCTGTTGAGCAGCTGGTCTGCCAGAGCTAACATTCAAAGTCAACGGTGATGCAGCTTGCACAACCTTGACAGTGTTTGTAAGAGCTCCTGACGTTGAAGCAATTATCTCACACGAAGGAGACATGGAACTGCTACCAGATTTGTTTTGCAAATTAGCCAAGTATTCTTGAAACTTTTGCAGCTTCATGGTTGGTTTTGGTGGTATTTTTAGGCTGGTTAATGGTGTATTAGTCTGAGTATGATTTGTTGCCGATGAAGTGGTATGTACTACACTAATCGAGTTTTGGGGCCCAGTACATTTTCGTAAATTGATGCGTTGGGGTTTAGGTGAATTTGTGGGACTGTTTGGAGCGCTTCTGGTCCCAGATCGTACCCGTTGCAAATATTCTTCCCACTGCACCACCCTGGTGGTGTCACCATTGGAAAGAGATTCGCTGGACAGACCAATTCTTGATGGTACACTTGAAATACAATAATCATGGTCCGATGATGGTTTTTCGTGACATATTTGACCAGTTGGTTGGCAAACAGGTTGGTCTTTTTTCACAGAATCATCTTGGCTGGTACGTAATCGTTTTTTTGGCAACGGCTCAATTAAAACAGTTCCTTTGCGTTTATCATTAGTGGGTCGAAAGGCAAAAGCTGCGGTCTCTACAACACACAAACGTGGTTAATTAGAGATCCTAGCATTGATTTTATTCCACTCCGAGCCATGCTACATTATTGCTACTGAAAGTTTAAAATTGACCGATGATCAGTCAATATATTTCGGCACCAAACTTACCAACAGCTAGCCAAAATTCAATAAATGACCCTCAATATTAGAGATCCGACGTAGTAGCTTCAAAGTCAATTTTAAGAAGACTTTACCGTTTTGTTAATTAAAACTACGCCAACAGAAAAAACAGTTGATCGTTTACAGTAGTTGAGCTGTGCAAGCAATATTGCGCATTTTCAAGAAAAAACGAAAACTCTTTACCTTTTCTGCTTAAATTAAAATTGAAATTTTGAGTGGATTCGTGTTCAAACATGTCCAATAAACTATTCAAATCTGGAGCCACTATCACTAAAAAAAATGAGCGTCAATTTTTCTGAATGCTCAACTCGCTTTACATAATATACTACAATCACAAAGAAACTTATCAACAAGCGCATACGTTTACTACTCCTTAATTCCATCTACGTTGTAAGTGTGCTACGTCCTTGTAGTTTTCCCGGAAGATAACGGCTAAAATTATCCATATAAAAATGAAAATTTTGTAGGTGCCTCAACTGTGGGGATTTACAGGGTGGTAAAAGCAGTTAACGGTCAAGGTAAATTTGCACAACGGCTGAAGGGATGGAAAAAGAAGCGAGATATGTTGGACGCACTAAGTTTTTAAACCACACACTATCAAAAAAAAACGGCAAGTTGGCGGGGAAGTTAAAGATATCGCTATGGTTGTGGAAGGTCGGTGGTTCGGTCAAATCGGATGCAGTCACGCCCATGGCTAACCATCGCTGCGACGTTTCCTATAAACTGTGTTGCCCAGGCGCTACGGCGCGGAGATGGGGTTCGCCACTTGTTACACGCTTCGGCGTGATACCGCAAGTGCAATGAAGATTTGACATGACTTTTCAAAACCACGAACTTACTATTTTCAGTTTTTCTGTCCATTTGTAGAGTAGCGATGGAAGAATGGGAAATCGGATAGATTTTCGTAACTTGTAATGGTTTTCTACACAAGAAAATGCTCTAATGCTCCGCATAACTTTTCGACTCTCAAATTGTCATAAGCCAAATTGTCGTACTCACTTTGGAACAATGCTTGAACCAGAGCGCGAGTTTTTGGATGAATTAGTCTTTTGGTTACCCGACCTTGAATTCGCTTTTTTCTGCTGAGTCATTGATGCTTCGGGTTCCGGAGAATTGACGCGGCTCACTGGAGCGGAACCGTACTGACGTTGATAGTTTCGGGCGTTCAGCACACGGGTTTTATGCTTGGTCGTGCCAGCACACACTAAAACATAATGCACAAGGTTTGTTTCTGTTTTAAATCTTGAGATCATTAATTTAGAGGGGTAAAAAAGTAGTAGACCTAGTAATGGTTTTCATTTCCGCACCGTCGACACAATAAAGAATACGAGACAATGAAGGAAATATAACAACGGTACAAGAAAAGGGAAGAGGCAGTAAAAGATTAACGTTATGGCATGCAGGTAGAAAAAGAGAAGTTAAAAAATGCTAGAGTAGGCATGGTCGCAACACCCCAAGTCGAGAAACGAAATTTGCTTACAAAAAAATGCGATAAAAATGACGATCAAACAAAAAAGTCAACAAAAGCATCACAGCTACCACTACTGCCAAGAAGCTAAACATTACTAATTTTGGTGCATTTTACTAGTACGCACAAGAAAATCTCGCAATGGAAATCGCAAACATTTTGTCAAAATAATAGCGCTATTGCTGGGAAAAGTACCAAAATTTCAAACCTTGATGACTAAGCGTCGAATTGGACGATTCGAGATGTTTTAGCAGTTCAGTAAAAGGCTTCTTCGGTATTTTTTTCTTTTTCATTTTCCTGCTTTGACGTTGAATCTCCCGAGAATTGCCGACGTTTCCCAAAGTCTAACAGCGCATCACAGGTAGCAAGGTTAGAAGTAATTACGGTTTCAAGCACAAGAATACTTCACCTTCTCAATGTGTTCAACGTTGTTGCTGATGGCGTCGATCTCTTTCCGGTAATTGTCATTGGGATTCAACAGTAGCTGCCTCAACTGCAACATTATTTGATAATTACACTACTAACATAAGTCAAAGCATAGGCAGCGCCTGGTAACTCTTTAAGCAATGGTTACAAAGTTTATTTCTGTTGTCGTTATTGAACAAAATGTAAACATTGAACTGCGTATTGGATTGTGCCACCATGTAATCCCACTAAAAATAGAAACATCATTATCTCTGCTGTTTTCGAACGAAAAGATAGTACAGTGCAGTGATGAAACTTTAAAGAGCTTACGCTCTTCAAGTGAGCGAGATCTCTCCCATGATACTTCGACACATAACACACAGACGCAAACGCACAAAATTACAAAACAAGCATTTACTCTATTTTTAGCCCCACCCAGCAACCCATTTACGAGGAAAGCATTGTGCCCCCCTAAACACGTTGGGTGGGGTTAAAAAAACAGCATTGTTCCCCTACCCCTCTTTTGACTTGGCCTTTCAGTAAAAAAAGAACAAGTGTTGTTAAGTGACCGAAATATACCAGATTATTTTCATTACTTATAGTTTATGCTTCCCTACTTTTCCAATTTCTCGCAACGCCACTGTCCCCCCACCTTTTAAAAAATCGTTAATCCGCCCCAGGTAACAATTTATAGGGATGTGCCGAGTCGAGTCCGAGTACTCGGCCGAGTAATAAGGCATTACTCGGACTCGGCCGAGTATTAATTGATACTCGGCCGAGTATTAAACCATTATCATTTTGACATTTTTTTTGCTTTTTATCTGAATTTGAGTCGAAATTGGGACTACTACGGACGTGATGAGCTTTTCTTTTTTTGCTCTTCACCTGATTTTGAGTTCATATTTTGACGTTGTAGATACTCGGACTCGGATTCGGCCGAGTAATGTCGTGAATACTCGTTACTCGGCGAGTCCGAGTAATTTTCCTTGAGGCACATCCCAACGATTTATTGATAAAAAATGCTTTTTAACTCTTACCACCGACTCATTGGCATCCGATTTCTCCTCATCCATGTCTACTTGTTCATCAACGGATACAATTTCCTCTTCTTCCGGAGATTGGAGCGGAGTTGTATTTCCTGCTCCAGTGGAAAGCTGATCCGTCATCATCATTGAATCCATAAATCCTCCTCCAGTGGAGACAGGAAGGGAAAGATCATCGCTCGGATGAGTGATTCCGAGAGAAGACGACAGAGAAGCGAGGTCGGACATAGTACTGCTCTCAAAATTTTCCATTGAGCGATGCAGAGCTTCCAGTAGTCCTTCCTCATGATGCTTGGAAAAATCTTCGCTCTTCAATAAATTAAGTAATTTAAAAAAAGAAAGGATAAAATACAGATCGATCAAGCAAAGATTCCAATGCAAAATTGCACTATCCTGAATTAACCAGTTATTAAAAACAATAATTTAAAAAATCAAACCAAATCTTCATTACACTCGCGGTGTTGCGCCAAAGCTAGTAACGAACGGCGGAGTCCACCTCCGAGGCTTAGCGCTTGGGCACAGCTCCGAAGAAACGTCGCAGCGGTAGAGACACTGCATCCGATTGATCGGAACGGGAATCGAACCTTTTACCTCCGGACCAATAGCGATGTCTTTAACCACTGTGCCAACCGGACAATATTATCAAGCCAATGCACAGAATACCGAAGGTTTGATATGATAATGTCAAAATGCACTATTATACTATTCACCATCAACGGTGAGTAGAGCCAAGTTACAAAACATCGTGACACTCACCGGAGTTTTAACTTTGGTTTGATAATGCTGCTGCGTAATTTCCGAATTTTCGGAGCAAAGGTGACTCAAATCTTCGATGTATCCGCCATCATAAACGCTTAAGGACGCAGATTCCAGTCCTCCGGAGACAAAATCTCCGGCATCTCCAACATCCAAGATCTCATCCAAGTCCGGATAATCGTGGGATACGTTCAATGACGTCATAATACGATTCTTAACTACTTCATCGGGATGTAACTAAAAAAAATCCCTAGGTTACACACAATGCGAGTGAAACCCGTAAATTTCTAATTCGCTAAAAGCGACCACTGTCATACTGCTGTTCATTACGGCAGCCTTGCTTTAGAGTACCAAATGCCTATGATTAGCCGCCAAGGCCGACAAAAACGCTGCCTGTATATAGCGTTACTTAGGTTAAGTGAAAAGCAAAACAACATACCCACAAAGATGAATCACTCGAACAAGTTTGACTCGGAAAAGAATAAGAAGCAACTAATTCCGACATATTTAATTATGTAACAAATAAATTGGGTAAAACCTAAAATATTTAAAACGATAAAACCAATTTAAAAATCGCACTTTTATTGCAAACAAAATCAAAGAATCTTGAGAGTGGCAAACAGTAATTTTCTGACTGTAGCATCGCTTATGGCGAAGTACCCATATTGGTTTGTCATATCATTTCTTTTACTGCTCATGAATTCAACTATCACTGCGATTATTTTGCATGGCCTGATGTTCCTAGCCAAACTAGGTAATTATTCTCACATTATTTTTTGTAAACAGTTGTTTTTTGCTGTATCTAAACAGCTTCCATGATCAAAACAAGTAACAGATGTACAAAATCTCGTAAAGTGTAATGACAGGAGTAAGGTTTTGCAAAGCTTCAGATCTTAGAAGACTTGCTACCAGGCAAGTTAACCAAACACTGACGTTTTGGCGCTGGGAATGGGAATCGTTATATTTCGTCGCAAGGTTAATTCAACATAATTATGCTTCAAATGAAAATGCCTAGTTGGCGCATTTGTCCTGATTTGCTCCAGCGCGAGAAATATTTCAAATCGACGCGGTAACGAATTCAGAAACGTAATCAGTAAAATAAATGCGTGGCAACACGTGTAGCTGGTTACGCCATCAATCGCTAGTAGGTAATGTTGGCCGGCTGTAACAAGTAACACCGCTACAAGGCATTTCACTCAACCGGCGCCGGCGAGTACGCTAGTCCTGCGATCTTGTTGTAGCTCAGTTTGTTTCGAAATCTCTATGCTGCGGCTAAAAGGATGCGTTATTTACACGGAATAACATCATTATTCACTGTTTCGACTTAGAGCAAGAACGTGAAAAAATAAAAGCACAACGGAAAATTACTACTCAAACAATACAGATCAGCATCCTTAACGATTTTATATTAAACTTTAAGCGTTAATTGACTAACTTTGCTTAGCAGCAATCACGATAATTCACTGCTCTTCAGCCTACTATCGTAATAACGTGCTCTCACTCAAATCTAAAAGTTCAAAACACCGCCAAGCAACTGTTGTAGAGCTGCACTACCAATTTTGCAGCAAAACTTCATCGGCACAGACTACCTACAGCGCTTAAACCGGTGACTGATCTTGCAGTCGCTAGTGACCTGAGTAGTTTAGCAGAGCAAACGATTTACAAGCTACAAGCGCCCGGCAACGAATCCTGACATCTGCGCTGCTGCATTTGAGGACATATGGTATCGAAAAGCCATCAAAGAAATGAATACATTTGCAATTAATTAACGCCACGACTTATACTTAAAGACAAATCCAGATTGTTTCAGAGCTTTATATACAGCCAACCAAGTAGGCCCGCAAATCGAACTAAAAACAAAAAAATATTACATTTAGTTTTTTTCACCATTGACCACACCATTATATTAAAATAAGTTAACACGGTTAAACCAATATATGAAAAGTTTTTATATTTCAAGTGACTCCCATATTTTCGAAGCAAATTATTATCGTATATAAGCTATCGTCACAAAACGCAATTGTATCCAGGAAGGCAATAAAACTTATTTCAACTCAACTACTTGGCACAAGCAAAAAAGTGTATCCAGATATTAACGCTCAACTCGGGCCTTTGCTATCAACTTAATATTGTCATTTCTAAATAACTTCGCATGCATAATGCCGAGCCTTAGCGCTACAGCGCAAGTAGAATTTGAATACTGCGCAGCAAACTCAGACGTTCAGATTGAAGCCGATACGAAGTTATCTCAACGTTTCGCAATGTCACAGCAATCTATACGTCATGATGACCTATTAGGTCACGAGCTGTAGCTGATGACGTGCATCATATTTGTACAAGTCTTCGTAGCGTGACGACATGACTCAATACATTCGTTGCTTTTCTCTTTACCGCCCTTGATCACTAAATAAAGGAAACATTGGCTATTAGCATGTTTTGCTAATCTCTGCAAAATATTTTAGACAACTGACAAGGTGTTTTGCAATCTATGGCAAGGTGTGCCGGAAATAACGCAAAAACTGTGTTAATTTTTTTCATTTTGCGAAATATTTTTTTATAGCACAGAGGCAATTTTTATCATTTATATAGCTCTGAAAGGACCATGCAACGTTTTTTTTTTTTTGAAATCTCCAAAAATACATTATATACTATGGACAAGTCTTGCAACCAATGCGAAACTTAATTCGGTTATTCAGAACCTATTTCTAAAATTTTGAAAATTGCTCAAGTTCCTAAGGGTTTCGAAGACAAAACGTCTGAGTTGTCTAAAAATTTCACAAGAAGAATTCGCTCAAATTTCAATTTAATAAATACTTTCGCAAGGTATTGCAGAGGTAATTATGCTCCAATTTCTTACTGGTAAGTTTGTTTTTACCTAGAAGTTTAATACATGGCATCACACACTTTCCAGTGCACTAATTTACAAACTACCATTACTTTTACGTAGTGAAAGTTTCACAAATACTATCGGACCCAACTTGCGATTTGCCAGTTGTAAACTGCAAACATCAAAGAAATTTACGCTGTTTGCAATATTTAACAGAAGGAACACAAAAAAAATTTACAAAAATATATGATTAAGATGACACAACTCTGCAATACTCATACAACAGAATGTTGAATGTACAACCGCGAAAACACTTGAAAACGTCTCTCTAGCTGATCATAATCTTAATAATTTCAATGGCTGAGCCTTGCGATTGTTTTAACTTCCGCTTATTTCACACAATAAAGCAACGAGCAATGAGCTTTATAAGAAGTGCAGCCAACAGTAATCAAGCGGGCTGAAACTAGCAAAGTTTAGAACGAAATCTAACTAATTTGCATACCAGTAACATTATGCTGGAAAACTTGCAAGTTTTCGAAGGTAATAACTTCCTCAAAACTCAAAAGTTGTCATCACATGCACGTGAATCAAACATGTGTCTGTAGTTTCGCAAGTAAAAAAAAAATAAATGTAAATGGTTTAGATGTTCCATATCATATTATGCCCACCAAGACGCTTTCTCGGGACAACAGAGTAATAAAAAAAAATCAATCAATAACAACAAATGAAAGTTTAATCAAGACTTAAATAAAGCGAAGTCAAATGAGTTTACTAAGAACAAGTATTCTTATTAAACTACAAAGTTACCACCATAAATGATAAACCACATGTGTCAACACCTACCTTTTTACTTTGCCAAGGATATATTAAAATATTCTTGATAAATCATATCATCGTTTCATTAATGTAATTAAAACATACACTGAAAAAGAAGCATTTGGAATGTTTTGATTATTTTCACATACTAGGTACCTACCGGTTGGCAGAGTGGCTAACGACATTTCTATTGGTGCTGGAGGTCTGGGTTTGAATCCCAGGCTGGTCAAATCAGACACGGTGTCATTAACAGCTCGACATTAAGCTGCAGAGGTGAGCTCTGCCAATTGTTACGCACTTTGGCGTATTATCGCAACTACAATGAAGATTTGATTTTTAGCACAACTATTTCAGCATGGAACAACTTCATTAAGACAGGAGTTTTAGAATTCGGGTGAAAGTTTAAAGCTTCAGGTGAGGCTTAGAACTATGGGTTACTGAGTAAGTTAAGGCCACGGTTTGGAATTTTAATGACAAATTGGTCGAATGCAAAATAGTCAAATAGTCCTGCACTCTGCTCAAACCATCTATATGCGTGCCTATTTTTTTTTTTTTTTGTTCATAAAAAATTAAAAACTGCGGTTATGATTCTGACTCTTTTCAGCAGCCTTTTGCAGAAAAACTTTCAAGAACTCAAATTTAGCTCATGATAACTCATGCAGGTTTCTTTAGGTCTCATGCGACTTGGCATGCTGTTAAATCAATCAGAAAACAACTTTTAAATCTGGTACCATCCAACTTTTAAATCTAAGCAAGTATCTACAGTATATGAGATTGAAACACAAAAATTTGGAAATAAATCCAAATATTAAAAGTTACAATGGGTAAAAATTAAATTCTATTTTGGTTGGGTAATTTAATGTTTAAACAAAAAACTAGTTAAGTTCACGAAAATGAAACATAACCTACAAAAACAATTTTTAAATCAAAATTTTCTCAGCTATTAAATGCATTGGCAATCTAAAAGTGGAATAAAATTTATTTGAGAATCAAAAAAATTCAAAATGATAGAGAACATCTTCTGACAATATTAAAATGATAGAGATAGGTGAAAAACGAGTTCTAGATTATATATGTAATAATAATAATACATATGTAAGATAATGAGATTTACCTTTATTTATGTAGCATGTGGTAAACAACAGGGATATGATTTTACTTGAAGACAGGCATGAAGCTAGAACAGTTAATTTAGAACATACCAGTATGTTTCTTATGTCAGCTACTAAAGTTTGGAATGCATAAGGCCTACCATTTTGTATCAGAGAAATGGATACTTTGCAAACTTTCCGTTGTAAATCACAAAGCGTCATTATGTTGAACTGGCTTTTCATCATGTATTACGTGATGTTCAGTAGGTATGCTCTTTCACGTGTTCTGTATACTCAGTACTGCATATAAAAAATCGGTCACCAAATGAAATTAAAACTAAAGTTTGGAATGCTTTAGGCCTACCATTTCGTATCAGGGAAAAGGTTTACTCTTTCACATGTTCTGTATATAGAAAATCAGAAAATAGGTCACCAAATGAAATTATAATTAAAGTTTGGAATGCTTTAGGCCTTTACCCACTGCCCAGTAGTGTATGCATATGTGTTATACATCATCATTATCCAGTTTTAATCTGTTTTCTCCTTGTCACAGAAGGTGGCCGAATATACCTCAACCCACTGCAATTGCTCTCACACCTTCCCTCCATCTTGTTTGATCTGCAGCGTCCTTGATCTTCAACCAGACTCTCTTCCACCTTGTTACAGTTATACAGGGTGACCCAAAAAAACGGGCCCCGTGTATTTAGAATAATTAGAATTGGGTTCCGTTTTTTTTGGGTCACCCTGTATGTTAAATGCTTTTTATCTGCTATGACTAGGGTTGTGCATGACGTGTCCTGGTCTCTTAGTCAGATGACTATCTATGCAAGTGTTTTTATCTTGGGGGCTTCATTCTTATTTGTAAATACTTTATCATACACAATTATTAAATGATAACATTAGACATGTTTCATAATAATTGGAAATTACTACCCTGTGATCCAAACAAATTTGAAAAGGTGTTATATACTGGTCCTATTTATAGGAGCTTCACCGTCTTGGGGCAATGTAACAAACAATGATACTGTTACATACATTCTGCTTTACTGATTATGGGCAATTTGTCCAGTTAACAACAAACCATGCGATCTGTGATAGACTACTGGTTCAATTTTAATTCAGCTTAGGTAGGAAAAATCATATTCCCAGAATATTTCCATGCACTGAGCATATGATTGTGTTTTTCCATTCTGATGATTTAGCAGTAGTAGTAGTAGTGTCTTTTATTTCTGCGTCGTCAAAATAAACAGAACACAGCAATGCTGAATATAGGATTTTAACTACAAACGAACACAGAAAAGGGAAGAAGCAACAAAATGATTAACGTCGTAACATGCCAGCGAGAATGAAACTTGAAGATGAGGGAATTAGTATGCATCACTGCAACACCTGGCTGAAATAAAGTGATTAAGAGAATCACTAAGCAGCAAACTGTTGCTAAACTGTGAAAGTTATTTGTTCTACAGTTTAGTCTACAATAGGTATACTGTACTGCAGACTGTATATATACTGGTAGACTACTAATATATACTGTACTAGGATTGCAAAACCGATGGCCACCAAAAACCGTATGGGAAGGATATGAGACCATATGAGATCACAGTCCCGTACGGTTTTTAGTTCAGCCAATGCAAAACTTAGTTTTGGCTTACAGCTGAACAGTGAAATAAAGGCATGAGAAAAGTGCAGACTAGGACCAGTTGTCAGTATAGAATAAATGGTATCGGTAGCAATTGCCAATTGTGACATCATACCAGTACTTGCTTAACAATGTCAATGATTGATAGACAGTAGAAAACATTATCCATAACTCACAAATGATTAGGCTATCCCTTCATCTTCTGACCATGACAGTACTGTCACAAACCAAATGTCATAAGTATGCACATCACACTGCGAAGTATATATGCACATCACCTGCACTTTCATCAACATTTTTTATTTCAAAGTGTTTTACAGAAGCTTAGCCTGTTACTGTGTTAGCCCTGTGACACTAACACAGACCAGACAGTTATTGCACACCGTACCAGTAGGCTAAACTGATAGATTATCGATACTAATACTAGACCTAGCCGGGTAACATCTAGCATCAGCCCCCAGGTTTGGTTAGGGTTTGGTTCAGTTACAACCCTAACCAAACCTAATCCTAACCAAACCTGGGGGCTGATACTAGACGTTACTGCACCCGACCTAGCCTAGGCATGAAAATTTCCCAGCTAATGCTATTTGCATGCCTGGGCTAGTAATTTTCATGCCAAGGCTCACAGGCTCAGGGCTAGGCTTATCGATACTGAAACACTATGCATCTACAGTCTCGATCTAAATTCTTTCCAAGAGATTTCAATACCTATAGCCTATCTTTCACTGAAAATGACACTAAACAGCCGCTGAACAGAAGCTGCCTAGCGTACATCTGAATGACACAACACAGTCGGTGGTACTGTAGGTACCGGTACCTAATAATGCTGATGCATTGGTGGACCAGCTGGTCTAGTAACCTGGTAACCTGCCAACTCCTCTCTGGAAGTTAGCCTACCGTTTCTAATTTAACGAGCATTCGTCCACAACAGCAGATAATCCAATTCTCGTGGGCTTTAGGCCAGGTTCTTGTTTCTAGGCCTACCAGTAGTTTATGCATCATATTCAACTTTTTGATGTCATATTAAAAAAGTGATTGTGACATCAAAAAATTGATTGCAATGCAGAAACTAGAATTAAAAACTGTGGGCGAAGGCCAATAACCCACAAAAATTGGATATGTGGACAGGGTTATCTGGCAATAGACTAGGCTACAAGCTACTACGCAGTACGCTAGATCTTGACATCACCGAATTCGGCATAGTCTCTAACTACTCAACGAATTCGGCAAAATCAAATTACCGGTAACACCATACCGGTTCTGGTGCAGACCAACGACTGAAAAGTTTTATAGTCTAACCGGCGTAAAGGATTTCGGTAAGTTACGAAATGGTTGAAATCAATGGAATGGAACATTTTTATTCTTCGATAGATAACATTTTGTAATTAGTGCAATGTAAGCTTTCGTTTGCACTTAATTTCATGCGATTCTTACTCAAAAAATTTTCGCTATGACGTCATGATTCAAACTTTGGGGACTTCTGCCGGGGGTAAACATCGCTTTTGGGTATGAGCTCAAACCGCTCCTGGGTATGAGCTCAAACTGCATCCGGTTGTGAGCTCATCGTTGATGAGTCGGATTAATGAGGGTACCTTATCACAACTCCCTCCAGGTCACCCTTGGGCAAGGTGTAGTACCTGTAAGCCCCCCTCAGCAAGGGTTACGTGCCTGAAACGGTTAGTACTAAATCTATTGGGAATTAAAGGATAAAGGGCTGCTGTACCGTGTAGGCATACATAATAGCTGCATTTTTTTTGCGTATGTATTTGTTTTTGATTTAGGTTGTGCAACCATGCACAGTTATCCGTAACTGGCATGTTTCAACGTTTTGCGTTTTTGTTGCATATTCTTTTTTCTGTGCCATTTTATTTTCATGCGTTATTCTGATTGGTTATTGTTGACAGTCAGAAATAAAAGTTGTGATTGATTGATTGAAACAGCCGAAAAAAATTCTGTCACCTACCATTTCGTAATCAGTGCAATGTAAGCTTTTGTTTGCACTAGGCTAAGTTTCATGCGATTCTCGAAATGAATTTTTTTCGCTATGACGTCATAACTTGAACTTTGGGGGCTTCTGCCGGGGGTAAGGCAACCGAAAAATTTCTGTCACATTTCATTTCGTAATCAGTGCAACGTAAGCTTTCGTTTGCACTAAGCTCCGTGTGGTAGTCTACCTAGAAAAGATATGCAAGCATCGGTGGCGTAGCCACGGGGGGGTGGGGGGTTAATTGCAACCCCCATTAAGCCTCAAATGATGTCATACTTTACTTCTTTTTCTGATATTTATTTTGAAGAGCTCGATACTTTGTTATGGATAATCTGGTTTTGTAATTGTCATAATAACAAGAATTGCGTAGCGTTGTTTCCTGAATCTTGTTCTTTGCCGTTATGCTTAAATAATGAAGCAATGACGCTATTTTATTAGCAGGGCAGTGCCGTTCTTGTACATGCAACTGCTCTCGGCCCCTCAGACCTTCCGTAGAAATAGGGCTAAACGATTTCAAGCAGCAATGATACTGTAGCTCAAAAAAGAACTAATTCGCTAACATTTGAATATCGTTTTATCAGTTTCACCAGAAAGCACTCTTTTTGACTTCCTTACAGCAATCGTGCCTTAACTGCCTTGTGTATATTTAGTTTAAAACATCTCTCTTAAATTTGAGGCCATCTTTTGTTATTATGGGCCTATCAACTAGGGGCTGATCCATGGGGCAGTGGCGTACGCAGAATTTTTTAATCAGGGGAGTTTCAGTGACGTCACATGATGATGACGTAAGTTTCTGTGACGTCACAGCTATTATGATGCCATAACGAAAACAGTCCAGATATTTCGACTATAACAAAAGTCTCGTCAGCCTTGCTACCAGTCCAGATATTTTATTCACACTTTTGCTTGATTGTTTGCGCTTCATTTAGGAGCGAAACGGTTTCGCTAAAACTCATGCTGTCAATTAATCCGTGGTTAAAAATTTACTGAAAACATTTTAGTTGACCTCATTTTTGGGCCATAGGAAGGTTAACTGACAAAAGTAGACTAGCTTTCGCAACGTCACAAACAGGGTGTAGCCAGAGGGGTAAAACAGGTAATTGCTTTCCTCCACAAAAAATTTTTTCAAGAACCTATCTTGATGTAAACAACACATATAAACCTTGATAAAAACATTTAATATGCACTCATTATTATTAATAAATGTCCCGCGAAACTGTTTGCTTCCGTATAGCTGTGATGATGCCTTTTACTATCGTTTAAGTACTGCCACTAATTTCAAAAATAAGCCCTCCGTGATTAGTTGGTCAGTTAATTGGGTCACAAGCTGCTATTTTGAGTTGGAAAGTAATGCATCTGCTTTTTTGTTACAGCATGCTTTTGTTACGTAAATATGTTAGGCCTACGATGTTGGTTCGTTTTTGTTGATGTTTTTTTTTGTTTTTAATTTGTGTGTGTTAATGTGATGCTACCGGTCATGCAGCCATGTTCAGTCAGTTTCGATTGGCATGCTTCAACGCTAATCCGTTTTGCTGCATGTTCCGTTTTCCGTGCCAGTATTCGTTCATTTTACTGTTTCAGTGTATTTTAATGCTTTTGGCGTACGGGAATAAAAGTTGAATTGATTGATTGATTATGAAAGGGGCAGTTTCCCGTGTCTTGAAAACTGAAGACAGTAAAGCATGAGAACAAACTGCCCTCCCTTTCGAAACATCTTTAAATTACAATAAATTACGCGCGAGCAAGGAATCTCTAATCATGTGATTAAGGTCAAAAACAGTGTCGATATTATCCAAGTATTTTTCACCCAAATTAAAGCGTCGATATCATGAAATACTCTCAAGCACATAATCGGGGTGTCTAGGAAACAGAGCACTCCAGCTCCTGAGACAGTTACGGTGCGTAAAAACAATTTTGCCTCCCCCCATCCCGTTCTGTTCCGCCCATGGGTCTCTTCAAATCTTTCGTTGGTCTGGTCTTCCTTGGCAGTGCTTTTATTTTATTTTCAGCACTTATAGGGCAGTGTCAATTTAGGTTTTTATATTTTAATAATTTTTCAACAAACCGGGCGGTTATAGTACCGTGTTAATAATGTCGTTATCGATGCGAAAGGTCTGAGGTTCAATTCCCATGCAGGTCAAATCGGACACAGTAACCAACGGCTCGCCGCCGCTGCGACGATTCTTCGGAGCTGTGTTGCCCAGGCGCTAAGCCACGGGGTCGGGCCCCGCCACTCGCTACCACGCTTCGGTTCTACAGCGAGTTTGTGAAATGAGTAGACCGAGAGTGAAGATTTGATTTTTTTAAAAAATTTTGTGTGCGGCCATAGTTACTGCAGATACACCGTATTTAAGGAAGCTCCTGCTTACCAGTTGCTTCACAGCAGCATCAATGACAAAAATGCAGTTCAAGCAAAACACATCAGAATAGTTGGAATACCGGTATTGTTGCTTCGCATGGTAATAAAAGTTTCTCGAAATCAAATTAGAAAGTTGGACCGAACGGAAAAACATAACAGCAGTTTCGGTAAGCTCCGCACGAAGAAAAGTCGGTTCGTTTCAAAAAAGAAAGGTTTCTTTTTTTCTGCAATCGTCAACGTCAAGCGCAGCGCACCAGAAAATGTTACCACCGGTAAGCCTATTATTGCATCACAATGAAAGTTTTTCGAGATTTTATAACAAGTTGGATAGCATAGAAAAACAAGAGAGCAATTTCGGCAATCTCTGTATGAAAAAGGCAGTTTGTTCCAAAAAGAGAGGTTTTCATTTCTTTTAAAATTTTCAATGGGGGGGTTTGACCCCCGAAACCCCCCCGTGCATACACCACTGCCAGGGGGGTGTGGGGTATGCTGCGTACTATGCATCCAGGCCCGCCAAGAGGGGGGGCATAAGAGGCCACTGTACGGGGATGCAGGGGGGTTGTCAGAATTGTCAGGTTTAGAATGCAAAATTCATCAGCTCAAACTACGGTCTGCGGACGCGATGATGCTTTTTTTTTTTATTTCGGGCCGAAATTCGAACATCTGCGAACGCTAGACCTTATTTTACTCATCACTAGATGTTGAGGAGAAATTTGAACATCTGCAGAGGCTATGACCCTTTTTTTGCTCATTACTTGATTTTGGGCCGAAATTGGAACATCTGCGGATGCTATGACCTTTTTTTTGCTCTTCACGTGATTTTGTGGCACCACTGATCAAAGGGCCCAAACGAAATTTTTGCTTCGGGGTCCGTAATTTCTCTCGGCGCTCCTGTATGCATCCCCCACCAGAGGTGGGCACGGTACTTTTTAATGTACCGGCGGTACCGGTACTCGGTACTTTATTAATGTTCCATCGGTACCAGTACTCGGTACTTCAAAATCAAAAGTACCGCGGTAGTACCGCGGTACTTTTGTCGGTACTTTTCAAAAAAGTTCCAAAAAGAAAGTTCTGCACTATATTTTATTGAATTTTAATCAAAACTGTACAGTTTCATAATATTTATAGGCCGAGGCCGATAGCTATAATTAGTTAGCTAAATACCACAGATGGGCAAGTTAATGCAAACATTAGCTTCGTTAACCACTACTTCGTTAACACAGTTATGTACCTCCGTTAACGTCAATTCGTTAAATTCAGCACTAATTAACGGAAGTCAATTAAGTTCGTTGAATATGTATTTTTACTTAAAACGGCATTTCTTTTTAATATAAAGCTTACAAATTTTTAATATTAATGTTTGCGTAAGCATTTAAGCAATTTTTCTGTTCACAAACAATGTGTTTTGTTGTTTTTATCTCGCTTTTTGACCTCATTGGTCGTATTTTGCTAGCTTATCGATGTCAAACTTAGCCAACAATAAGGCAAGTAAGCGTTTACAAAAATATAACGGAAGCTATCAAGCACTAACGGAATTTAATTTAGTCCGTTACTTTTAAAAAGAAATTTAACGAATTAACTAGCTAATGAAAAAGTTAGTTTCGTTATTAACGAATTAACGATTATTGAAATTGTGCCCACCTCTGCTAAATACTAATTGATGTTACCGGTAGCACTTGGTACGGCACAATTCACGATCAGCAAACTATGCACCAATCATCAAAGCATGTTACAAAATAAGCTACAGTTCGTGGTTAGTGCAACAAAAATCAGAAGAAATGCAACCATTTTTCTCGCCTATAGCAATGGGCCGTAAGCGCAACTCATGAAGCGAAAACCATTTTATTGGAGACCACTTTTTGCGCAGAATTTGACAAAAAGATTGTTTGAGGATTTTGAATAAGGGGACCACAGAACCAGAAGTGGCCTACACTGGAGTTTTCAATGGAAGGAGTTTGTCGTAAATCATAATGACGTCAAACCTCTTAGTGAAGTCATTAAAATGGAAACAAAATTTTTAACATCGAAGTGTGCAGAGTGGGGGTACCCAATTTTGTTTTTACCAGATATGGTACGTAATGTAAAAGTGCTCGAAGAGTCGAGGGCCAATAACATTTAAAGGTATGCTTCGCTCTTTTTTAAAATTTGTTGCACTCCGGATCATCTCGAAGAATAAATCTTTCTAACTTTTTCATGGCGTTTCATTTTCGTATCTGTGATTACCAGAAAGCACTCAAAGCTGTAAGTTAGATCAATGACATTTATGTCATTGGTTAGATTCATGTGACCGTAATAATAGATAGTAGGCCTACTTTGTGCGACCACGAGCGAGGACAATATGAGAACTCATCGTCAGACTGGAGGCTCTGGGTGTAGAGCAGTGATTCTCAAACATTTTTGTTCTACCGCTTCCTTTTCGACGTTGGAGACTTTCATCAACCGCTTATCAGGAAACAAGTTTTAAGAGGGGCGTACGCCGTACGTAGACATTTTTTAAGATGGGGTTGTGTAAGTGCGAAGACACGTTTTGCATTGTGAGTTTAGGTGTTATTATCTTATGAATTAAGATACAGTAGGCCTAGTACAGCAAGCGATTAAGTTTGTAGGAGCAAAAAAATGCATATCTCATAGCGGAACTGACAGACAGCGAATAAACTGCACAAGTAAGACGGGAAGACCTGCTGAAGGAGACGGTCATAATCAGCAACGATTAGTTTGAATTTGAAACATTATAAATACTCGTTCAGTTGACACGAGTAAGTGTAATACCGGTACCAGCGTCGAAAATGTTAAGTTAAGTAGGCCTCAGGCCAGTAATGTTTAGGTGGGCCTTTACAGTAAAAAACGAAATTGGTTTATATCAATTTTTTCATTTTTATCTCCTGTCATGAGATAGCGACGAAGGCGTTATATGCATAGGAGCTTAGGACGAAACTAGACTTGCTTTGGAGTTGCCCTTGTTTCCGAGTTTTTCGCTTGAATTGTACTTTTGACTTCTTCAATTTGCTGCTTGTTAGATTCCATCAAGCAGTGATAATTGTCGTGAAGCATCTTGTCCAAGGACGCAACAACGAAACTTGGGTGGGAGTTGAACCACCAACCATGCGATCATGGCCGTCGTAAAAACGACGCTCCGAACCACTCGGTCACGCTGCCGACAAAAAAATTGTTGCTAATAATAAGGTCTGGTCTACATCGATCAAATACCATCGGATTTATAAAAAAAAACTACACAATTATTCTATATTTTCTTTTTAATTTCGCGAAATCTTATTTTCACACTGACTCAAACTATTTTTCATTATTACAGAAGATTTTGGAAAAGTATCGCACCGCCTAAAAACTGAGAAATAAAAGTACTGGCACTGCGGTACCGGTACTTTTTTTCAAAAGTACCGGCGGTACCGGTACGAAAAAGTACCGCGGTACTGCCCACCTATGCCCCCCACCAGTCATTTTCAACAATGTTTTGGATGAATAAAATTTTTTCCATAATTTCGAACCTCTTCATAACTATATGTCTTAGCCGCCTTAAGCACGCATCGAAACTGTGCGAACAAAATGCATCATTGGTGAAGCACTCAAAGTTAGGGGCCAAAAATATGACAAACTTTCCTTAAGAATTGTTCCAAAAGCACTAAAATGGCCATTGCAGTATGCAAATTTTCAAAATTTTTCCGGGGGAGCATGTTCCCGGACCACCTAGAGTCGTTTTTGTACTTAAGTTGTCTAAAATTAAATGTGCCGAAAAAACTGCTTTTAAAAAAAGTGACAAAAATTGGTGCCCCCTCCCTAAAAAAGTTTTTGAATACGTCCCTGACATGAAACATTTTCGAAAGGTTTATTTACGCCCGTTTCCGGGTCTAAACGTCTTTGCATTTAGTTAACATGCAACTTAATTCAAAATTACATCGATTCCCCTCAAAAACTTTCAGGATCCACTCCTGTGTACAATGTATGGTCAAAAGTGACGTCGTTCTCAACCCCCCTTCTCCCATTTCAAAATCCTGGCTATGCTAGTGGCTAGCATACCTTTGTAACGTCATCACTCGAGCTTTGGGGGTTTCTGTCGGGGGTAAAGCAGCCAAAAAAATTTCTGTCTCATACCATTTCGTGATCTGGTCAATGTAAGCTTTCGTTTCCACTAGGTTTCATGTGGTACCTAGAAAAGGTATGCAAGCGGTTTTTGGGGGGTCTTTGGGCCCCCATTATTACGGCCAAACGCATCCAATCTGACCCGGCAGAAATCACTTTTCGCCGATGGTTTTTGACGTATATAGTAGCAGGTCGCAATATACTTGGTTATTGATACCTAGAAAAGGTATGCTAACCCCTCTCAGCTGCCGGTCCATCAACGTTGCATTTCGCAAAGGCGCGATAGTCAGAATTGGTCTGAACAACGCCTATTTTAGTAGGCCTACTGTGCTTATTTCCCTGCTCTACTAAATTCGGCAATGTGCTTATTTTAGTACTGTGATAATTTCACTGCCGCGTTTATTTTAATGCTGTAAGTGTGTTAATGCTTTGTGTCTTTGAACAAGGGGCATCTCGACTAGAAAACCTTAGGGTTATTCGATGCTCCTTGTTTCTTTCCGAATGTAAGGATTTGTTTTTCGTGCGTTACTTTGTGGAAAGAAAAAATAAACTACAACTACTACTAAACTACTAATACTAAAACTATTACTACTGTAAGCCAAAGGTCGGCAACCCCGGCACGCGTGCCAATCATGGCATACAACGTGGTTTTATACGGCACACGAAGTCGTGAAAATTTTCCCAAAACATTTTTGTAACTAGTATTATGTCACTGAAGTATTCACAGGCGTTTTATTCAGTTTGTAGACTTGAAGTTAATCCCGATGTCTACCGCACAATTTCAATAGTCGTGGACAGCAGATGTTGGGTTTGTCTGTCGTATGACAGAGCAGTATGTGCACTTATACAAGATGATTCTGAGAAGAATGAAGGTTTTAAAAAAGCAGTTTCTCGTCACGAAAACAAAGCAGCATTTCAAAAAAGTCGTTCGAAGTGCAAATCAAAGTACGAAAAGTAGCTACAAAGTTGCAGAATGTATCGCCAAGCGCGAGAAGTCTTTTACGCCGTTATAAAACGCAATTTTTTATCGGCACGCAAAGATTTATTTTGACATTAATTAATACAAATTGGCACTCTCATAGGTGGCGAAAGCGGGAAGGCCGAGGGAGCCCTGCCCCCCACTTTCTTTTCTAAGGGGCCCCTAATTTATGCGTTTATTTCTACAATATTATCTCTGCATGAATGTATTTGAAACTTAATAGGCCTATTATCGAAATAAAAACCCAGGAAAGATCTTAAATCAAAGATGTCTTCTTTGAAACATTGTTTGTGGGTTGGGAGGAACAGAAACTAGAAGCAAGAACTGTGGGTCTGAAGCCCACATAAATTGGACATATGTCACACGTGGACAGGCTAAATATGGGTTGTAGGCGTAGGACCGGATTTATGTATGTATAACCTAAGCAGGTTGAAACCTAGGGCCTCGAAAAAAACGGAGGTAGGCTCATCACGAACAATGAAAATCTTTTTTTTCTTTTCACCGATGCTTTTAGTTGAAAACAGAAAATCTGAGGACGTGTACACCTTTTTTTTGCTCTTTACTATACTAATATATTCAGTGAAAACAGGTCATCTGAGGACGTGAAGATCGTGTTTCTGCTGTTCCAATCACTGTGATCAAATAACCTAGGACCTCTCATTGTCTAAAACCAGCTATCAAGAGCGTATTTAGGGGGGGCATTTTGCCATGCCCCCCCTTTTTGATTCTGTAAAGAACAAAACTAATGATGCCAAATGACTGAAATATGCCCGATTCTTTTGATGGTTTCTGTAGCTTATGAACAAGGGCAAATCCAGAGGGGTATGCATCCTGCCACCAGCCATTTTCACAAATGTTTGTGATGCATACAGTTCTTCTTCAATTTCGAACCTAATTGATAGCTAAACTCTTACGCCTTAAGCACGCATAATTAAAAATGTGCGAACAAAATGCATCATATTTGGTGAAGCAATCAGAATTAGAGTCAAAAATTTTAAACAAACTTTGGGTGAAAATTATTTAAAAAGCACTAAAATAGCCATTACATCATGTAAATTTGCAAAAATTTTGCGGGGGAGCATGCCCCCGGTCCCCCTAGAGCTTTTCTTGTCTCTCAATCAGCTTCAAATTAGTTCTGCTGAAAAAAGCACGCTTGAAAAATATGTGAAAATTATGCCCACCACCCTTTTTAATTTTTTCGCTGTACAACTGCCGACCCTGGTTGTAGGCCAAGAAAATTTTGTCATTGGTTTTGGGCCCCTCTACTTTAGAAATGCTTCCGCCACCGCTGGACACACTGGAAATAAAACGTTGTCAATCCCTGCTGTAAGTTCTTTCAGCGTGTGCCCAAAACCTTGACATTATACCGTGCTATCAAATAAACTTTTGAAAATTGCGTTGATACGATATTGTTTAGCTTTGGCTGATCAACTGAAAAACGCAATAATAAAATGATTGCTAGAAGTTACAAAGTTGATTTTTGGTTGTTTCTGCGTCAAATTATAATCGTATGATTAATTAGCGGATTAGCGTAAGCTTCCGCTAACGAAAAATTCGTGTGGTCGGATTAGCGTTAGCGAAGCTAATCTTTTTGATTAATTATCGGACTAGCTGTTAGCGGAGCAAATTTTTGCGTTAGCTGTGCCCACCTATGATTGTTTTTGTTTGTGTGAGCTAGGTCGTTAAATGAAATAAACTACTACTACTACTACTATTGGAAAACTTTGACGTACTAACAATACCGGTACTTATGCTTGTATCTTTCTTTGTCTCACTGAAAATTCAGTCTGTCTCTTTGTTTTTGAGTTGTGCTGGCACCTTTGGTGGCACTTTGCGATAAAACAGCCGGTTTATTGACATAGGCTACCCCTTTAATTTAAGCCAGTGTTTCTCAAAGTAGAAGATATCGCCCCCTTGGGGGCGAAAGAGAACACCAGGGGGCGAAAAGCGGAAGGGGGGCGATAGGGGGGCAATAGAACATTCTCGAAATATTAACCCTTTGCGTCGATATATCTTATCACCAGTGCTCGATTGTAAAAACACTTATGAGGGGATGGTGCTAGGATTGCCATAACTTTCGGCCAAAAACAAAGCAAAGAGCAAAAAAATAGATTATCGCCTCCACTGATTTCCGATTTTCGGCGCAAATTCAAGTGAAGAGCAAAAAAAAGCGTTTCACACAGAAGGAAAGGAAGGATGGTCATTATTTATAGGTGGATGGTTTACGCCAAAATTTTTTATGGGGAGATGGTGTTGTTTTCCGGGGGTATGGCATCCCCCCGCATTCCCCATCAACTCGAGCACTGGTTACAATCCGCGCAGATTGAACTTTTGATTTTACCAAAAGAAATGCTGCATGTCGTTTATTTGTTTATGCCATTGCGACCTATAAAGTCCGGGGCTGCGAACTCGAACTCGCTAAACACGATCATTTTTGCTGAACTCCAACTTGTACATAAAAAATATTAAATTCTTAGAACTCGAACTTGAACTCGACTTGCAAATAGCTCTTGAATTCGAACTTGAACTCGGTTAAAAATTGATCGAGTTCGCAGCCCTGATTTCTACTGGCATTGTGATCAAAACAGAATCGGTCCATGAGTTCGCCCAGCGATTTTTGGCGTGGTAGCCTGCAAGCGTTTCACAAAAAAAAAAAACATGCAAATTATTTGAAATATCCACAATAACATATTAAGGAAAAAACACTAAAAAGTGTAGTCTACTGACAACATAAAAATTATCTGTGAGTCACTTCAGTTTTTTGATTCAAAATTATCAGCAGTTTAAAGTTTGTTCAATCATCTTCTTACTTTCTTTTGACAAAAGAAGGATCTTTGTTGAGCGACAACGATTGTCTGCTAGGAAACCTAATGAAAGTGTCCACTTGACTAGCAGCTCGTCTTCTTCTTGAACGTGGACTAAAAAAGTAGGGGTCGATCGGGGGACTTGGTGGTCGATTACGCTTCAGAGCCTTGAAATCAACTTCTTTTGACTTGCGAATAGCTGGAAGAAGCATAGGAGGGAGATGATATATTTCTACGCGATGTGCGTCCTTCGGATGATATTGAATTCGGCTCTCCAAAAAGTGGGATCGTGTCTGTCTGCAATGGCGTTAATAAGCTTACCGGAAAAACGATGTAGTTGAGTCGATTAGGTTTATGGTTTATTTAAAATCACCGCTTACAAATTCACCATTTCTGCAAATACTAACCGAAACAAAACGAAAACGCACTTCGAATAGCTGTAGGGCTATCAAGACTAAGTAATCATTTTGAAATTTCGCGGGGTCAAAGAAGAGCAAGCAGCCACTTCGTCACGGGGCCGTAGCCACGGGGGAAGGGGGGCTATTGGGGGCTAAGTCCTCCCAAAATTTATTTTAGCCCCCCCAAAACTATTTATGTCGAAATAATGAGAGTTTGCAAAATCCAATGATTTATAATTTTTCAAGATATCTGCTTCAATCGATATTACGTTTAAATCTCGAGACTAAATTCTGATTCGCATTCTGAAACTAAAAGCAGAAAAGGTTTCAATTTTCATCGTTGGCGTTAAACAGACTGATGTTTGAGTGTCTTGCAATTGACATAAACGCAGTTATGAAGTTTGCATCATGAAAACACAACCGCTGGTTATAAGCAACCGCAATTTGGTACAACGCTGTTTAACTTTGCTGTAAGACACGTTACTTTTTTTGTTGTTGTTTTCTGCCCTTATCTGATCAACACATTTTACTTCTATCTATCATTATATTTCTGCTAAGGATTGTCGTAAGTTTTGAGAGTAAGTTATCACCAGTGCATTGGCGCCAATTTATTTCTTGCACTTCTCGTTTCCGCGTGCAAGTTAATTCTTTTTACGTAAACGTTTCACTTGACTGAAATTGATCGGTTCAGATTTGGGAAGCAATAAAAATAAAAAATCAGGAAAAATTTAGGTTGATTTTGCAGCCCCCCAAAAAATATGTTCAGCCCCCCCAAAACTTAAAGGCTTACTACGGCCCCGCTCCGCCAAGTTCGCTTGTAGCGTAGTTGAGAAAGGCACTTAACGGAGTCCGCATTTTTAAAAGGTGAACACTTTGGGACGTTGGAATGCTATGCGTTTTATTAGAGCGCCTCTCTCACTCCTGTTATTATAAAAATAAATATATAAACGCGCAACAACACCTATGAATTAAGATATCGATAGCGAAAAGCTAAACGAAAGAAGCCAATCGTCCGAGATTAGGCTTATGAAAACTTACTTCCGATTTAAAACTCGTTTATTGTTGGGCAAAAACGGAGAACTGGATCTAGAAAATGAAAACCGCGACACTGGCGCTTCGCTGACGCTTGAACATTCTTCACGCGAGTTGCTGAAACAAAATGAATCTTTCTGTTGAAACTAAACTGTTGCTTCAGGATTGGTAAAGCGTTTTCAAAATAGTCATGTATATCACCAATTATTTAACAGGGACGACAAAAAAAACTGACGTAACGAACACTCAATTTCATTACTTTTTCGCTGTTTTTTTCCAGAAAAAAAAAAAGAAAGTAATGCTCATTTCCTCCTCTTTGATATTTTTCTGCATTCGATCTTACCGTCGACCACTGGCTTGCCAAAGTGATTCGGAACTTCTTTTTTGATGCAAGTCTGCTGCAGATGCTATTCTTTGCGGCTTTAATCTAGCAATCGGCTTAGTGGGGGGCAACTTTGGTTGTGGCAATTCTCCATCTTTCGGCCATGTCTGCATAAATTTGTACCGAACGCCAGCTTTGGCTCTTGACGATTTTAACGGTTGAAGTTTACCCTCTGTACTGCACATAACTTTTTAATCTATGCGCATTTACTGTACTTGTTAAACCACAATATTCGAAGCTGTTGACTGAGATATCACCGCTGTTGTTAACGCTTCTGCAAACTTGGGAGTGGTTGGCCATATCAGTGATTTTTCAATAACCGTAAACTTTGAGGTTTTAACAACGTGAACAACAACAAAGATCAGTCAGACTTGGCAAACTTTCCATGATAATGCGAAAATTAGGCGCAATTTCGTGTTAATGACGAACGAGTCAACGCATCGATGCGCCAATTTCCTCCCATTTATTAATAGATCAAATATTCCATGGTAAACTACAGACAGGGCCGGCGCCAAGGGGGAGCCCAGTGGGACCTGGTTCCCCAAATTGACATGCCTCGCCCCCTCCCCCAATTAACAAGCTTACTCTTTTGAAGACAGCGGCTTTTGTACTTAATTTTAAACTTTGGCCCCCCCTGATAAATGCTTGGCACCCCTAAGTCGATTGCTCTGGCGCCGGCTCTGGCTACAGATAAGTAAGATACTAGTGGCGTTGGAAATACTTTTAAGTAGGGAGGGGGGCTGAAATTTGTGTTACCATACCAACGTCTGGCGGGCTTCGCCCCCCAAACCCCCCTTCTTGTTATCGCAACATACCGTACGTCCTGCGTATCATGCACTTTACTTCAGCAGAAGTCACTTAAAGTCAGCTTGATGAGCTCGAGCTTTCTTCTAGCTATAGCATAACACACAGTAGCCAGATCGACGTTTGTAAACGTGTTGACCTCCTTTAAATGAACTTATTATCCGTTCACAAGCTCCTAGTTTTAGGCTCTTAGGCAAGAGCGTATTTAGGGAGGTGGGCATTGTGCCATGCCCCCCCCCCCCCTTTTGACTCTGCCTTATAGTAAAAAAAAAACAAAACCGATGGTGCCAAGTGACTGAAATATGCCAGACTCTTTTGAAAGTTTCAGTAGCTTATGGCCAGTAGCGGATCCAGGGGGGTAGGATGAGGGGTATGCATCTTCTACCAGCCATTTTCAAAAATGTTTTTGATGTATGCAGTTTTTCTATAGTTTTGAACCTCTTCGATAGCGATAAGCCTTAAGCACGCGTAATCGAAAATGTGCAATCAAAATGAATCATATTTGGCAAAGCACTCAAAATTAAGGTAAAAAAATTGAACCAAAATTTGGCTGAAAATTATTCAAAAAGCACTATAATAGCCATTAGAGCACGTTAAATTTCAAAAATTTTCCGGTGTAGCATGCCCCAGGATCTCCCTAGAGCTTTTCTTGTTTCTCAATCAGCTTCAAATTAGCTTTGCGGAAAAATAAATACGCTTGCAAAAAATGTAGTAATTTTGCCCCTCCCCCCTTTTAAAATTTTTTCCTACGCCACTGCTCCTAGGATAAGCTGCTGTAATTTTAATTTGATATTTTGTTGTTTCTTTTTTTTTTTTAATTGGAGAAAATTTAACTGTGACATAATGTTACAGCACCAATCCAAAAAAAAATATGTCGTTATCCACTATAGGCATCGAACTCGCGCTTGCAAATTCAGTTATTACGTTTGCGCCGTCTACAATTTCATCACGTGCTTAGTTCACCTCATTTCTTTTTTTTTTTTTTTTTTACTGCTACGATACACAATATACGCTGTGCTTAAACTAACCACAGGCGCAACAATGTCCAGTTTTAAAACGCAATTCCATGACAGTCTTTAAATTTTTATGGGTCAACAATCGTCTTTATTGTTTCGTCAGTTTGCTAATTGTGTTTTGGTCTATGATATCACTAGGTCCTTATGGGGAAAACAAACGACCCTCTTGTGCAGCACTACATTGTAACTGGTATTACGTTCCGCAGTGAAACAAAGGGCTACAGCTGTCACTATTAACGAACAACATGCTCTGGGGGATAAAAAAGAGTGTGGATATAGGCGAACTCGAATGCACGTAAAAGATAGGAATTTCGCCGGGACCAACAAAAAAGTGCCGATATAAGCGAATTATACTAGCAGAATTAGCGTAAATCAAAAGCATTGTGCTGACGAACAGAAACAAATTTTACTTCGCAAAGCACTATACTTCAACCAAATCTATTACTCATAAGTAGGGCGATTTTTTTGTAACCTAAAAAACTTTAAAATGTAACTTTATTTTAGTAAAAAAGTAACCAAAAAGTAACTTTATTAAACGAATAAAAGTAAAACGAAAATAGTTGCAGCCAAACATGAAAAAACGTGAAGAAGGCCCAGTTCTACCTCGTGCTTAAGTTATAGTGAACACACATGTAGTGTTTTACATTTTGTGGTAGAAAGTTTCCGTCCTTGCAAGTAATTTGTTAAGCATAGAAAAACTTCTTTCCACACAAGCAGTTGTTGGCTGGCACCAAAGAGGCACCTTAGTGTTTGTACATCAATCCAAGACAAAACGAGAAAAATTATGCAAAAAAGCATGAAAACCAAAATGTAACCTAAAAGACAAGAAGTAACGTTTTGTAACCTTATAACTTTTTAAATACTGACCCTATAGCTGTGAAATTTTGGTTAAACCCTTTTTACGTTAATTGGAGCTAGCAAAAAAAAAGTAACTTTTGTAACCAAAAATCGCCCTACTCATAAGCGAAGCTTTGGACTGACATAAAAACGAAGACTTTCATTGCCGAAACTACAATTTGTCAAACCGCGGGTGGGAGTACAAGTCCCATTTGTGAGGGCGTTCAATCATAAAATTCTCACATCACAAAAAGCGGCGGAAAAGGAGATTTAGCAGAATATTATGTCATTAAAACCAAAAAAAAAAAAAAAACATTAGCAAAATGTTTTTCATAATATAACCAAATGTGCGGTCGCATACCCTAAGTCGGCGCCCGTGCACTTGGGTAATCACCACAGCATACGTTAAGTGCGTTTAGCGATACGTGGTGAGCGACAATTTTTTATCACACCTTCTTTATATTTTAGGCCTACTGTTTACCGACTTGTCGCGTATGGGCAAACGCACTTCTAAGTTAACGAATGTCTTTTGCATGGCTTAGTGGCCACTGAATCATTTCAGATCTCAGTAACCGTAGCGTAAAAGCGTTCTAAAGCAATCAAAGAACTTCAACTAATCACCTTGTTACTGCTGAGATACACCTGGCTGGAATTCTACGTGGTCATGCGTAGACCGTCTACATTACCAGTAAAACTGTTGATTTGGGTTACTTGGGTTGCAAATCAGCGTTCAGCCGTATTAACTGCCGCTGCTCGCGAAAGAGTCTTCCATTCCATGCAGCCTCTTTCTTTTGGACCGTTATAATATTCAAGCCATCGAATGTGCATAGAGCCGCTGGTTCTATTGCCGGTTGGATAGTAAGCAAGATACAGCTCTGAATATTTGTAGGCCCATACGCTTCTTTTACAATAGTTGTCTCGATACAAAAAATTTCAAGTTCCGGTGGTGGTAACTATTATTTTTTTTATTCAAAATTGCTTCACAAGTGGTGTGTTTATTAATACATGTCACAAAGCAATGTTATTAACAAAACACTGGGCCTACAATAGCACAAAAACTGAGAAAATTTCCGACCACAAGAGAAATCTGTTGGTGTACCGGCACATAAAAAGGCACGCATCCATCCATTGCATAGAAATAAGTTACTTATTCCATTTTTAACCATAGCCACCTTCGCATTCATAGCAAAACTCTGGGCAACTACTCCAAGGCATTTGTTTCAGACTCTACATTGGTGAAGATCAGCAGTAAGCCCAATGTCTTTATGCAAGTGGTTTTTCGATTGTAACCACGTTGTCGCAGTTACTCTTTAATTTTCTTTCGCTGAAATGTTGTTCATATAATTTTTGATTAAATCCTTCTCTGTTTCGCGCGATTTCAATCGCTAAAAACTGGATTCGCGTAGCTGAAAAATTAACCACAAAAAATAACAACTTCCTCTCACACGCAACCGCTTCAAAGTTCTAGAGCTTATTGCTAAAAAACAAATAGAATGGCGCAAACGCGAAACGCCTGCCGAAAAGTTCCGCATATAGCAGTTAGAATTTCATCTAGAGAGCCATTACAACATTCAGGAGTTATGACTGAATGTTATTTTACAGCCATTGGTGTATATACTGCCTAAACCATAAATCACAATCTTGAACCAACCTAAACCATGATTTCCACGTACATCTATTGGTGGAGTACCACTACAACAGTCAGTGAAATTAAAGTTCCTCGGCGTCTCACTCACAAGTGACGGCAGACAAAATAGCGAATTAGATATCCGCATCGGAACAGCAAGTGCAGTAATGCGCCAGCTCCACCGATCTGTGGTACTGAAACGGGAGCTTTGCACCAAGGCAAAGCTATCCATTTTCAGATCAGTCTATGTTCCTATTCTGACTTATGGCCATGAGTGTTGGATCATAAATGAAAAAGTGAGGTCTCGAGTTCAAGCAGCCGAAATGGGATTCTTGCGAAGAATTAGCGGTTTGACCTTGTTGGACAAGGTTAAAAGTGCAGATATTCGTGAATCTCTAAACATCGAATCGCTACTTCTCCGACTAGAAAGATAGCAACTGCGTTGGTATGGACAGGTAACACAAATGCCCCAGAAAAGAACAGCCAAAAAACTGCTCTGTCCATCACCGATTGGTCGAAGGCCTATAGAGGCCGTCCCAGAACTCGATGGCGAGATTACGTGGAAGATCGTAGTTGGTTTCGCCTTGGCATTCCAGCAGAGCATCTGTCCTTTGTTGCAGAGGATCGAAATGCTTGGAGGATCCAACTCGAGTTGCTGCCCCCGCGACCCCCCCCCCAAGGATAAGCGAGTCCAGAAAATTGATTGATCTGTTTACGTTAATTATTATTTATTTTTATCTCGGGAGGATATACCATAAAGAATAACTTTTTATCCAAACATCTTTCCACAAGTAAGCTATTTTTATTGATTATATATAACGTATTGCTCGTTTTCCTGCCCGATCTTGATAAAAAGCCCGTTTGAATAGCCGCCCGTATGAACAGAACATAAAAATAAGGGCCCGCGCTTGAATACCCGTCCCGCCCGCAAAGCTGATTTTTCAGAGGTAGAGAACAATAGGAAATAAGAAGCGCTTTTGAATTTTAAGCGCTGGTAGATAACAAGGTAGATAACAGATAGCACTGATTACGTAACAGAAAGCAGACTTTCCTGCCAAAAGCAAAGAACTGATATTATAAAAGGCTACCATTTGCCTACCAAACATTCATTCAATTGAACCCCATATGATGGCCGATGACAAAAGAACTTTTGTGTATAATTTTACTTCCAAAATAACAAGCGCCCGCGCTTGAATAAGGGCCCCGTAGTGAATATGGGCCTGGGCTACAAAACGAACAAATACGGTACAAGCAACTGAAGCTACATCGTGACTTCATCACATGAAAAATCTTTTGCTATATTTAATGCAAAAAAATTACTTCCGCAAAGAACAAAGCCAAAAACAAAAATCGAATAATTTAACACTATTAAAATTCGCATAATTAGTAGCTACCATACCTAAAATAGTATTTTCTTCAGTGTATTCGTAAAGCGGATTTATTCGAAGCAAACTTCCATAATTAAAACTTTCAACATCTTCAAATTTGTTACAAAATAAACGCCATTCCTGCAAATTAAGAAGTTAATTTTAAAATACTTACTGTATATAGAAAAACAAAATTAAATAACCATCCTTTCCCCGTTTTTTTGAAGCGACCAACTCATTTCAAAAAACGGATATAAAGCATGCAATTTATATTGTGATGCTTTTTAGCATCGTTGATCTGCTTTTTCATAAATTAACTAACAAAACAGTTTTATCCCGTAAAAGATATTTTTCATTGGTACACACAAAAAGTAACATTTCAGAAGACTACTATAGCATTTGCACTGTTGTGCAACATCTGCAATCACCGCTTTTCCAGATTCTGATTTCATTTCATCTTCATTGATATTGGAGACGTCAAAATCAGGAAAAGAAAGTCGAAACTCGTCATATATTCGATCATCATACGTGGAGAGTTTCAAAAATTTTGGATTTACTGATGTTATCATCTACAAACGTTATCCATCAAATTCTAATCATACATTTACTTAAAAAACCATCATATTATCTTTAATATTCTGTGAAATATAAAAATACCTCAGACTATGAGATCGATCAAGAATAATGAGATCAAATTATCACAATGCAAATGGTATTATTCCACTTAAAATGTCCATAATCAAATGATCATGTTTAACAGTACAGATGGCCGAGTGCTAAGAGCTTCTGCCGCTGAAGCTGTAGACTCGGGTTTTATTCCAAGTTGGGTCACACCAATGACTGTAAAATTGGTATTCACAGCTGCCCCACTTGATGCTCAGCATTAAAGGACAACGGTGTGGAAAACAAGCCGGCAAGTTTACTTGTGTCTTTGGGAAAGGCACTTAGCAGGATCTCCCATCTTGGACAGCCAGACTATTGGCCAGCAACTCTGAACTACTAAGCGAGCTCGTTATAGCTCTTTCATCACTTTCTTGTGATAGGAGGACGAATATGCAACCAAATACAACAATCATAAAAATTAACACTTGATGCATACCAAAATTTTTGATTGCTTTAAATTTTGTTTTAATACAAAAATTTAGTTACACAATATACTTACATGATAATGCATTTCAGCATCATCTTGGGCTTTCATGGCCCAAGCCAGCTCAATTTTTGTCTGTCAATATAAACAACATTTCACATTAGCATAAAATGTGACCAAGTTACCTTCGTGATTAACTCAAAATGTGAAACAATTTATTTCACATGATTATGTTTTTCTTTGGTATTTTTATTTGTGCAATTTTTGTGCTTACCATTATCGCAAAGAAAAAAAGAAAATTCTATCTAATATAGCACATGTGGATGCCTTGAAAATGCAGAATCAAAAAACTAACTAGCAACATATATCGGTAGGGGCTCAGATGAATTAAGCTGCCTCTTACCAGTATAAAATGTCCACTTCAAAACAAGACTTCCCCGTTGACGTCCAGACGGCGCATACCAGTAACACGTCATCGCATAAAGCCAAATGCTCACATTGTTATAACATGACATCAGGGGGGAACAGGAGAAGTCCCACATTATAGTGGACATTCTATAAGAGGCAGCTTAATTCAAACTAGCTCCAACACATACCAGTATACAGTAGCAGAGCAACTGCCGGTACCCGTATCTCTAGTAGTTTCCAAAGTGAGGCCTACATCGGTAAACAGTATCCTAGAGTAAATGCAAACAAACAGACAAGTGTAGCGTATCAAACTTTAATCCTTAGTTATACAGTGGTTCAGAGATTTATAGTTAAACATTTTGCTGTATTATTCCACATTATTCACAAATATTGTCATAACTTAGTTCTCATAATCGCAACGATACCACATCATCCAATAGCTTCCACTCAAACCTGTTTTTATTGAATGCATAAAATGTTAAATTAGATTAGCGATGTAAACGTAAACAGGCAAAAGTTTACAAGTAAATCCAGAATCAGTATATAGTTCAGAATTATATTTTAATTATACATAATATACCAATATTTAATCTAAATTATTTTACGTGTTTTTATATTCTATTTGAATAATGATGTTTGTAATTCTATTTGAGTAAGATCAATCAGATCAATGGTCAAACTGTGTGTTGTGAGTATTGCGAGTTTGAACTAACGCAAGTATTGAGCATTGACGTGCCAATATCTTCGCAAGAAACAGAAAAACCAAGATCAAAACATCTTTACTTACATCATTGCAATAATTGTCTGCATTTGTGTCCATTTTGATAATTCATCACCAGATTACAATCACTAAATCAGCAGTGTTAAAACGTTAATATATACCGGTAACTGATAAACAGTGTATTGGTACGGTTGGTATGTCAGCATATACCGGTAGGCCTAATTGTATGATGCAGCTTAACAAAAACAAAGTTCTAGTACCGGTAATTGCGGTTAGCTGCAACCTACATCAAAAGCAAAATAGTTTTGGAAGTGTATAGAGCATGAGCAGCTTTCTATAGAAACAAACAAGCAATCCGCTGCCAGCTGCAGCACAGAAAAACTGAACCCACGTGACAATGACGTCATTATAGAAACAAAAAAGCAGTCCGATGCAGCAGCGTTTCGATTATGGAAACCAAGCCGGTGCTCTAGACAGCTACACACTGCTTTGTCACATCACTGGCATCAGAATTCTTAGGTTACCACTGCAAGTTACTACCAGTAGTATGGTAGACCTGGTCTACATTTGCCTCATTTCAGCAACTCAAAACTTGCAACCTTATATTGTACCGAAAAAGAAATTCATCTATTAAATTGCTAACTACCATAAAACTTTAACACACTGATCTAGGCCTGTCATCCAAAACTAGGCTTACCATACGTCCTCCTTTTTGACCAAAAAAATTTGTCCTCCGAGGACGCCAAAAATTGGCCAAATGTCCTCCTTTTTGGCATTATGCACAGTGAAAACATGTCAAATCATTTTTGCACGAAAAATTTTGGAAGTTTCAGAGCAGACTACAGGCCTGCGAACGTGATGACCTTTTTTTGGGTCTTCACTAGTTCACTTGCTTTTTGGCGGAAAAATGGACATCTGCGGATGTGATGATCTTTTTTTCTTTTTTTTTTGGTCTTCACCAAAGTCCGTATAACTCACATATAAGTTGAGTGAATCATTCGTTGCATTGTTAAGCGACGATGGCGCAAATATGTGTCCAAAAAGACAATCGCCTACCTATCTTTTGTAATGTAAAAACGCTTGAAAGTGTTTTATAAAAGGTCATAACTTCAGTTATGCTAGTTGAATCTTAAAAATTTTAACTGCATCATGAAGCTCTTAACTTACGCTATCGTATAAAACAAATTTCAAGAAAATTGGTTGTGTTTTAGGCACTCTACATTGTAAATAATATGGACAGAGAGATAAATTTTTATAGCGGTTTTATAACTAATAGCATTTCTTGTCATTTTAAAACATAAATATAGGGCAGATTTGCAAAGAGTTAATTTGATTCAAATTAAATAGGTTCAATCACAAAAATTTAAACTTCACTATGAAATTAGCAAGGCTATTGGTCATGTTTTTTCAAACCCTTAAAACTTTTTCGCAAGAAAATAACTGCGTAAATTGTGCTAAACCTCATGTAAAAGAAGGCTTCACTGCATAGAACTAAATTTTTACAACCATGTTAGATTGGTACAGTGGCGTAACAAGGGGGGGGGGGGGGCAATGTCTTGCCCCCCCCCTGTAAAATTGTACATAAAAAATATATTTTTCGCATTTTCCTCAAAGCTTGCCGGATTAATTAAGTTTCAGAAGAAAAAGTTTTTTATTTCCTCTGTGTAACAGTGTGTAAACTATGCAAGCGCAGGTTTCCCGCTGTAAAAGTGATAAAAATAGCGGTAGTCGCCTCTGCCGAGCTGCGTGGGGTTGTCAACGCTGTTTTGTTGTGGATTTATCTAATTACCGCTCAGCGCCACATCTTGAAGTTTTGATTGTCGTCTTTTGTAATGAACCGCAAAAACTTTAAGCAGGCTTTCTTTCATTAGTTAATGTGCTTTCTTTTTGTCTTCAATTTTGTCGTGACTTTAAATTTTCAAGTGATCCGTCATGTCATTATGTCTTTTGATAAAAAATCATGGTTGCTCTGAAATTACCTTACTTTTCTTTCAATACAATTCTACAATCATTACAACAACAATTATTAGCCTTCAACAATAGCAGATTCACTCACAACGGTATTAGTGACTGTAATCCAAGCCAGAGCGTTATGTTATGACGTCCAAGAGCATATTTAGGGGGGAGCCATTGTGCCATGGTCCCCCCTTTTGACTCTGCCTTTTAGTAAAAAAGAACAAAGTTAATGGTGCCCAAATGCCTGAAACATGCCAGACTATTTTGATGGTTTCTGTAGCTTATGGCCATGGGAGGGGGAGGTAGGATGAGGGGTATGCATCCAGCTCCCACCTGGCATTTTCAAAAACGTTTTTAATGTATGCAATTTTTCCACAATTTCAAACCTCTTCGACAGCGACAAGTCTTACGCTGTAAGCACACATAGTTGCACAATCCAAAATGTGCGAACAAATGCGTATTTAGCAAAGCATTCAAAATTAGAATCGAAAATTTAAACAAAATTTGCCTGAAGATTATTCAAAACGTACTAAAATAGCCATTACAACATGTAAATTTTCAAAATTTTTCTGGGGGAGCATGCCCCCGAACCCCCTAGAGCATTTCTTGTTTCTCAATCAGCTTCAAATTTGTTCTGTTGAAAAAAATACACTCGAAAGAAATGTGGAAATTATGGCCTTCCCCTTTTAAAATTTCTCGCTACGTTACTGATAACATCATTACTTACGATGTCATTAAACTGTTGCTCCCCTTGAACAAGGCTTGCCCTCTTGTTGCCCCCCTGTAAAATGAATCTGGTTTCACCACTGGATTGGTAGTGTGGTTGTTAACTTCTGTCGTGCTTCACCCTTGGGCTTTGGACCATTTGTTACACGAAAAATTCAATAAGCAAAATTCAAGTGGGAAAAATAAACCTGTACTGGTATCTATTTTACTCTTTGATTTCATTGTTTCATATCGAATATTGTGGGCCAGAATAAAATTAACTAGAGGCTGGTTTTACGCATGGTCCAAGGGTGAAACTTGACAGAAGTTTACAACCTCACTCCAATCTACCATGGTTGTAAAAACCTAGATCAATGCACGAACAGTGAAGCCTACTTTTACATGAGGTTAAAAACAATTTACGCGATCATTTTTTTGCAACAAATCTTTATGACTTGGAAAACTACGATCAATATACCCTAGCTAGGCTACTTTCATATTGAAGTTCAAATTTTTGTAATTGAACCTATTTAATTTGAATCAAACAATAACTTTTACTTTTTGCAAATCTGCGCTAGGCCTATATTTATGCTTTTGAAAGAGCAAGAAATACTGCTAGCGTAAAAACTGCTTCAAAAATTACTAGGTATGTCCAAATTATTAACCATCTAGAGTGCTTAACACACGATCAATTTTCTTGAAATTTGTTTTAAACGATAGCTAAAATCAAGAGCTCTACGATGCAGTTAAAATTTTTTAAATCAAACGAGGATAACTAATGTTATGACTTTTTTGTAACACTTTCAAACGTTTTTACATTATAAAAAATAGGCGGGCAATTGTCTTGTTGGACACATTTTCGGCTCCATTCCTGTCCGCGCAACTCATACGAACTACGAAGTTATACGGACTTTGGTCGTCACACTTGCTTTTGGGCGGAGAAATAGACATGTGTAGTGACCTAGTCACTACAATGTGTGATGACTTGTATGATAATGTTCAGATGTTGACTAACTCCGTTATTGTTAAGTGTAAAGTATTATTGGCAACTCTGCAATCTATAATTATTAAGTGGCAACATCGATTAAGTCTTTTTCTTTTTGGTTATTTTTGCAGGAAAGAGCAATAGGCTAAAAATTATGGTGTTCAATTGTGTTTAAATCACCTGTTGAGAAGAATGAAGAAAAGTAAAGGAAGACTAATAAGAAGGCGAGAAGCATATTGTAGGAAGTGAGTCGTGCCATACACATGTGCGGACATGATGACCCTTAAAAAACCTGTCCTCCTTTTGCGTAGTGAAAATATGGTAGCCCTATCTATAACAAAAACTGGAACAATTATCTCCACAAAACTTTACTTCCGCTCTCACAAGTCACGAACAATTATTTCACCGATTTTCCGGTCCTACTAAACACCCCAAAGGACTGCAACACCGCGAAGGAGCGGCAAAGGACTCACTAAATACCGCAAAATACGACGAAGGACTTCAAATTGATCTACTAAACACCGCAAAGAATGACAAAGGACTTGGAATCATACCCTAAGAAAAAATGACAAAGGACTTTAAATTAGGGTCAGCAGGAATGTGAAAGCGGTTGCAAGCAGGGCCGGCGCCAAAGGGGGGGCCTGGCTCCCCCAGTCGACATGCTTGGCCCCCCAAGTAACAAGCTTACGTTTTTGAAGACAGAGAATTTTGTGCTTAATTTCAAACGTTGGCTTCCCCTGATAAACGCTTGGCCCCCCTAAGTCGACTGCTCTGGCGCCGGCTCTGTGATTGCGTAAACCGTAGCTTTTTTTCCAACGCGCTGACATGTAAGCTCTTGGTCAAACTTTAGCGAGTGTTTTTTTAAAGATATTAATTTGCAAAAAGCAAACAAAAGTGCAAAGGAATGATTGAGTCACAATCATCGCGTCACAATCCTGGAAGTTTTTTACAGCAACTTTGCGACGAAACTTATACTCCCTTCAATAGGAAAATGTTGATACACAGCACTCAGAGGCGTGACAAGAATTTTTAAAGATGGAGGGGGGGGCACAATTTCCACATTGGTTTCTAGGGTTGTTTTTTTTAGTAACTAAAAAAGCAATGTCTTTCCTGGCCTACTGGAAGGACATTGGTATGGTCGGTATGTCAGCATATACAGCGCTGTCCCACTGGACGGTTGTTTTTTTTTTTTCATCAGAACTAATTTGAAACGAATTGAGAAACAAGAAAGGCTCTGTAGGTAGGTCCGGGGGCATGCTCCCCCGGAAAAATTTTTGAAAATGTGCATGCTCTAATGGCTATTTTAGTGCTTTTTGAATAATTTTCAGCCAAATTTTGTTTAAATTTTTTGACCCTAATTCCGAGTGCTTCGGCAAATAGCATATGATGCATTTTTTCGCACATTTTCGATTATGCGTGCTCATGGCGTAAGGCTTTATGCTATCAAAGAAGCTCGAAATTATGGAAAAATTGTATAGTCCTACATCAAAAATATTTTTCAAATTTGCTGGTGGGAGGAGGCATACCCCTCATCCTACCCCCCTGGCCATACGCTACAAAAACTGTCAAAAGAGTCTGGCATATTTTAGTCACTTGGCACTATTAATTTCATTTTTTACAAGAAGACAGAGTTAAAAAGGGAGAACCAGGGGGCTCCTCAACGTCCCCTCTAAATATAAGCTCCTGACATCACTCTATCTCATAGGGGCCTATCTATTTCGTGATATGATTCTAATTGGAAAAGAGTCAACTATTGTTTTTAGCGCTATTGATAAATTAGTTGCTTTTTTTTTAACTTAGAGAAAGCTGAAAGAAAAAGCAATTCTACGTTAGTAGGCCAACTATTTGAAAGTCAAGCAGGGGCTTCGAGAGCCGCTAATGGGCCCGGGAAAAATTTTTTGGTGGGCCCCTACCTTTAGATTTGCCTTCTCTAAGCACAAACTGCTAAGACATTTTAGTAAACTCAGTGAGTTAGTTGGTTGCCTATTTATCCCCTTTATAGCGAAAAAGCGATTAAGCTGACATAACGAGCTCGCTTGTTTTATTCTTGGGATATTTTTGATGACCACGATGAATTGAATTCACGTATTTACTAGGTAGATGGATATTCAGGACAAGGCAACGTCAAAGTCATAGTGTGGATTTGGAGTCTCGCAGCAAGTGCTGCGTATAGTAGTGACTCCATTGTCCGTAAGAGCACTTGGACCAGAGAAACTTACACTTGCTTTGTCAGCTACAATACTGACACTCAAATTACGACTTTGCTTAGGCTACATCATCACTGGGATTAAACACCAAATTTACATTTAAAACTTCAATATCATTTCCTAGATTACTTTCGCTGACATTCAACACTTCATTAACAGTTTCCTGGTCGGGAGCTTCTTCGCAAAATGTTTTTCTTTTACTTTCTCTCTCAACAATACCAAAGCTTTTAAGTCTTTGCTGCCCTTTAGTAGAGATGAGCGTAGGCCTACTAAAATATTTTTCACTCCGAGTCCAGTCCAATATTTTAAAACGAAAATTCAATTCAATCCGACTCCGAAAAAAACGGCCGAGTCTGCAGTCCAAACATAAAAACACATGACAAAAATTTCCAATTGCTTGTTTATGAGCACATTTTTACAGAGCAACCCCTTTAATCTAAATTCAACTTACTGAAGCTACTCATTAGTCTATATGCTGCAAAATAGTTTTTAAGTGTTTTTCGTAAGGAGATATTAGCCTAATCTACAGAGTAAAGTCCGGGTCCGATCCAATTTAACACTAAGCTACAGTTAGGATAATCCGGCTCCAACTAAAAAAACGGCAAAATCCAGCTCCGATCCATGCTCATCTCTACCCTTTAACCTGTAATCGTATGACCCTTTCATTTTGCTTTCGTGCATCGGATTTGTGTTTTATCATTCCTCAACATGCGTTTACAAAAATATACCTACTACCAAATATAAGAATAATTAATTATATTCCAAAAACAAATTTTAAATCAATCAATTTGACAACATCTATTTAAAAGACACTGAGAACAACGGTCCGTTTTTCGCGCATGCGATCATCGAAAAGATTTGATCCAGTCCGGGGATAGGCAACTCTTTTTGACCATGTGAGCCACAAAAACTTGGACTGCTTCAAACGCGTTCTCGTGAGAGCCACGTAACATTTTTTGAACACCTGTTCGAATTCTTTCAGCATAATATGCTTTAAAAACCGATATTTTTTCACTTCAAAATGCTTTATTTTTTAAATGAAACTGTTCTTGTGCTCCCATAAAGCTCAAGCCTATAGCCTGCATGAGCCACAACATCTACTCAATTGTTTAAAAATTTTCTAACGTTGCATACATTAAACCTAAATATTCCACTGATCTCTTCAGCTTCAAGCTACAGTTGGAATGCTTTAACTGGTCGCAGTGCCGTAGCAGCTCAACTTTGCCCCCCCCCCAAAAAAAAAACCTTTGAACTGTTTAATGATGAATCCGATTTTGAAAGGAGCTAATTGTAAATTTTTATTTGAAAATGGTACTCATAGGCTGACAGTTTGCCTTATCTGTACCATATGTTATGCTATCAATAAATTTTTTGCCATAGCAGCATGTTTTTAACAGCAATTGTTCCTTTCTATCCTTGGACTGAGCTAAGAAACAGTAAAAAAAAAAAAAAATTACACCAGTTTTCAATCAAAAATTAAGGGTAGGCCTTCGCATTACAGGCCAACTCGCATAAACAGGCTGCGGTAGGCCTTTTACGTAGTTTTATGTCGACAGCTGGAATCGGCCTGTAATCGCATCTAACTTAGCCTCTGCCATTGATAACAAAACTTCACGTTAACCCACATGGGTTTCGGGAACAGGTAATCAGTTGGATGATAGCAGCAATCGATCAATCGTTGCAGGACCAGGTTAAATCAAGAAGTATTGCCAGTTTACAAAGATACTAGGCCTACGTATTTTTTTTGCAAGCATAATTCAGTTGCTCTTTATCAAACTTCAAATTTGATACGCAAGAGCTCAGACTATCCTTTTATTTTATACAGACATTATAACCCGCACCAAAAAAACTCTTCGAACCAAAGACTTGAAATTCACCGATTCTCTGCAGTCATTGCACATTGGAAAAGATTGCACTTTTAAAAAACTCCATCCGTACATCTCTCCGTCAGAGCATGTTGATTGAGCCCATAAGATAAACAGGACGGTTTTTATAGCGTTTCGATATTTCTTCTTCAATCTGTAAAAGAGAATTAAAATACTTTTAGTTGATTTTTTATCAAGTTCTCTCACAGTGATTTTGCTTTGACATTTGTCCATGGAATGTGATTTACAATGTTTTCGACTCTTTTCCAAAACTTACTCAAGCCAAAAAGTTAAAAATTACTGTCAGTAAAAACCAATCATTTTCTATTATTCGCTGCTACTTGAGTTGAAAACACCGATCCCATAGCCGAGTGGTTCCCAATTCGTTTTAAAGCCCGCACCCCTTCGGCAAGGAAAAATCATTTTCGCACCCCTTGTACCGTACTTCACTCACGCGCTGCTTCGGCACAAACAATTAAAAATACAGAAAAACAGTGCACATAAAATTACACTAAAGCCTACGATTACGTGCTCATCAGGGACAAACCTTATAGACGTTGAACTACTGTAAAACAGAACCATCAGAGAACTGGAGAAAGAGATAAGGCTGTACCAGGGCTGGGCAAACTACGGCCCGCAGGCCGCATGCGGCCATCGAGATCATTTTATGCGGCCCCTTGGGCACCAACAAAAATATAAACTTCTACCGTGAATCAAGATCTTTTTTTGCTCTTCACTGATTTTCAGGAGAAAACAGGGCATCTGAGGACGTGTAGACCTTTATGTGGCCCTTCGTGTGAAAAGTTTGCCTACCCCTGGGATATACCATAACTACCGCAGTATAATTGACGCACTAAAAAGGTTCTACACTAGGGTGGGCCAAAAAAACACTTTGGTGAATGATGTGGTGAATGATGTAGCAGAACGATCAATCAAGCTCATCCAAGACTATTGTGGAAGAATTACGAAGGATGATGCAGAGCGCGATGACTTGCTTCAAAGTGCAGAGCAACATCGAAAAACCAAAGTCATGACTAAAAAGCAATCTTTTTCAGATATGTAACTGAGACCGATAGATTTGGAGCAATACAACACCACTATCAAATACAAACTTCTTATAATACAGGATATTAATATTTACTAGAGCTTCACAAAAGTTGTCCAATACTGAGCATGTAGCAAATTTTGCAAATACTGTCCTTATGCAATTAACGCTTCATTCAACACTGCTTACTCTCATCCCATTAGAAAACTTACAGCGTACCAACATTACTTTGATCAATATGCTGTTTTTTTTATTACCTAATCCATTATTACTACTGACTTCTTGATTATTATCGAATTGAAAAAATTATAATTAGCTTGTCAATTTGTATTTTTTGTGTAATATAAACAAGGCAGCTGCTGATTACAGCTCAACGAGCGATTAGCCAATCAATACATTTACGGCTGACCAATATCTACATATCAGTTGAAACATGCTTCATAATGTTTTTAAACCATTATTTGAGTGATGATCAGAATAATTTACAAGATTTGCACATCATACCAACTCGAATAAAAGTATTGCTGCGGTATTTAGATGATTACTTGGGGGATTTCCCAGGTGCTTACCCATTGGGTCAACAATTAGGGAACAATGTTTGTGTCCCCACATAAACAACTTACACTATTAACTGATATAATATATAGCAATCGTCTTTGTATAAACTAAACTATGCATACGAGGTATATAACAGCATGTTGAAACATTGGGGAATCCCCAAATGATCGAAAAAATTGGTTAAAAACTTAAAACGAATTGTGCATGGGGTAAACGATAATATTTTTCGCTGAAATTTTGCTGGGGTGATTTTTTAATGAAGTGTAACGGGAAAAAGCGTTTGCAGCATAACTTATCAAAAAAGTGTTCTTTTGGCCCACCCTATTCTACACCCAGCCTTGCCTCCAAGGCGAACGAAATTCAGATTAGGCTAACAAAGCCGGTTACTACAATATTCTACCTATTCAACTAGGCTTGCCGTATTCGCCTTATTCAAATAGAAAACAAAAAAACAGCTGTTAAATTAACTACTCTCACATACCTGACAGTTAACCTTATCTCTCCTCCGATCCCAAACTATTCCCTGAATTCAGCCCAACTAGCAACTCACACATCACCCGCAGCTCTCTTCCAATTTAAAACTGAACGAGACGCAGACATGAATAACAAAACACAAGGAAAAGACTATCACACGACAGACGTTAAGCAACGTCACAAACTTAGACAATGAATATTATTCAATTGCACACAGGCACATTTCAGACGTCACAAACACACAGCTAGGGAAAATCAACGATACCTTTCACCAGCGGAAAAATTGGCAAGTTTATCTCGCACCCCCAGAAGTCTCTTTTCGCACCCCCAATTGGGAACCGCTGCGATAGCCTAAAATCTCTTGACGTTACGACGTTCCAGTGATTGCACACAGATCAAAGGCTTGTACGAAGTCATTAAACTCACTAATTTTTGCCATTCTTTCGTCTCTTTCTTCAAAAAGTCCACCTTTGGTCGAAGAGAAACTTCTTCTTTCATGTTGCTCTGTATTGTATTTTCATACGAACTTCTCAACTTGTCGTACTTTTTAGTTGACTGAAGAAGGCGACTAAGGTTGTCAGCCATACGATCCACATACCTTTCAAAACACAACAACACTTGAAAAAGATTATGTGTACTAAAATTATAAAATATGTTCGTTCTTGCCTGCGGCAAGCAGCTCTGATCAAAACTTAAAACTTAAAAAAATATAATATTGTCACGTTAGCGCAAAAACTGAGTACGGAAAGTCATTTTTTTGTCTGTTGAAAAAAACGCAAGTTAGATCCTTGAGGCTCCCCAAACTGTGCCGTTTTGACAGCGGAATAGTAATTGTTAATGCTAACATATTGTTTCCGTTCGGCCAGATAAGATCTAAACAGATCATTCACCGTTCCAGGAATTCCTTAGTGGTTAAGTTTATGTAGAGGTATATCATGCGACACCGTATCGAAAGCTTTCTTTAAATCCAAAAATACAAACCCAGTGAAATTCTTTTCATTCATATAATAGCTCACTCTATTAAACACATCTATTATTGCATGAAGTGTCGAAACATTTTTATGAAATCCATATTGATTATTATGCAAAATGTTGTATTTTTCCAGGAATTTAGTTAGTCGAAAAAAGACAAGTTTTTCTGAAATCTTTGAGAAATTGGAAAGTAAAGATATAGGTCTACAGTTATTAACTTCTGTTTTGGTGCCAGATTTAAATAGAGGGATAATTTCAGTAATTCTTAGCACGTCAGGAAATATCCCAAATTCTTACGAAAGATGACGAAGTTGGGTTAAATAAGGAGTAATTGCATCCATTGCAACACGAAGAAAGTACGAGTCAATATTATCCTTGATTCTACGGTTGGCAAACTGGCTTTGTTCCACACAGCGATGACGTCAACTATCATAATTTCTTTTATGTTTTAAAAACTGGAAAGTTTCTTGATGAATTTCGGATCAGTGTTCATTAAAATTTGACAAATATGATAATAATGCTCTAAAACTTCTCGACTAGTGGGTGAAACAATACCCGATAACTTTTTTCTTTTCATAAAAGATTCTACTTCTGTTGATGGCAACATGATAGCAAATAGTTATACTGCGCTCTTCTCTCATTTTCTGATGTACCTTAACTCTGCTAAAATGCTGCTTAAGGTGTTAACTTCTGAATAGCAGCATTATTGACTATATTTATTATTTTGTGGAATTCCAGTTATGTCAAACTAATCACTTTTATTGCCATATAATCTAATCCTACATTTAAGTCGAATTTACTCATGACGTCAACTAACGTGCGATCTAATCACTTCTGTAATAAATTTCACTGTAAAAAACATAAAAAAACGTTTTTTTGTAATAACTTTTTGTAGGGAGTCACAGGTAGGGCTTACCATCCTCTAGAACGCATGCAGGAAATCATGTGTTCTGCATCATCATTTTGTTCTGCTACGATGTATAGTTTTCGAGATATCGAAAAAAACGCGAAAAAGCGCGCGGTGAAGCATCAAAATGACGTCATATAGAAAAAATAACGTCAAATTCGTAATCAGCGCCCAAAACTCCATCAGAAAAACAGAACATGTAATTAAGTTCGAAAGTGGTGAAATTATGAAACACCCTAATGCCGGGGTGGCGAACTTTTTTGGTGAACGTGCCAAAGTATTAAAAATGAAGTTTAGCAAGTTAAGGCCGTGCCAAAGGTCTTAAGGTCTGCAGATACCCATTTCCCACAGAAAACATCGGTGAAGAGCAAAAAAAAGGTCTTCACGTCTGCAGATGCCCATTTTCCAATGAAAACAAAAGGACATGAACTGGAAATGTTGTTGCCCAAATTCGTCATAAGAATGCCAAACCGGCGCGCGATCAACTGCCAGGTATGTCAAGATTTAAGTATCATCAAGTTCCGTGCCATTAAAAATCTGCGGCGTGCCGAATCTGGCACGCGTGCCATAGGTTCGCCATCCCTACCCTAATGTATCTACTATTGCGTCACAAGCGAAATAACTGTAGACGAAAGACTAAATGGTTTCATTGTATACAATGTGTTACTATGATTTAATAATTGTCAATTCCATGCGCTGACTTACGCAATTTAAAAACTGGAGCATAACTCGCGAAAACGTCGATATATTTTTCCAAAAAGTGGGTCAGGCGTTAGCGCTGACCCAGCGGAACAACTTGAAGCTACAAACTCAGTTTCGCCAAATAATGATTTATGCAGTTTTGGCACTAACGTGACGATATTGGTTTTTCAGTCAATCTGCCGCTCGATGATTTGTCTCTGCTACAAAAAGATTCTTGCTAGTGGTAAATTTAGAGTCTGTTTCTTGAGCTGTAGACTCGGGTTTGATTCCGAGTCGGGTCAAACCAATGACTCTAAAATTGGTATTTGCAGCTTCCCTGCTTGACGCTCAGCATTAAAGGGACAGTGTGGAGAACAAGCCGGCAAGTTTACTTGTTGTGCCGTTGGGAAAGGCACTTAGCGGGATTCCCCCATCTTGGTGTGGTAGACAGATGGCTGGCAACTCCTAAGCGAGCTCGTATAGCGCTTTGATCGCTTTCTCGTGATAGGAAGATAAATATGCGACTAAATAAGAAAATAAAAAAACATAACAATTTCTAAACAAAAATAGCATTGAGAACATATTTCAAGCGAGTGTCTGCGTAGTAACAGGTCAAAAATAAAATTCAACCAGCGCTACGAAGCAAAAAAGTATTACCTCACAAAAAAGCAGCTGAAAATAAAATTCTAGACTTACTTCGGTGAATCCAAGATTCGACACAATTGTGACATTTTGTTAGTAGTTAAATCATCATAGATGGAAGAGACTTGTGCCAGCATTGTTTCTAATTCTGTCGTCGAAGTAAGTTGTAGAATAGGAGGAGCAAGCTGAAACTGGTTCATTGATAGAACATCGCTTTCCTTTCTAGATTCGGTCAAGCGTTGAAACAAAAAACCTTTTAACTGGAAACAAAAGTTATGAAAATAGTATAAATTTCAAACCATCAAAAAAGCCACGAAGAACTGGTAACTACTGCAAACACATATTACGAAAGCAACCAAAATCAAATCAAGTCGTCATTATTCTCGCGGTACTACGCCGAAGCGTGCAACGAGTAGCGGGACCTATGTCCGTGCCTTAACAACACAGCTCCGAACAAACGTCGCAGCGGTGGAGAGCCGTTGACGACAGTACCCAATTTGACCAACACGGGAATCGAACTCCGTACTTCCCACGCCGGCAGCGATGTGTTCATGCACTACGCCAACCAACCGGTAACCGCTAAAATATTTGAAACTAAAAAAAAAAACGCTAAATTGTAATTTTTGTACAAACTGCATCATATGAGTACGTGGAATCAGACGCTAGTAGCTTCGCCTCGTATGAGTATAGGGTGTACGCTGACCAGCAACAAAGATGAGGTAAAAAAGCCATAAAAAAGGCACGAGTAACTAGTGTCAATACACTCCACAAAAGTAACCAAAATCAAATCAAGTTTTCATTATACTCCCGATACTACGCGGAAGCGTGAAACTGTAATCGCAGAAAGCATCTCCACGGCTTTGCGCTTAAAGGTGCGTTTACCGATACGCGACAAAAATTTTTCGCACCTTGTTTGTTTTATTTTACTATTCACCGATCACGCGAAAACGAAGATTTGTCTCTACTAAAACTGAGGATATTTTCAAATTATATTGAACTGAAAATTCAACAACAATTGAGGGAGACTGCGAAGTGAGCTTGCGCTTTTCGAGTCACCAGCCACCCGTTATATGTGTCAAATGCGATAGGCTCCAGGCGCGAATCGAACTCATCACGTAGGATCTGTCACCTGCGCGCGGTACCACTAGGCCATGTCGCTGACAGACTCGGAAGTACTCGAAAAACCTTGTCATGTTTGGAGTGCGATTTTATTCATGCAAACGCAGAGAAAACACGCAAAACAAGATACTTGACACTAACATTACCTCGCTCAATTCATTGAGAAACTGCGCTCTAGCAGGAACAGATTCCAGCAAACTTAACGCTTCCTCTCCAGTAGCTACTTTCTCTTTTTTAACCATTTTGCTGCCATTTGGAATTTCGGTAATGCTTACCTAGAAAAAAGTAGATCGAAGAGAGTTTTGCGACCATCACATTTATCAGCCTTACACTCAATCTCAAAAACTAGAAACAAACGTCACAATAAATTATCACACATTTGTCAGATTTGAAATTTTTCTCGTATTTGCTCCGAAGACGTTGCGACGCTCAGGCTGAAAGACAACATTAAAAAATTAAAATACTATGACACTTCTTCGTACCTCCTCGATTTGCCAGTTTTCTGAACCTTTTTCTTCAACCATCTCAAATTCAATTTCATTATTTTGATTTTCGTCATCGCCAGAAGTTTCCAAAACAATTCCAGCATCGCCGACGTCAATATCAAAGTCAATAACGTCATCAGCAGTAGGCACGTCTGTGACTGGTTCACCCCAATCAATCTAAACCATAAAATTTTGAAACAGAAGCAAAAAGCTATTAGCTTAAAATAATAAAGCGTCGGTATAAACATTCAGGTTTATCTCAGACAATTAGATTTTCAATGCATCTTTACCTCTTCCTCTTTAGTCTCAGCAACTTCCGTACTTGCTTTGCCAAGATCCTCTTTGATGACTTTATCAGGAACTTCGCCATGTTTCCAATGATACACAGACGTGTTGCCGTGAGCACAAACATGGCGAAGCATAGGAGATACGGAGGAGGTATACTCGTCACTACAAATATATCAACTACGTAACAACATACATTATTACAGTGAAATTGTTAAAACTCGAACAAACCAGCTCCTTATTCAGAGGCGTATCCACGAGGGGGGAGGGACAATGGTCCCCCATCGAAATCTTTCAAGTACCAGCGGTAACACAGACATCTCCTATTATCCCAAGGACAGCACAACTGCGAACAGTTTTTAGCCACTGAAGACGTTTTTGTCACCAAAAATCGGCCATTGAAAACACTCATCTAGAAACATTGACAGGATAGACCGTAGCAAACGATTTGCCCCTCTGCCCCGAAATTTCAGGCTAGCTACGCCATTGATCCTGTTTGAAAACTCCATTGAATAAAAATACCTTGATATTGAAAATTCCACGAAGGCTCCATAATATTCAATGACAGAAAGCAGATCTTTGCATTTTAGACCGATCGCATCAAACTCGGCAGGAAGACCAGCAACAAGCTCCATCAATTCTTTTCTCACATTTTTACCAACTATACCTACTTTCATGCACTCATCTGTGTATGCTCGCTCTATTGTACGCACACTTCGTTTGCATTCTTCAATCTTCTTCTGGCAATCCTAATTAAACAAATAAAATACGAACCTCAAAAAAATGGAGATAACAATACAAAGTTAACGTCTGAGGTAGAAAACGATATTTCCAGAGAAGAAATTATACACTATACATAATTAACATTTTTTACTTAAAAAACTTTGAGAATAGAAAAACTTTTAAAAACTTCTGCTTATTAGCATTAGCCAAATCCCGCCTCAAAAATTTCCCACATTTTATATCTAGCTAAAATTCTAATCGCAGTGCAACAGAAAGAAAGCAAGTAGAAATTGATTTTTAGAGCTCACCTCTTCAACTTGGGTACATCTGGCAATTTGTCTTTTTACTGCTGGAAGTTCGTATGTAACATTGCGCAGCAAACGATTTGACAACTCAGCGAGGTGCAAATTATCTTTTTCATATAGTTTTACAATTTCTTTCCAGTCCTGCAAACATTACAGCTGTGATAAACCAAAAATTTAACCAGAGATACATTTTGATCAATTGTAAAATAAGTTTTGAGTCATTTATTAGTATGGTAAATAAACAAAGCAGAAAACAACTACAAAATGAAAATGCCAGCTATGTTCAGCAAAAAACTTAAGTGCTTATTACTGTTCAGTTTAAGGTGCAAAATGTGAAAAAAAAATTTTCAGGCAAAATTTTTTTACTTTTCAAGCTTGCACACTGGAATGGTAATTTTTGACCGACTTTAAATCAAAGATTTCAATATTTCGGATTAAAACAAAAGTTTCATAATCTGGAAACTCAACTTTTGAGACAAAAATTGGATCATTTTTTTATTTAGTTACAAACTTATTCTCCAATCACATGAAAGCAATTAAAGCACCATAACGAGCTTGCTTAGGAATTGCTGGCCACCTGTCTACCTCACCAAAATAAGGGAATCCCACTAAGTGCCTTACCCAACACTACAAGTAAACTTGCCAGCTGCATCGTACCTTTGATGCCAAGCATCAAGCAGGGAGGCTGCGAATACCAATTTTAAAGTCATTGGTTTGACCACACTCCAAACCAAACCTGAGTGTACAGCTCCTCTAGAGACAGACCCTCTTACCACTCAGAGCTGATATTCTCTAAACCCCTTGAAAGTTTGGGAAAATTTTTCATTGAAATTTTATTGGGCAAATTTGGACTTGCTAAAAACTTATGGGGAACAGTGTTGCTTACCGCACATCATATTCACATCAATGCAAAACTTATTTCTTTGAAATGCAATGTGATGACACCAGTCCTGCTATTAGTTTATACCTTCAGAATTAGATGATAATGACAAGAAACAAAACAATTGTGCATCATGAAAGACAGAAAAAGAAGCTTAAACTTGCTAATTGCAAAAAATTATAGTTGCAGCAAAACAACTTGAAAAAACAAAGCAATTAGACACCTTCATTCGTTGAGAAGAATACATTCCAAAAATGTTTTTACTACTTTTTTCAGTATCTTTAAGAACTTCAACAATCTTCAAACACTTGAAGTAATGAAAGCACGAGCCTTCAAGTAACTGCTTCATTTCAGGAGTGCTTGGCATATCCAACAATGCCGCTGATATTTTCTGTTTCACAACCTGTAATTATACAATAATAAAATTACAAAACCATTAGGATTAATATTCAATACATTCTGATGTACTGTAGCTTGTGTTAA